>JAVLUX010000029.1:26945000-27270000 GCA_032164185.1 Moxostoma hubbsi | reverse complement strand
TCATAGTAAGCGAAAATGCTTTGTGACTCAGCACAAGAACAGCCAATCAAAAATATTTTGTTTACAGCCGTGGCCAAAAGTATTGCCAGTGACATAAATTGTGTTTTGCAAAGTTTGCTGCTTCAATATTTGTAGATAATTTTTTTCACATGTTTCTATGGTATACTGGAAAACAGTGATAAGCGTTTCATGTTTTAAAGGCTTTTATTGGCAAAAACATTCAATATATCCAAAGAGTCAATGTTACAGTGTTGACCCTTGTTCTTCATAATCTCTTGCTATTCGCTCTGTCTGGCATGCTGGATATCATCTTCTGGGCCTCATCCTGACTGATGACGATCCATTTTTGCCTTATTAGTGCTCGGATTTGATCACAATTTGTGTGCTTCTGCTTGTCCACTCGCCTGTTGAGGATTGACCAAAGGATCTCTGAGATTAAGATCCAGGGAGTTGCCTGGCCACGGATTCAAAATTTCAATGTAATGATCTCCGAGCCGCTTCATTTATTACTCTTGCCTTGTGACATAATGCCCCATCATGTTGGAAAATGCACGGATCACCACCAAATTGCTCCTGGATCGTTGGGAGAAGTTGCTTTTGCAGGACGTTTTGATACCATTATTCATGGCAGTGTTTTGGGGCAGAATTGTGGGGGGGGGGGCACTCCCTTGGATGAAAAGCATCCCCACACATGGATGGTCTCAGGATGCTTCACTGTTTGCATGACACAAGACTCATAGTAGCGTTCACCTTTTCTTCTTTGGACTATCGATTTTCCAGATGTCCCAAACAGTCGGAAGGGGGGCTTCATCAGAGAATAATTTTGCACTAGTCTTCTGCAGTCCAATCCTTGTACTTCCTGCAGAATTTCAGTCTGTCCTTGATGTTTTTCTTGGAGAGAAATGGCTTCTTTGCTGCCCTTCTTGACACCAGGCCATTGTCCAAAAGTCTTCGCCTCACTGTGCGTGCAGATGCACTCACACCAACCTGCTGCCAATATTGAGCAAGCTCTGCAATGGTGGTGACACGATTCCGTATCTGACTCCTCAGTAGGAGACGTCCTGGCGCTTGCTGGACACACTGGGACATCCTAAAGCCTTCTTCACTGCAGCTGAAACTCTCTCCTTGAAGTTCTTGATGATCCAGTAAATAGTTCTTTCAGTTGCAATATTCTTTGCAGCAATTTCCTTGCTTGTAAGGACATTTTGATGCAATGCGATGATGGCTGCATGTCTGTCTTAGAGGTAACCATTGCTAACAAGGTCATTCAAAAACTGTGAAATTTGGGTTTTTGTGATTGATATTTTGGTCAATTAAGCTTTTTACAATTATTTAAAATGTATCTGATCACTGCACAATAATCTTGAAACGATGTGAATCGACACCACAACAACTGAAGCAGACATCTTTTTGCGAAACACAATTTATGTCACTGCCAATACTTTTGGCCACGGCTGTACTATACAGCTATGTGGAGTGGGATTTTGGACCAATGAGATTTCATGGTGGGCGGGGCAACCCAGCATAATAGCACAGAAATGGAAACTACAGAAATCTGCAAAATGTTCTGTCATGGCTGATTAAGACAAAAGCACACATTTGTATAAATGTTATTCCTTGAGGCTTTATTGCTTCATGCCTAGTTCGGACTTGGTGTTGTTAAAGTAGATCGCTTTGTCAAGCTTACTTTGTGTCAGTAGCTTGAGGTTTGCTTGTTTGTTTGGATGGTTTGCATGGATATGCATAGCAAAATAATAGGATCGTAACTTTACACGGTCTCTTCTTGAGAAAGCTAAGAGGCCAGATCCTTTCTTGAAAGGTCAATTAAGTCAGTCTAAACATGCTTAACTTTACCGCATAGTAAGATATTAAACAGTCAGAGGGTCTTTTTCACCTCTCTGATTGCAGAAGACATTACCCTTGCATGTCCAGCTACCAGCTGAAGGTGTTGACCTACATTAGCTTGTGTTTTATGTTTACTTTTAGTGATTAAGAACACTGTGCAGCCACCTAGGAGCCAAATAGAGATTTTGTATATATATATATATAATTTTTTTTCAAAAAAGTAATTCCAATATTATTCAAATAACATGTTCCTTACTAAAATGCAAGGCAACCTGACTAGAAAAATCTAATTTAGTTTTTTTCATTACAGAAAACAAAGCTGTAACTCACAGAAAGTTGTCAATAGTGTAACAGTAAATCAAAATCGAATTTATTTAAAGTGACACTGATATTCAGAAATAATTGTATAAAATAAGAATTGCAAAATACCTCTAAGCCAAGTTGGGTATTATTTTTATCTAAATCAAGTCCATCTAGAACGTTGTCTAGAAATCAAAATCTAGAAATAGTCATGTTTATCTAGAAAGTATTTGTAGTATATCAATCCGTTTGTATGTATAACCATAAACACCTGCAGACAGAGTCCAGATATCAGGAAAATTTCAGTGTAGTTGAAAACGCAAGAAACACAAAGCTCAGTTTAAAGTAATAACATCAGTCAGTGCTGTGAGCACACGGTGCCCTCTAACGGTACATTCTGAGCAGAGCAGCAAAATAAAATAATACCGCTGTTTGTCAATATGATCGCTTCACTTCATAAATGTTGGCTATTAATGCAGTACATTTGAAACATGTCACAGACCAAAGCAATAATTAGCATCTATCTGAATCATCATGTTAAAAGATGTGGATGATTCTCTTATTTATAGCCTATCCATTATATGATTTGATATGAAGCGCTCATAACTGTCACACATGTTCTGTGCTGTGAACATGTTTTTCTCTTTTATATTCAGCCATCTGCTAATATTTTATGCAAAACCTTGATTCCATACTTTAAAAAAAATAACTTAAAACCTAACTTAAGTTACATTTGAATTAATCAAAAATTCACCCAGCTCTACTGTGATGAACCCAACACAAGAGGCCAAGTGATGATGCACATTTACCATTAATGTTCGCACATGCTGTGGCAGAGGGGTGGAATTTGATTATCAAATTGTTTGTTAAAATCAAAGTATCTGTTCTGAGATCTCTGGATTTTGTGAAGTTCTACTCAAACAATACCCCACAGACTTACAAAGAATCATATGAGGGAGGCACACCTCCCATTGAGTCCAAACAAGATCATTTATGATTGTGGATTTCATGTGCACAGGCCAACAGAGAGGGAGCGCACAGAGAGATTAATTAAGACCCGGCTGAGAGAGATCATGATGCAGAAGGACCTGGAGAATGTCACATCAAAAGAGGTATGAACATTCATTGTACACAATCCAAGTCTCTACAGGTCAAATTGCCTCAGTAAAACCCATTAGTAAAACCCATCCAGATTAGTGTTGAAAAATGGTAGGGTGAATATCACTTACAAAAAAAATGACAAGGTCCTGTTTACAAAACAGAACATGACATATTGCATTAAGAAAATGAAGCATGTTTTTAGATCATTAATATGCACATTTCTGATACTGTGATGAAAAAAATCTCTTATTACTGTAATGTGAAAAACTTCAGCAATGAAAATGATCCTGTCTAGACACTTCTTTTACTATTAAAAGCAGCATATAATTAAGTACAGCTACTATGATGTTACTTTTTAAATTTTAAAATGATTGTATTTTTTGAAATATAACATGGACATTTATTGACAGTTTTCGTATTGACCCGATATTATCTATTTTTTTTCTTTTCAGATTCGCACAGAGCTGGAGATGCAGATGGTCTGTAACCTGCGGGAGTTCAAGGAGTTTATTGATAATGAAATGATCATCATCCTGGGCCAGATGGACAGTCCCACTGTGATCTTCGACCATGTCTACCTGGTCAGTCACCCGCCCCCTTTTCTGTCACACTCGGGAGTACACTAAGTTTTTCAAATCCCCCAAATCTTCTCCTGGCTACAATTATTGCTTCCATGATCACTACAAAATTTAAACAAACGTTCTTGTTTGAGAAACTTCAGTTACCGCCGGCTTTTTGAAATAATAATAATAATAAGCCACAATATGTGGAGTGGTTTGCATTCCTAAAGAACATGTAATTAATTTGTATTATTGTTTGTTCTCATGTTGTGGAAAAACAGGACGTGTCAGTTGTTAAGCACTTTACCTATAGGTAACATGATGAGGAAAACTAGTCTAAAATGCTTTGAAACCTGCAGATTTTGACTTCTGAGACATCGGTATGATATCCATTAATGCTGAATTATTGATTGAATTAAGATTGAAATTGTATTTGTTCTTGCATATTTACTAAACCTTAAAAGGCTGCTTTTAAAATACAGTCTGCAATAATAATCTCCATGCTTATCACATTTAGTTTTTTATCATGGATTCAAAACATGTTCAATGGAAATGATTTATTGTTATAAAAGTAAAAAAACTGTTGTACATCTCTGTACAATTTTTAAATATAATTCCTAATAAAACGGTGATCTGATAATAAAAGGCAAATTGCACAATATGAGTATCGGCATTGGCCTATAGTCTTTTGTTAAAATCGATATTGGCTAAAATTTAAGTCCTCGTGGTCACGTAGTGACTCGCCTCAATCCGGGTGGCGGAGGACAAATCCCAGCTGCCTCCACATCTGAGACTGTCAACTGACGGAATCAGAACAGAATCTTATCACGTGGCTTGTTGTGCATGTTGCCACGGAGACATAGCGAGTGTGGAGGCTTCACGCCATCCACCGCGGCATCCACGCTCAACTCACCACGTGCCCCACCGAGAGCGAGAACCATATTATAGCGACCGCGAGGAGGTTACCCCATGCGACTCTACCCTCCCTAGCAACCGGGCCAATTTGGTTGCTTAGGAGACCTGGCAGAAGTCACAGCATACCTTGGGGTTCGAACTAACGAACTCCAGGAGTGGTTGCCAGCGTCTTTACCACTGAGCTACCCAGGCGCCCCTGGTGTATCCCTAATGTTAAGTGAGTTCGCCCCTCACTATAGAAAACTAATTTGCCACAGTCTTTAGGATTATTAATTGTAACTTGCTTTCTGGTTGTTTTTCCAGGGTTCTGAGTGGAATGCCTCCAACCTTGAGGAGCTCCAGAACAGTGGGTAAGCAACTCTGTTGTTCCAGGCCACTCTATTTAAAGGAATACATCCGCTCAGCTGCATGCAGTCATTGTTAATTTAACCTCCCTCTACTTCCTCAGAGTTCGCTACATCCTGAATGTGACGCGTGAGATTGATAATTTCTTCCCTGGGCTTTTTGAGTACCACAACATCAGAGTGTATGACGAGGAGGCCACAAACCTTTTGGAGTACTGGAATGACACCTACAAGTTCATTTCCAAAGCCAAGTAAGTTGCAAAAACTCTAATATCTGGACCTGGAAATCTTAAATCTTAATCTTTAATGTTTAGTTTGCAAATCTACTAAAGCTGCTTTGAAAGTGTGGTTTAAGCAATAAGTTTACTGAATAATAAAGCCTATTTAACCACTTTAACTGTGACTATATTCACAATACTGCATGGCCTCAAGTGTCTTATTGCTTTTATAAAAAGTTTACATTTAAACTTAAATTATTAACCATATAAGTAATTTAAGGATAATTTTT
The DNA here is from genome assembly GCA_032164185.1 of Moxostoma hubbsi. Taxonomy (NCBI): domain Eukaryota; kingdom Metazoa; phylum Chordata; class Actinopteri; order Cypriniformes; family Catostomidae; genus Moxostoma; species Moxostoma hubbsi. The sequence goes on along the minus strand of JAVLUX010000029.1, from coordinate 27,264,427 downwards.
TTTATTGAAATTTAAACATAATTAAAACTATAGAAGTAGTCTAATGTTAATAATTGGTCTATATAGGTGCTGTGCAGTAATATATACTGCAGTTAATTTAAGTGTTTAAATTAGGTGTTTCGTGTCATTGCTGTTACTATGTTGTGTATTATAACACAACTGGTACGCCGCATTGACAAATCAGCATCCAGGACCAGAAATATCTATTTTTATAATGTCTATTGTTATAGAAAAGCTGGGGTGAAGTGTCTAGTGCACTGTAAGATGGGAGTGAGTCGTTCTGCCTCCACTGTAATTGCTTATGCTATGAAGGAGTACGGCTGGGACTTAGAAAGAGCCTTCGACCATGTGAAAGAACGTCGTTCAGTCACCAAACCCAATCCCTCCTTCATGAAGCAACTGGAAGAATACCAGGGTATCCTACTAGCCAGGTACAGACCCCACACACACACACACACACACACACACACACACACACACACACACACAAGCAAACACACACAAAGCACAATAGGTCAAAATGTTCTGTGCAATTATGTTTTCATACCAAACACTTACCTTTTGAATAAAGACCAGAAGAATAGCCTTACTGACACACATTGACTCTGGATTACACGTAATGCTTTTGCTCTGAACAGGATCAACAGAGACTGTGGTTTAAGTTTCCATTGAGTAAATGCTCCTGGATTTTGATTCAATGACGTAGTTTCATCGCTATTGTGATCTCATGCAAGAGTTAGGTCTGAGTAGCTCTCTCCACATTCCTTTTTTTGTGCAGCTTTGCTGTCATACTTTGCTTTCATGTTTTTATTTCTATTCACACACCCCAAGCTACTCTGTGCATTTTATGAAAGATCGGTTACCACCCTCAGTGACTCACTGACGCAAAAAGTGATGTGTGTGTGGTTTTTTTTTTTTTTTTTTTTTTTTTTTTTTTTTTTTTTTTTTTTACGATGCTAAAATTCTTTCTTTACCATTTTGATATGCAGAGACAAATATAAGTAAGCCATTCGTATGTTGATTTTCCTGAACACTGTAACACTGTGCTGCGCTTCCCAGGAGAAATATGACTTAAAGTTTTTTCATTACTTTGGATTTGAAACTGGATTTTATAGTCATTTATAGTCAAGGCAAATTTCACTTACCAAAATCAGAATCTAATCCTGGCTTTCACATGACTCGCATCAGCGCTGCAGAACACATTGAAATTTATCGAAGAAAGTGTCAGCATTGCTCCCGGAGCTGCATTGAGCTTCCTTCAAGCTTGTAACGCTGCACAATTTTTTTTTTTTACTTTGACCCCATTGCCTATGACCTTTTCAAAGTGTCAGCCAATGATTACCAGACAATTAGCTTGTATGCAGTAAGTCTGTCTTTCAGTGATAAGGTCCAAATTTTCACCAAAGTGATTGACATCTTTTAGAGGAAAAAACAACAACTATTTAAAAAAAGTACAAAATATTTTTGACTTCCGTTCAGACTTAAGAGGTCTGTTCCAAAACTAAGCTGCCTTGCTGTCTCCTGCTTACATAAATGGCTGTCTTTAATGCCAGCATCCATACTGAAATGGTGCTTCATATGAGAGCGATTTTGAGCAGCTCTACGCATCATTCAAATAGTGCTCCTCATGCTAAAAGCATGTCAATACAGGTGACATAAGAGGAACAACGTGATACTCTGAGCATAATAAATGCGCGTAGTGTGTACACATGTTGGGTAAAATATTCATTTTCATTTACAGTTTTTTAATTATACTTTTCAGTATTAAGTGAATAAGTATATAATCCAAATTTCTCTTGCATTGTCCGCCATCTTGCACTTATTTTTCCAGCTCAACACGGTGCATGCTGGGATCACCTACCCAGGGATGGATACTTATGATGATACTTTAAATTTGACCAAAATTACCTATCTTAAGCATAATTAAGATACCTAACTTTTGGAACAACATTCGCATTTTGAGTGCACCTATGATATCTTAAAATGCTGCCTCTGAAGGAAGCTCACTAGGTTTGGACCAGACACATGGTTTTCGCACAGTGGACGATCAAAAATAGAAAAAATCCCATGAATTTACATTGAAAGAATTGGCCGAATGCTCTTAATTCAAACTCCAACTATCAAAACTTCAAATGTAAACAAATCTACATTATGCTTTTAATCTACTTTTAAGTTTGTCTTTATCTCTATCTGTCTAGCTTTATAAGCAAGATGAGGCTTTGTCAAGCTAACGTCAAATTTTGTCTTTGCCTAACTAGTTACTTTCTGCAATCAAAGCAATTTTCAGTTTTTTTGTGTCTTCCAAACATATTCTTTTTTTTTTTTTTACCCCATTTTTTTCTCCCCAATTTGGCATGCCCAATACTGTCAAATTTCATGTGGTCCCGGTGATGGAGGATGAATCTTATTTTCATCTGCACACATTTCATCATGTGGCTTGCTGAGCGCATTACTGGTGGATGCTCATGTTATTCACCGTGCCATCCACGCACAGCTCACTATGTGCCCCATCATGAGCGAAAACCACCATATAGCAACCACGAGGAAGGTAACCCACATGACTCTAACTTGCCTAGAAACCAGGCCAATTGGTTGCTTGCACTGGATTCAAACTCACGACTCCATGGGTGGTAATCAGCATCTTTGCTCACAGAGGTTTTGCTCACAGGCCCCCAAAATACATGTTTTCAATGTTTACTGTGCACAACTGTCACTTTCTTGCCTAGCAAACTCATAAAACATCCCTTTTGTGATGTTGTCTTCAATGCTTTGTTTAGCAGAGCATTGATGCCCCAACATGAGTCATGTGGAAGCTTCTTTAGAGACCCGATTTCAGTCATAACTAAATTTTGTCCACAAAATTACTGCATTTTGTCTTTGCATTGAATTGCGGCTCTGTGGTGCATTCACAACATTGTTTGGTTTGTTTGAGCATCCTAACCTGCAACATAGTAAACGAGTCTCATGAGTTTGGGGTGGGACTATCTAGTTTGACCAGTGGCAGATGGGGGAAATGTTTGGGTAACCTATTTGGAAAAGTTTGGTGATGCTAGTAGTGCAAAACTCATACACTTTTACCTTAAATGTTTACATCGGATTGACTGTTCTTCTGACACACTTGTGACTCTTTCTGTCTCTCTTGCATGCTTGATTGATTTCTCCAGCAAACAGAGGCATAACAAGTTGTGGCGATCCCACTCAGACAGCGATTTGTCAGACTATCATGAGCCACTCTGCAAAGCACCCCGATCGCTGGACCGCTCTGACCCTTACAACAACAATGATCCTCCCTCCATCCAGCAAATGCTGGGCATGGCTGTACTAGAAACACTTAGTGATACACAACCCATTGTGGGCAACACTCACCCTAAATCCCCTTCTCACACCACCTCCGATGATTCATCCAAGGAAACCCATCTTGTCTCTGAGCTGGCACACGAGGACCCCTTTCTCCTGCCTCTTCCCAGGCAGCGGGCGGCCACAGTAGTGCCTGAGCAGAATATTGCAAAGAACTCTCGATTGAAAGTAGCAGTGACCAGGCCTGTCGCTCTTCCTCTTCCTCACCCTCCTCCCTCTTTTCACATCCTCGCTCCTTCTCCTTCACTGGAGGAGAGTGAAGGAGATACAACTCCAGAACTTGGCTCCCAGTCGTCTCATGTGCCTGAGCCAAAAACAGACTCTGAGCTGTCCCTAGACACACCTGATCAACATGACTCTTATCAAGTGTTGAAGTCCACTATGTTGCAAAGCCTAGAACTGAGTCTGGATGCTGTCAGCAAAGATGAAGGGAATCTGCACTCTCCGAGCAAGCCTGAGGCTGATGGCCCCTCAGTGGCCCCTGTTGTACTTGAATTTGGCTCCAGTGATGATAACAACAACCATGCTGATATAGGAGTAACAGATGTGTCCCGTTTCAGCACAGATAGCATTGACTTCTTCAGTGCCAGAGAGAAGTTTCTATGTCTGTCCCAGGACAGTCAGCCCCGCTCGCTTTCTGAAGTGGCCCCTGTGTGTGTACCTCGCTCCAGATGCACCCCACCCTTGGAGGACCCCTGTGAGGGAGCTGATGAGGTACGAGTTGGCTTTCACTTAAAAATAAGTCAGTAGGATTGCATTTCCTGTTTTAGGATGCCTAAAAATAAATTGCCATGCTGAAACATAAATGGGAATGACTCATTAATTGAACAGTAAATTTTGGTACAGGAAGTGTAGGCAAGTGACGCCAGTGCAATGCTGTTTTCTGCTCATGTAAACCAATGGAGGTTAAAGGAATTCTTCACCCAAAAATTATAACCGTCATCATTTACTTAACCTTGTGTTATTCCAAACCCGTATCCTTCCAAAAGATGAGCAGAATGTCCCTGATGCTTCTTTTCCATACAAAGACAGTGAATGAGACAGATACCAAAACTGACAAAAAAAAGCACCATAAAAGATTTCCACATATTCCGAAACTTCCAAAGCCATAGAATGGCTTTCTCTGCAGAACTGAAAATGCATACTTTCCAGCTATATAGTATACCAAAAGTAGTATGTCAAAATGAGTAGTATGTCCGAATCTTCAGTATTCATAAAACGGTAGGCAAGAAATGCCCGGATGACCTACTACATCCCGGTGAGATTCTTAAGTGCGCAACCACTGGACCCTTCACTCTCCTATAATACCACAGGAGCTGAGGAGCGGTAATATTTGGAGAACCACGAGTAGGGCAGCTCTTTGAAATGTGCTTTTATTTATTTTTATATATATATATATAAATTAGCACTTCTGCATATTCAAATTAGAGCGATGCAATGGCGTTTAGCATTGTTGACATCAAACCTGGTGTGATGTCTCATTATGTGCATGAGAAAACAGCCATCCCCATTCACTGTGGTTGCATAGAACAGAGCACCTGTGACATTCTGTTAAACATGTGTCTTGTGTTAAAAGAGACAAAAGGAATTCATACAGATTTAGAACAACACAAGCATGAGTAAGTGATTTGAGGTTGAACTAACCCTTTAATGTGGTGAGCTGTGTAATGAAAGTAAAATAGAACAATGTGGGTTGTAAAAATATAAAGGTCCCTTTTGTAATCTGTTTCTCTTTTTCTTTTTTTTTCTTTTTTCTCCCTAGTGTCACACCCACTCAGAGACCAGTAGTGATTCAGAGCTCCACCGCCCTCACCATGACAACAGTGTGTCTGTGCGTCATATAGTTACTGAACTGGAATCCATATCACACACCTGCAGTCCGCCACTGGCACACACCTTGCATCAAACTGCAACACTGGAAGAGGTGGAAGAGGAAACTTCCTCAGCTTCTCGTTCTCCCTCTGACAGGCCCTCAGGTTCTGTGCGCCGGGCCACTGAGCAACTGGAACTTCTCCTTCGTCAGAGTCAAGATGTCCCTTCCTCTCGCTCTCCTCTTCGATCCCCTTGTTCGGACTGTCCTCAGTCATACTCCACTCAGCCAGAGGGCACTGTGGGTCCAATTTGCCCTGAGCCCATAAAGAATGCAGATGGAAATAGAGATGTCACCAAAGTCCTTGATGATGAGGATTCGGGGATAATCCCTGATCCTTCCTTCTCTGTGTATCTAGAAGGGAGTGTTTCCGTAGAGGCCGACCAGATCACTTCGAACCCAACTCTGGAGCACAGCTCAGCTTCTTCATCTCTGCTGTGGCTGGAGGGTGTGACCGAGCTTGAAACGGACGTTGATGACCCATTAAGGTCCCAGGGGCGGCTTGCACGTAGCAGTGAGGACTTGCAGAAGATCCAGGAGACTCTCAGAGAGCTCCAGGCATTTTTATATGAGGCTGGAGGACTTGGGCAGGGTGAAGAGAACCAGTCGCACCAGAGCCAGTGGGACTCAATTGAGGGTGAGCAACGCTTAGAATCCAAAGCGCATGTGGCATGGCTGAGAGCCATGGAAATTGAGGCCCGCATCAGACAGGCTGGCCTCACCCCTCCTTCGCTCATGAAACGCTCTGCGTCCCTTGCTAAATTGGACCGGCTAGAGCTATCTACTCATGACCTGAGTGACTGGGACTTCCACCCTGCCACCACAGGCCTTTATCAGCCCTCCTCTTTGTCCTTATCCACTTTTCACTCCCTTCCACTCACCCACAGCCATGACGATGCCCACAAGAAGCAGCGTGTTCTACCTCAAAGCCCTTCCTCCCCTGAGCCCGCCCTTCATTTGAAGGAGGGTAGCAGGACTGAAGGCTCAGCCCACCTTTTGCCCTCATGCTCACAGCAATTGGGGGGGACTGGGCCCCATGAACAGACCCCCATCGAACCCACCATTTCTGTTTCCACGCGACAACAGCAACAGCATGTAAAGTCTCACCCCGTTCGCCGTTTCCGTAAAGCAATGGACAAGAAAAAGACTGTCACTGTTTTGTACAACACAATGTGACGATTACTGATTTTTTACATGCCACATTCTTGGCATGAAGAACTGTCTCAGACTCTAAGCAATTAAAATTTTGTTCAATGATGTCCAAGCTAAAGTTGATGACGTATGCTACTGTAGGTGTGAATGAGGGCATGTGTGATGTCTTTTTGTATGTCTATTTGTGTTCAGAGTCTGTCAAGTAGCAACTCAAAACAAGGGGGTTGTTTCCTAAAACATGCACTTTACTCTCTTGTTTTTCTTTATTATGGTTGTTTTATTTATTTTTAGACAGCATTTTTATTTCAATATTTTTGCACTGGCTTGAATGGTACAGTTGTGTATGTCTGACAGCATGTGAAGTCATGATTCTGTTTGAAACCAAGGTAAACTTGATATAAACCTTTTTATCCTGTGCTTTAGTTGTTTATAAAGTAATAAAACTGCACTATTTTTATTAATTTTTGTGTCAATTATTCTGTTGACATGTTGATGCATCAAACATATCACCAAGAGTCCTTAGGAGAGATTTGCTATGAACAACAGCGCCGTTATGTGGCGAAGAGCAGTAGTGCAGTATGATGTAATGCATAATAGGGAGTGGTTGTGCACTGCTTTCCTGAAGTGTTGTCTCTCTGTATCCAAGATTTTTGCTTATTTATTTATTTTAAGAAAAGGAGACGACCAGTCGAAATTATTTCTTTTGTGGTAATCAACAGTATGCCACAAATGCTGTCGATTGAATTTGTATTGAACCTGGAATATTCCATTAAGTGTAGTCTATAATTTCAAAGTCCATTTTCATGTGAACATGTGGCTGTGATGTTTGTATTGAATGTTATCCTCATAGTACCTGCCTAGACTGATATAATATTCATTGAGGTTGACTCGTCACACAATCATTAGACTCTTGATTCATACAGCAAACGGCGCAGTGACACTTAAAACATACAAAAATAATCCTTGGTAATTAAGGTGTTTGCTTTGAACACTTTACGAATGGCACAAATCAAAAGCTGCAAACACGGGCTGGTGGAAAATACCACCTGTCCGTTTAAGAAGGAACATTGCATATTTAGCCAGCCTAGGCGTCAAATACATGGTTTTATTCAAAATGATTTACAGTACACACTTATTGCAGCAACTCGCTTCTGTGGATCTCAGTAAAGACCTAAAGGCCCGTTCACACCGAACACATCCTTGCGCTAAATAAAACTAGAGGCGCAGAGAACGCAGCTGTCTCGAGACTCGTTTTTAAACGTTTAAAAAAAAAAAAAAAAAATGTTTATCGTCTAGCGCATGTTTACAAATGGAAGCTCGAGCGCACGGGGGCAGTTAACCGATTCATTGAAAAGATCCGATGCAAGCGATTCGTCCACGAATCGTACATCTCTTCTCATGAACGCACCCAAGGTGAGTGCATGTCAATGAATAATAAGTTTGGTCTTCCTCGACACGCTCGCTATCCAGAGACTTCAGAAGATATGTAATATAATGCACAAGTCATATGGGCCACTTTCAGAATACGTGTTTGGTTTATTTTTTTTGTCATTTTGGAGATTGACGGCTCCAGTCTCTCATTCACTTTCATTATATGTAAAAGAAGACAGGATACTCTTAAGAAATTCACATTTAGTGTTCCAAGGGGTAAAACAAGCAGGACTGAAACACAAGAGGGTGAGTTAATAAAAGTTTCATTATTGGGTGAATTATTCCTTGACGTGTAATTGCACATTCACAACACCTGACAATTGTGTTCATGTTAAATTTCTTATCCTTTATTCTGAATGCCTTTAAGTTTCAAATGTGAACAATATAATTCAGTCACATACAAACACTATAGCAGCACTCCACAAAAACCACAGCATCAACCAAATCAGGTCAAACTATATTTAAAGGGACAGTTCACCCAAAAATGAAAATTCTCTTTTACATTACCCTCATGCCATCTCAAATGTGTATGACTTTCTTCTGCTTAACACAAATTAAGATTTTTTTAGAAGAATATCTCAGCTCTGCAGATCCTCAGAATTTAAGTGAATGGTGATCAGAAATGTGAAGTTCCAAAAACCACATAAATGCAGCATAAAAGTTATACATATGACTCCAGTGGTTAAGTGTATATCTTCAAAAGCAATATGAAAGATGTGGGTAATAAGTACTTTTTTTTTTAACTATAAATTCTCCTCCCTGCCCAGTAGGTGGCCATACACCCAAAGAATGTAAATCTCCAAAAACAAAAGAAGAATGTGGAAGTGAAAGTGGAGATCTGTAGTAAAGTAAAAATAAATAAAAGTATTTAAATATTAATCTGTTTCTCACCCACACTTATATCACTTCTAACTAGTCGCTTTATGTGCTTTTTGGAACTTCAAAGTTTTGGCCACCATTCACTTGCATTGTATGGACCTATAGAGCTGAAATATTCTACTAAAAATCTTTGTTTTTGCTCTGCTGAAAGAAAGTCATACACATCTGGGATGGCATGAAGGTGAGTAAATAATGGGAGAATTTTCATTTTAGGGTGAACTATTCCTTAATATAAAAAAGGTTTAATATAAATAATGCTCTTATAATTTTTATCCTAAAACATTGAGTCATTTCAAGCATTTCTTAAAGACTGAACCCTGGCAAGTCGGAAAATCTTAATTCTTTATCAAATAAAACCTACATATTTGTTTACCAGGAGCTAAACCACTAGACAGACTTTCATTAGTTCTTTTCCTTTGAAAAAACGTCTAGGACGCTAAAGAGATTGTTCACCCAAAAAATTATAACTCTGTCATAATTTGCTCCCCGTTATGATGTTCCATGCCTGTATGACTGACTTTCTTCTTTGGAACACCAAAGGAGATGTTAGGCAGTATGTTAATCTCAGTCACCATTCACTTTCATTATCCGGAGAAAAAAAGGTGCAGTAAAAGTGAATGGTGACTGAGGTAACATTCAGCCTAACAACATCTTTTGTGTTCCACAGAAGTAAGAAAGTCATTCAGGTTTGGAACAACAAGGTACTAAATGATGACAGAATTTGCATTTCTGGGTGAACGATCCCACTCATGCCTTGTGCTTTTACGTAGATGCTTCTCCAAAGTGAAGTATGGCCATGTTTCCTTCGTTTTTATCAGTTTCCCCATACATCGAAACCTGAGGGCATGTCACTCAGACCCAGAATATATCTGACTAAGGAGAAACATTATTTTAAGATCCTCCTATAGAAGCCCTTTTTTGGCTTAGCTCTGGGCATTATCTCTCTACGAGTGATTCCTCTCATGTTTTATTCCAGAAATGGCACCCCTTTTGAAAGCACAATTAGATTTTTGATTAGATTTCCCAGGTGGTCCAGTCATGAAACCAATTTGTCTGGGATAATGAGCTCTAATGGTAATGTTGAATGAAGCAATGTATGGAGGTAATGAAAGGATCTTAAACAGAAGGAAATCTTGTTTGTTGTTGAGTTATTGAACAGACAGATGAATGCTTGTCATGACATGTACAATTATTAACATACCCAAGACTCGATAAAAAGATGAACTTAGCACCATTTTAAATAGAGCACACACTGCATTGAATTTGAATTATGAGTTTTGCTGAGAGTTGCATTTAGAACACAATTTATGAGTATTGCAATGAGGATCTGATTCACATTCAACCGAATCATTTAGTCATAAATGACGTGTACCTGAAATGTCTTTTTTTCCCTTTGAATATTCCTTTTTATTACCTGTCAGTTGTACCAATACAGTCATTTCTCCACTAATCGAATTATCAGTCTATTAGCACTAATCAAAGCTCCTCTGTCCTTTCTCCAAGTGCAGAGATCTTTGTGCCTTTAAAAACCAAAATGCTTTGCTTCCATTATGTATAATTAAAACGTGACGAAATTCAACATTACCCTCCGAACTCCTCTGTGAGCTTGAAAGAAGTTTTTTAAGAGAGCTTGGATGATGGCTTTCAGAAATAAACTTAAATAAGCGCTTTCTCAGCCATTAACACACACATACAAACATTTAAAGAACGGCCCCATGCACCAAACTGGTGCTGATCAGTCAGTGGATTGCCATAAGATGGTTGTAAACTTGCAGAGTGAGGACATTCTGAATGACTCGGACTGGTCCAAAGTCGCTGTTACCCAGTTCTATGGTAGAAGAGGGTGGGGTATTTCAGAGCGGCCAATCATAGTCCATATTGGTTACGTTACGTATCCCTAGGCATGCTCTCCCACCCCTTGTTTCCCATTAGTCCCGAGTTGTGTCACTTCTCCTTGAGTGACAGCTGTATGATTCGCTGCAGTTCCTCTTCCTCTTGTCTCTGACGAAGCTCCGCCTCTTCCTGCTCACGGGCGGATAGTTCCATTGCTAGACGCAGCTGCTCGTTGTAGCTGCTTGGTGGTTTATTGGTTGGTGTGCTGCGAGGGCTCTCCATGGGTCTGGGTTTGTGCTGTGGGGTCCTAGGTGATGGAAAAGAATAGTGTTGTGACTGAGACTTCTGTAAACTAAAGAAGTCTTTGACAACAGCAAAATTGCTAACTGTGTGAAAAATAAAGGAAAGTTGAGGATTCAATGCAAGTTAAGCTCTCGACAGCATTAGTGGCAGAATGTTGATTACCACTAGGGCTGGTGTTTATATTGCGGAATTCTTGAATTTTTGGTCGATAACGATATAGGCCTATATCACAATCAGTGTTGGGTGTGATCTGATTACATAGTAATTTGTTACTCTAATTACATTTAGTCAAAAGTAGTGTAACATTACGTTTTTCAATTCATGTAATCAGATTGCAGTTACTAACTTTGAATTCAGTAAATTACTTTAAAGCACATTTAATAGGGTTAGACATATTTCTTAAATAATATTTTAATAGAATACATTTAAAACAAGAATTGTGTTCATATAAATGTCTGTTTGCATTTTTGTGTAAGCTTAAAGGAATATTTAGGGTTCAATACAAGTTAAGCTGAATTTACAGCATTTATGGCATAATGTTGATGATCAAAAATGTTTTATTCGACTTTCTTTAAAAAAAAAACAGTAAAATTCTGGGTTACAGTGAGGCACTTACAATTGAAGTGAACGGGGGCCAATTAGTAAATGTTAAAATAATCACTGTTTCAAAAGTATAGCCACAAGACATAAACAATATGTTATGCACGTTAACATGATTTTAATGTGATAAAATCACTTTTCTGTGTAAAATTATTTCCAATATTACAATTTTGTTGCTATGATGACGTAATGTTGTAAACCCTAAAACTACAGTTAAAACGATGATTTAAACAACTTTACAGCTCAAATGAAACACAAGTTCTAACAGAAGAATTAATGAAAGCGCTTTTATAAAAATATAAGCTTATTGTAATTATAATTATAAGCGTTTAGTGCATAGGCAACATTTCTCTACCACTTTTTGCCTTTGCCAATTTGTCACCACTACCTTATAATAGCTTTCGTCAAGTTGTCTACACATGTATACAAAGAAAAAAAAAAGGAAAAACAGAGCAAACGGTCACAAAAACTGATTTGGTGTAAAAGGCCCTTTAAACTACAGCTAAAATAAAACACTTCATGCAAGGCCCTGTTTAATTCAATCGTAAGTTACACGTGCGTAAGAAAAAAGGAGTCTAAATTAATGTCTTTGGAAAATCCACATATTGTAACAAACCCTGATAATTCATAAGGGAATTTTTGTCGAAATCATTGCAATTAGATATTGGATGTAACACAGTACAAATAAGTTGGCAAGGAAGTGTTTTATACTTGCCTTACCTAGTCTATTTAAATTTCAAGCCTTTAAATAACTGCATCAGTGGAGGTAGATGTGTAGTCCTATGCTTCCTAACACTAAAACCCAGTGTTCGAATTGAGGGAGTGCCAGGGATGTGTCCAAGACCCCCATGAGTAAAAATATTGGACCTGGTGTTTTATCAAAACTAGAATACTAGAAACAGAAAACTAGAATTATTTTCTAGGTTCAGCTCGACTTGCTTTAATACAGCATGAAGAGCAAACATAAGTGAGGAGAGAGAGATAACAACACTGGTGAATTTCTATGAGCTTCACAGAGGGCTGTATTGACAGATACGACTGTGTCAATAGCTCCAGTAAATTAAATGGGAATGTGATGCTGTCTCTGCCTATTGTGATTGGGATGAAACAACAGGAGACAGTAGATATGGAATACTGACTGCAGACCTTTCGAGGCGGCTGGGGTCACAGGACAGAGTGTGTGATCCCGGCTTACTGTTGGTTAAAGCCTCCCAGATTGTCACCTACAAAGAAAGGAGAGAGAGAGAGAGAGGGTGTGAACAAGTTTTGAATGAATCTATGAACGTGTCCAAACCCGATGTGACACAATAAAGCAACAAGCCATAAATCTAGAGATGCACTTTTACCAATTTTTACTAAAGAAAACGCTCTTTTGCTCTCCCTCAAACACAAGCATCCAGAGAGAGAAGCTTCATATATGTGAAAATTAATTAAATGAAAACTTTTACATGCTAGTTTCAAAGGGTTTTCTTTCTTGATGGTTTTTTTTTAATCTGTCAAAATGATAGAAAACATTTGGAATTATCAGTGAAAAAATCATGGATGACTGACAAGCACATGGGAAAGCGATACACATACTTGCGAGTGCAGAGACAAAGAGAGAAGCGGCATATACAGTATATCAGTTAAAGATGAATAAAATGTAAACAGACTTAAACAGACTCTAGATTTAAATTGTTTAAACACCAGAATGTTTCTTGTGTTTTTAAACTTGTCTTTGAAGTGCCAAGCACAGTATTAATATACTTGTACTCAGTGACTCCAGCCTGGTCTCCTAAGCAACCAAATTGGCCCGGTTGCTAGGGAGGGTAGAGTCACATGGGGTAACCTCTTCATGGTCGCTATAATTTGGTTCTTACTCTCAGTGGGGCGTGTGGTGAGTTGTGTGTGGATGCCGCAGAGATTAGCGTGAGTCCTACACACACGCTATGTCTCTGCGGTAACACGCTCAACAAGCCATGTGATAAAATGTGTGGATTGACGGTCTCAGATGCGGAGGCAACTGAGATTCGTCCTCCGCCACCCGGATTGAGGCGAGTCACTACACCACCACAAGGACTTAGAGTGCATTGTGAATTTGGCATTTCAAATTGGGGAGAATAATAATTACTCATACTCGGCAATATGAAATAATGACACCGATACCAGGTACGAGTATTTACCCCGAATAAAGCCGAGTAGTATCTGTGCATCTCTAGATAAATCATATCTCTTACATGTAATCTGAGTTTTTGTCCTTGCCAGCTAGCATAGGAACAAGGCTGTATAAAGAGAAGGAAACAGACAACTTGTACAAAAAATAAACCCAAGAATGATAGTAATTGTAATGCTTAAAATGGCAGCTGTAGGAATAAGTGTTGCCACCTTGGCTCTGGAAAATTGCTGGACACCTGATCAATGACAAAAAAAAAGTATTAATCGTACATGACTTCAAACATATTATTTATGATTGTTTACTTTTGGACATGTTTTCCAGAACATTAAAGCAATATAGTAAGTAGGCTAAAGTTTAAAGGATCTTTCACACAAAAGCTGAGTAGGCCTGACTGAACAACTCAAGGCACATTTCTCACATCGTGTAAAATTATTCAAATTCCGGGGCATTTTGTGTCCTGAAATAGAATAAAATTTTTCCAGAATGAATGGCCAAAAACTGGAAAGATCCTGGAAAATCACGGATGGGTGGCGACTCTAGTAGGAATGGAAGACCAGCTTTCAAGTTACAGTACATCATTCGATTACGTCTAAGAACTGGTTGGTTTGGTTCATGGCTTAGAACTCTTTTACTGTTGTGCTCTGTTAAGCATAAAATCATATTGGCTGTGATTTTCATTTTCAACTTTACCGCTTTTCGCATCGCACCTGATTGGGACAAAATGTTCAAATTAACATTTTTGGAGGTTGTAAACACCTGTGTGTCTGTGATATGTCTGACCTGGTCATACTCTGATCCAGCTTCTATGAGGCTCTGCTGTATGGCGTACTGTAACAGATCATCTTCTTCCTCTCTTATGTTCTGCCTCTGGTTTCCACCTAACACACTGTAGCCCCGTGGAGCTTCAAACACATAAGGTGGGATCTCTCCTCCGCGACATGAGTCTGAATCATACACACACACACATATTAGGCTTACATATTCAAGTTTTAAGAGTCAAATGTATTGACAAAGTGATGTGAAAGTGTTACATCAGCATTGCAGGCAGCACATTAAAGAATGCACACATTAAACATTTATACAATCAATTCAGCTCTGGACATAAAAATGGCAGGTGCTTTGTCTGAACATTGTTTTACTTTGTAGCACCATACTTCTTAATTTACTTCTAATGATCACATTTTCCCAAAGGCAAAAAGCAGGTTGATTCCTACTTGTGGAACTAGAGCTGGACACACTGGAAGAGTCACTGCCTGGAGACGGTGCCTCTGTCCTGGGACTGTCCTTCTGTCCAACCCTCTCAGTGTCCACCCGAGGCAAACCGCCCTCCTCACAGCCGTTCAGGTTACCAAAGGTGATGCGTGCATTCAGGATATGATAGATGGGAATTTCTGTGGCAAGATGTGATTATCATTGCATTAGTGTGACATCTGAAAATGTGTGTGTTGGTCATGTTTTTTAGGACCACAAATATAGTAAAACCTGACATTGTGGGGAACAGCCAAAAGTCCTCATGAGGAATGTGGCTTACAGTAATAAGCATACTAAATAATGTCTCAATTAAAAAAGTAAAAATCCATTAAGGTTTCTCTTAGGGTTTATAGGGTAAAGGGATAGAAAATATCATTAGCTCAGTATGAAAACAATGGAAAGTCCCCACAAAGATTGACAAACCACAAAGATAGACAAAACAAAGGAGGCTAGGATTACTTACAGGTACATAGTATGTTCTAACAGTACCTGCCTTTGCTTCTTCTTGCTCTCACTCTCTCTTACCTATCTTGACCGGGAATCCAGGGGGCAGGCGTAATGTGATGAAGTCCCTAAGCTTAGCAAACAGGGCATTAGAGATGGCCATGAGGTCGATGATAGGAGCCACCTGATCCGCCAGAGATAAAGGGTGTGATTCACACAGCCATAACTTAGCTTTGAACCTGGGAAACACACACACACATTAGACACCTGTATGACCTCATGCAATGTTGGCAGGTTTATATGACACAGATGTCAGTCTGTGTTCAGGAAACCAGAAAGCACTGAAATTGCGGAAAATTTTAACTTTAAAATTACGATCTCATTGTTATTACAAATGGAGTTCAAAATGAAAGCCCTATATGTGTCAGATGAAAGCACTACCTTTGTGTTTTGGTGGTGAGGTGACAGGGCTGACCGATGTCTCTTTGACTATGACTGAGGTTTGGGTTAAAGTACTCCTCAACCGTCAGAGCCGAAGGGTTTGTTTTAGGGGACGATATCTGCTTCACCAGAGTGTGCTATAACACACAAAAACACTTATCTTGAGGCTACAGAAATATCATTAAAGGAATAATCCATGTTAAATACAAGTTAAGCTCATTCGACAGAATTTGTGGCATAATGTTGATAACCACAAAAATGTATTTCGTCTTGAACATCTTGGCTACAAAGAGGCACTTACAGTAGAAGTGAATGAATGTAAAAATGCTCACTATTTCAAAAGTATAGGCACAAGACATAAACAATATGTATGCTAACATGATATTAGTGTGATAAAATTGCGTACTTTTCTGTGCAAAGTAATATCCAATATTACAACTTTGTTGCCATGACAACATATGCCGTAAACCCTAAAACGACCAGAGTTGGGGAGTAACGGAATACATGTAACGGGATTACGTATTTAAAATACAAAATATAAGTAACTTTATTCCATTAATTTAAATAATTGGTAATTAGAATACAGTTACATTCAAAAAGTATTTTGATTACTGAAGCGATTACTTTGCATGTTATTGTCATTTGTTTCATTTAATATTTAGTCCTTTCAGATGGAAAACATTTATGGATATAAATTATGTGATTCAAAGTGCATTTGAACAGTGGTGAAACACTTTCTTATGAAGTGTTACATTCATACAAGCAGACAGAGAAGTATGTTTGAAGTAAGTTTGGAGCAGAAGAAATAGAAATAAACCTTGTGTAAATTGTCAGCTTTATGCTCAGCTAAAATGCTATTTCTAGCCATTTTACATGAACGTTACCAGGCACGATCATATTTTTTTTTTCAAGAAAATTCACATTTGATCATAATTTTTTTTTTTCTAGTAAGACCTTTGATATTAGAGCAAAAATCATATTCTTGATAATAATGTTTATATTGTTTTCCTGTAAAAAATATCTAAAAATCCTTAAAACAAGATCATTTAGATTTATCTTGTTTTTGAAATAACACTGCATATGATATTTAGGTTTTTCAGAGAATTTATTTTTAACGTGTATTTTGTCTTACTGTACTGGCAGAGATTTTAATGTCAAAACAAGTGAAAAAAGTCTACAAATGCTGAAGAAGTAATCCAAAGTATTTAGAATACGTTACTAGTGATCTAACAGAATACGTTACTAATTATATTTTACAGCATTTATTCTGTAATCTGTAGTGGAATACATTTCAAATGTAACCCAACCCTGAAAATTACCATAAAACTATGATTAAACAAATTTACTGCTCAAATAATTCATGAGATTTAACAGATGAATTAAGTGCTTTAACAAATAATTAATAAAGTTAAAAATGTCTGCCTTTAAACCCACCCCATTCACTTCCATTATAAGTGTCTCACTTTGACCTTTTTTAAAGTTAGAGGAACAAATCAAAATTATTTTTTGTGGTTATCAACATTATGACAAAAATACTGTCAAATGAGCTTAACTTGTATTGAACCCAAAATACAGCATTCCTTTAACACTAAAAGATATCTAAAGGCTATATAAAGACAAAATAGATGTTCTGTGGCTTTTAGTGCATGTCTATTAGCTTCAAAGCCATGCTAGTGTACACCTAAAAGTTCAAAATTCAACCATTAGCATAAACTAGGACTGGGTTTTGATACATATTTCCTGATTAAATTTGATTTTGATTCAAAAGCTTTCGATTTGATTTCGATCTCGGTTCGATTCGATGTCGAATCATATGGGTACATTTCTGTTACAATATCCATTTTACGTACATAGAAAATAAATTCTCTCTTTTAGCTAATACTCTTTTATATAAAGGAACCTACTAGGCAACCCATGTAGGTTTAATTCGAAAAGATTAATTTTACCAGTTATATTTTATCACTGGTTTTTCATCAAATTGGTAACATTTTAGCTTTTGAAAAATTTTCCAATTCAGTTTATCCTTCAATTAATGAATTGTAATTGCATTTATTATGTCACATATATATTTTGTTAAATTTGTATTGTTTACTTGCATAATTTGTACTATTTGCAAGTATTTATACTGATATGTAGAATACATGCTTACGTAATCGGTACTGTCTCTTTAAGACAAGAGCATATTAACAAAAGAAGATGTGTGTGGTTTTTTAATCAATAACTGACTGTAGAAAAAAGAAAGGCATATCCATGGATCTTGTCTTTGGACACACAGAAAGAGTTAAGCCATACTTTTACTTTCAACATGCAGTGAAAGGACCTCTGTGCTAATAACTTCTTCTCCACTATACTACTCAATCACTGGTGAGTGAAATCTAAACATTTACTAACCAGTGGCTAATCATAGTAACTTTTAGTCATATAGTGTTCGATTTGGTTGCACATGTGAGTGATATCACATAAAGGATGGGAGGAGGAGGCGGGAACCAGCTGAACATTAAACATAAAGTTTATTGGTAAACTTATAGCCAACATAAACAAATGTGCAGCGTGCGTACGTGCATGTGTCTGTCTGTCTGTCTGTCTGTCTGTGTGTGTGTGTGTATGTGTGTGTGTGTGTGTGTGTCTGTCTGTCTGTCTGTCTGTCTGTCTGTCTGTCTGTCTGTCTCTCTCTCTCTCTCTCTCTCTCTCTCTCTCTCTCTCTCTCTCTCTCTCTCTCTTGAACCGGTGCTTCCGGCCACCCCTTTATCTCACTCTCCCGCTGATCAACTGATTCAGTGCCGGCCGTGCTTCATCACTGTCTGGCCACGCCCTCCTCCTTGCCACAACCCTCTATGTGGACACATAGAGTGAAAGATCTATCTTAGGATTTAAGAATCGAGATCACACAAACGAAGATTGCAATGCATTGGGATATCGAATATTTTTACTCAGCCCCAGCATAAACATGCATTTCGAATTTACAGTCTTTCTCTTCTGGGAAAACTGACCAAATATTTTAATGACTCATTTTGCTCTACACTGATTTTTGTCCAATTGCTCTTTAGAATGAGAATGTCCCTCCCCCAAATTCCACCTGCAACCATTAGTCAAGTAGTAAATCATGGATCATAGCTGTGATGTAATTAAAGTCCATTTGCTATTTAAAAAAGTGACAAACCCTTTTGATATGTCCTGCTCAAACTCTCTCTTTCAATGGGCAATACGTTAACACAAGAAAGAAATGGGGTGTTTATATATTTTGGTGACAAATTATTTATTTATTTTTTATTCTTCATTGACTCACTCCATTGTTTGGTCCCACATGCTGCTCGGCAATACCCAGGAAGGACTGCAGAGGTGACTTACCACCTGAAACAAAACCACAACACACAGCGTGTCACAGTACAGCAGGCGTGCACAATCCCAAGGATCTGTATTACATCCCATCAGCGGCAGATTAGACTAATGTGAATGGGCATAGAAATCTTGAATCATCATATTCATTATGAAATGCTAACTAAAGCACACACTCTCATTGTTATTTTTGAGGAATTTATGTAAATGGAAAATAGCTGTTGCATGAGATTCATTGGCTTGCGATTCTGAACATATTTTTAAATGTATAATAAAAGTTAAATCTAAGAAAATTTGGCAAGGAGACAACTCAACCCATTGGAATCCATACCATAGTTAGCCATTAATTTCTATAAGAAATTCTTAATAGATATTTGCAAAAAAAAAAAATACAGAACGGATGTTTATCCAACAGCCAACTGATTATAATATGTTTTTTTAAATGCTGTGATACCTAATAAGAGGCACATGTGGAATAACACATCTGAATGTGAATGTCTGCATTTCACTTTTTATGAGGTTTTTCTTTCTAAAATCAAGAAAACATTTTTTCTTGTTTAACAGTGCTCACATGAATTCATTTCCCCCACACAAAACCATGGCCCCAGTATATTATGCATTGTCAGTACTCTGGTCAAAAATACCTTTCGGCTTTGTTCTGTGCTGGTCAGTGAGATGGTCAGTGCGTGTTCGTGTGATCAGCTCTACGTTAGAGGCACAATAAATCTGAAACAAACACAGTGACCAACAAAGAGAACATAGGAGCTCTTTTCTGCACTCTATCCCTCTTATTCAAATGTTTAATTTGTTTCTGTTCATCTGCATTTCATAGCCCTGAATGAAAAAAAAAGCATCCTTCATTGCAGAAGGTAAATACTGTTCTTGGACTTGACATTTCTACTTGTGTGAAAAATGTGAGACAGCAGGTTTCTACAGTGCAAGAATTTCATGAGCATTTGCCAAGTGAAAATTACAGCATGCAAGTGTGGAAAATTATTTGGACACACAGGTGAGAGTGACTTTTGATTAAAGCTCATGAAATGATATAGTATCAAAATCATTATCAAAACTTCATAATGCATCTAACACCCAATCTACATGACACAACGTTCACTGTAGTGCCGCTTGGCTGGTTTAACAGGAGCAGTTTGTTTTGTCTGGCTCAGACTTCCAGACAAAACAACCTCAAATGGTTTTACATTGCAATGCTTTGAACATTGAAGTGTTTCCTTCCATTCAGGTCAACAGATCAAAGATTTTTTGATTGTATAAAATTTTCAACTGTATAACACCATGCAAAAAATACATTAGTATGTGACTATTAATTGGGTCATGCACATGTTGCTTAGTAACCTTCAGGAGTGTCTAGTCAAGTAGCTTAATTAATATGCTTGAGTCAAGTTTTCAAACAGAGATGGATTTGTGAATTTGCCAGCTGCTTACTGCACACTTCTACCTGTAAACCAAGGACTACTGTCAGGGTAACTGAAAAAAGATCTGTCAGCTGAGGGGTTTATTTCCATTGTCATGTATCAAGTACATCTTGTATTTCTGAACTCAGTAGTAATTCTGTTCTTGTTTGTGCATAGTTGTATTGTGACACATTAAAGCTGAAGTGTGACAGATAGTCCTGCCCCAAACTCTTGCCATTGCTTGATACAATGTTGCTCTATGGGGCTGGTGGGGATGCTTAAACAAATGGAGCAATGTTTTGATAGCGCCACAGATCCATAACGGTTACACTTTGAGGAAATCAACCTACAACTGGCTTACTTTAGCTGTAAATTAACTGTTTCTGCATATTAAGCTGGGAGAAGGAGAAATTATTATAACATCAAAGAATTACACTCTTCAGCTTTAAAGCTACAGTCTTGACTGTGATCATAAACATAAAAGTGAGTATGGAGCCCTGACCAGTACCTTTGATTCGTACCCATTCACCACCTCAGTTTTCTCACTTCGCCAGCCAAGAACACCCGTTTTATTCCTGCAAAGACAGGCAGGCACGTAAGAGGGTGCAGAGGTTAGTCCAATATCACACATTTTATGATGAAACTTTGCACAAAAGTGCTGGCTCACACTCTAGGTTTTGCAGCCTGTGGTGTGAAGCAACAATGAATGGTTACAATCCCCTTGTTGAAATTGTTTACAAAATTTTCATTTGCAACAATTATTTGGCAAATATGTGCTCACCTCTCAAAGGAGATGTTCCTGGTGTCGAGCTGCGTTGCCACCACAGGAGCGGATAGACGTGCCGCCACCTGTTCGTAGCTGGGTTGTAGCGCCCCTAAAAGGCTCAAAGCGGTAGTGCTTACCCTGGAAGAGGGGGAAGTGGGCGAGGAAGGGGGGTAAGACAGGCATGGGAGCGTCTCGCAAAACACCAGCTGTCTGTCATGATCCACTTCCATTACCATGGCACTGGAGTCTGAGTGACAGGTGGAGAGAGAGACACAACGGAGGAGAGCCAATTAGAGACTGTGGGGAAGAGGGACTGAGGTTGGTTTCATGCCAATGATGGCTTGTTTGAGGAACATTGTGCGAGAGGTGGCATTGAGAACGATACCGTATCAAAGATCCAACCCACATTCGATTTGGTGAGTCTCATGAAAATATGTCCAGGTCACATATTACCCAAAATTCCAAAGAAATAAAATTTTGCTTAAAGAAAATACAATTTTGCATGCAGCTATATTTGGACTATTAATATTTTTTTGCATTGTGGCAATAATTTCGATTAAGCACATTTCCCACTAAATTCTCATTACAGCAATGTATCTAGACATTTAAAAACAAAATTGTAATTTGTGTTATCCTCAGTAGTGATTCTGATTACTGTAATGCAGGAGAAAAAAAAATACTTTAGTAGAATAATTTTTTTAAAATGTAAATCAGCATAAATTAAAGGCAAATTCTATAAATGCTTTACAACCAAAAAAGCTCAAAAGTTCATATTTATTGTATATTTTTTGTATAGTATAAAATATATAATACTATATTATAGAATATTTACGCATTACACTAATGAGAATGAGGGAATTTGCACAATTGAAATATAATTTCATGAAAATTATTTAGTAATCCAAAAAAAATAATAAATGTCCTAATAAATAGGCCTCATTTTCTTTAAGCAAAAAATTAATTCTTCCTTCTTTCATTTGATTTTGGGCTAAATATGAAATTAATGTGTTCTTGACAGGTTTTGTAAGATGCACCTTTAAGGGGGCCTGGCTAGCTCAGCAAGTAAAGACGCTGACTACCACAACTGGAAGCGCAAGTTCGAATCCAGGGTGCTGAGTGACTCCAGTCAGCCTTCCTAATCAACCAATTGGTCTGGTTGCTAGGGTTAGTAGAGTCACATTGGGTTAAACACCTCGTGGTCGCTATAATGTGGTTCTCGTTCTCAGCGGGGCTTGGTTGGAGTTGTGTGTGGATGACTCGAAGAATAGCGTGAGCCTCCACATGCGTTTCATCTCCGCGGTAATGTGCTCAACAAGCCACATGATAAGATGCATGAATTGACGGTCTCAGACGCAAAGGCAAGTGCGATTCGTCCTCCACCACACAGATTTAGGCGAGTCACTATGCCACCAGAAGGACTCCAGGAGCACGCATTGGGAATTAGGCATACGAAATTGGGGAGAAAATGGGAGAAAATCATAACATAAAAAACAAAACAATGCACCTTTAAAGGGAAATAAGGCAAAGAAAAATATAGACCATCACACACACACACACACCTTGACCCCTGAAAATGAAGCTGCGATTCCCTCTCTGCCAGGTCATTTGCTCAAATCCCATGAGCGTCATATCCACGCGGAGGCACTGACCACTCTTCCATACCCGATAAGTGTCACTCGGACAGATTCGAGACACTAATGGAACTGTAAAAGAGAGAGAGAGAGTTCAATAATACAATGGAACACTATATTGTAAGTAAAAAAATCCCATTTCTTTTTCTCCATAGAGAATTTAATTTTAGTAATAAAACTTTTCAAGACAGACCACCCAATGAGCACTGAGGTTGTTAAATAATGCTGCATGCCTCAGTAGATGTCTCAAGTCTGTGTGATTGTAAATTCATCTTTAAACAAATGTTCTTAATAGCCAAATTCCCAGTGAAAAAGCAAATACCCCGACTCCTGGAAGTCACTGTTACCATAGAACGAAGGTGAGTAAATGATTACAGAATTTTCATTTTTGGGTGAAAAATTCCTTTAAGAATATTGTAAAAAAAAAATATTTAAGAAAAATCATATTTGACACTTTTTGATTTAAATTAAAGTTTGTAATGTTGTGAATCACCTCGGAGCTGGTTGGTTTGGTTCATGGTTTACATTTTTATATTAAAGAATCAAAAAATCCCTATAAAGAAAATGAAAGGGGGAAAGGAATTGGATAAGGAAGTGGAAAGGGGGAATCCCTTTACAAACGTACCATGAACTCTGATTTATACATCCCTACAGCACTTATGACCTACCCCAGCTTGTAAACTCCCACTTCATCTCCACATAAAAATCCTGTGCCTAAAAGAGAGAGAGAGAGAGAAGGTTAGAGTGAATGTAAATGTACAGTGGGAGGGCTAGAGAGAGAGAGATGGATCACTCTGCAGGAAAAGACATGAATAATAAAACTCATGGAGAGATGAGGACTGTGAAGTATGAGAGAGTTTGCACATCCATCATAAACAAAAGGGGTGCCAGAGGTTGAAGAAAGGGAGCAGAGAAAGGAAAGGAGAGGTCACACAAACAAAGAATGACATAGAACTAGAGGGTAGAGGTAAGGTAAAATTAATTATTTAGAAGTATCGCAATATTTTACCTTAATATTTCGAAGTTTTGCGATATTTTACCTCATGATATTGTATATGAAACTTTGAAAGCGATATTTTCGAAGTATTGCAATCTGTTTTAAAAGTTGCTTTGGATAAATCCGTCTGCCAAATGAATAAATGTAAATGTAAAAGTGAAACTTTGAAAGCGATATTTCAAAGTATTGCGATTTATTTCCTCATGACACTATTATATGATGTAATGGATCATTAATAAATGTTTTAAATATGACTTTATATTAGGTCGCATAAATGCTTAGCTAGCAATTAGCCAATATTTTATTATGAAATTTATTAAGTAATAATGGTTTAATACTAAGTTTTACTAAAACAGTAACAAATACATTAAGTTTAAATGTATTTCCAATTATTTACATATATAATTTCTTTATTAACTATGAATATGTGCTTTTTTCATGTTCTCATAAACACTTCTTTACCACTGTTTTGCATCAACTAAAATTCATCTTTGAAAGCAATATTTCAAAGTATTGGAATATTTGACCTCATAATACTGTGTGTGAAAGCGAAATTTCACTGAAAGCAATCGCTGTACTGTATCAATGTTCTAATGCCAAGAATTTAGATTTTTACATAAATTGTTCAAATTAATATTTTGGGAATTAAAAGCAAGTATGTGAGAAGACACAATGAGTCTTTAAATTGTTTAATTTGAAAGAATTCTGTACAGATCCTCTTTAAAGCCATACTGCAAGGGTTTTCGTCTATTGATAAAGAAGCTGGAACCAAACTATGCAATCCACTTACGTTTTTTCTTTTTTTCACAGACACTGATGTGCCTTTACTCTATGCTACTTATTTGGCTCTATGATAAGGTAAGCAATACGTTTTTATTTTTGCACAAACCACCAAAGTCCAATAAAGAGGAACTAGAAACAAGTGAGTACACTCCAAAAAATATTTTTGCCTGTTTTTAAGATTTTTAAGTATCCATTTCAATTGAATAACAAATGTCCATCTAACTGAATTGAATAGTCTTGAAGAAAATGTAATTAATAAAACTTGCATTTTTTAAGATTTATACATTTAATTTTTTTAAAGATTAGGCAATTCAATTAGATGGAAATTTGTTATTCAATTGAAATGAATACATCTTAAAAATAGGCTAAAATATTTTTTTGAGTGTAAAAGATCACAATATATCACAGATTTGAATCACAATACACTAAACAACAAGAATCGTGACATTTTTGCATCCCAAATGTGGATATAATATCGTATTGTCAGGTCCCTGCTGATTCCCTCCCAGCTAGAGGTTACCCATATACCTGGGTGTGAACTATATATTTATGTATCTGTATCTAGTGGAATGAGGGGCTCAGGTGTGCGGGCAGCAGGTGGTTGTTAAGCTGGTGGGTGAGTTCATAGCTTGTTGTTTTGTCATTAGCTGGCTCAGAGTTTATTAAGACACATCTGGGGCTAACCTGCCGGAGTCTCTCCAGTAGGCGTGGGATTCCTGCCAGACGCTTGGTAGTGCGCTGGTAGTCACGGTAACGCAGCACCAGGCGTACCAGCTCTGGGTCACGAGTGCTAATGGCTTCCTGCAACACTGAGAGAAAGAGAGGGTGTAAAGTGAGGTTTAAACTGACCCCAGAATGCAATGGAACTGTAGCTTTTACACTGTATTACCTGTCCAACCATTTCTGTTTTCTTTGCTGACATCTGCTCCATGCTGGAGTAACAGATGGGCACAGTCTAGGTGGCCCAATGTCACGGCCAGGTGGAGAGGAGTCCGACCCCGTGGGTCCAACACTTCTAAATCTAACTGTAAGAGAGAGATACTTTTTAGATTTTTTAGATACTGTATATTATAAAATGCTAAACCTTTACAACCAATCTTTACAAACCATGAAATATGAAAATGCCACTAGATAGTAAAAACAATATCCAACTAAAACCCACCAGACTGTTCGAAAGTTCTGCTGCTGAAATCGTTCTGTGCTTACTGAAATTCGAACCACTGCCCCCAGTGGCTGAGTCTGGAAGTTTTGTTGAACAGTTTCCATGTGAAATATACCGGAGTGGTTCCAAAACTGAGTTATATTTTTAATTGTAAATTATACTATTCAGTCACAAGAAAGGCATAGTCTTTTTAACCTGCACCCTAACCACAAACATAAAACTAATTTGAATCTATAAGTGGAATAAGTCGTCTTCCTGGGACTATAACCCATGATTTTGAGGTAGCTTGCGCAAAGTACTTACCTATCAGCAGTGCCAGAGGTGAAGATTATTTGTCAGTAATTCGGCAGAATGGGGTTGATTTCAGAGTATATATACATTTGGAAGCTACATATTGATTTCCAATGTGACTAATGAAAACAACACTAATTTGGAAATACATATTGAAGAAAATAAATTTAAATAAAAACTCATTTAAAAAATCAAAACAATAATAACCTGTCTTCAAGCAAGTCAACTCAGTCATCGACAGTAATGAGCACCTTGAAAGAGTTTATGATTCTCCTTATGGGGGCATCTTTTATAATATGTTCATCGCTCACTGTCAACCAAACGCAAACACACAATCCCTCCATTCACCTCCAAGTGCAAACACACATTTCAGTTAATATGCCTGTGTTTATAGATGCAGAATGACCCATTAATCATTATTTAATGAGTTGGCTGACTGTGGCCGTGTCCATATTTATAAGCGTACCCTTCGAAAGCAAGGTCATGACAGATGGTGCAGCAAGTGCATGGTGAATTGTGTATGTAGAGCAGCAATGAATGTCAGGACAGCTTTATTTAGAGACTGGTATGTGAGCCATGTTTGCTGTTTTTAATGGTGCATTTCAGATGGGCTTGTGGTAATGGAAAAATATTATTACCCAAGGGCTTAACTTGTGCTGTGAGAGCTGCTTTGGAGTTCTGAAATGTACAGCCAGTTATCTGGGTGCACTTTAAAGTGTGCACATGTATTTCCATGTCTGTGTGTGTGTTTGTGCGTGCGTGCGTGTGTGTGAATGTGTATGTGTGTGTGTGTGTGTGTGTGTGTGTGTGTTGTGCACCATTTTTCATCATTGCTCAAACTTTTGGATCCTGGTATTAAACTTTGATTCAAAAGTAGTCCAGAATGTATGTGCTATGGACATGGATGATTCAGGCAAAAATAAAATAAAAAATACCATAGACTAACATTGAATGAGGGAGCTGAGTCATAGATAGTGACCAAAATAACATAGAGACCTGGGAGTTATTTTCACTTGAACCAGTAATTGATCACCTAGCAACACCCTAGCGATCACAGAGAACACCCAAGCAACCGTATAGCAGCATGATAAAAAAAACACTCAAACATCATTGCAATGTCCTGGTGACAACCCACACACCCTAGCATCATGGTGGCAAATTTTCCACTCACATTTTACATGTAAAAATGTAGTTCAGTTGTATATGATGATGTATATGTACAGGATATGTAAATTAATTGTGTACGATATGTATGATGCTACAAAATAAGGCACATTTATCCCCATGTGGAGTGTTTGTGTCTCACACACTGCTCTGTAATTAATCAGCCCCTTCCTAAACATCATGACGGCACTCAGCAGCAACAACTGAGGGCCTCGCTAGAAAAACTCCAGGCCAGTCCCAAGAGTGAAGTAAGACAGTCGAAGTGCTGCGAGAAAAAGGGTGGATGGGGTGGGGGGTTGCTATGGTAAGTCTGGATGTGGAGTCATCCTGGATGGACTGGAGATGCTGGTTGGAAAACACAAGTTTTAAAGTTTTTTTTTTTTTTCATAATTTATTCACCTTCATGTTGTTCCAAACTCATGTCACTTTCTTTTGTGCTCCACAAGAGATGCTTGGCATGTTCATTGCATCTTTTTTCCATACAATGAAAGTAAAATGTGATTGAGGTTGTCATTCTGCTCAACATCTCATTTTTGTTTCACAGAAAAAAGAAAGTCATACAGGTTTGGAACAACATGAATTTGATTAAATAATGACAGCATTTTCATTTTTGGTTGAACTATCCCTTTAAGTAAATGATGACTCTCCTGTCAGTCCTGTGGGGATCTCAGATCAGCCCTGAGGCTAACACTAGAGAGATTATGATGGCTCAAATGACTGACAGGGAGAGAAAGAGAGAGGGGGATAACTGTCAGTAGGAGTGCACGCTTTAGCTGGTAAAGGACTGTATGAGAGATTCTGGTTCTGAGAGGTTCAGGAAGAAAGAGTAACTTGAAATTTGGCACTAAGATGGATTAGTGGCCATGAGAGAAGGACAGAACAGGAGAAGGGTTTGGGAGCATCAATCAGTGGCGTTCTCTCCGTAGAGGCCAGGGAGGCATTGCCTCCTCAAAAAAAGTGGATGAGGAAAATAATCGACTGTACATAAATTAAATGTGAACTCAAATAATACAGCATGTGTAGTCTTAGTTCCAAAGTAACTTGACACCAATGGACAAAGCCCAATTTCATTGAGCTCCAGAATGGCCTAAATGTGACTGAAAAAAGGCAATGTCTCCTCTTTGTCATCATCATTATCTATCTATCTATCTATCTATCTATCTATCTATCTATCTATCTATCTATCTATCTATCTGTGATGACAGTGGTGGCTAATATCAAATTTCCTCAGTTTTGTTTTATAGAAACAATAACTGTAATAACTAAGGTATTTTGGAACTTATTTCATGGAAAATGTAGTTACCTTTGTAAAAAAATAAAATATTATTGAGCAGTGAGGGTCGGCATACAAAATAGTAAATAATAATATAAATCCTACCTGTAACACCTACACATTACAGTTATCTTGCACTAACCCTCCTACACTGAATCTTACTGATGGCCCAGAAACAAGGTAGCATGCTTGCTTGCTGACATGCATGCAAAGCATTTGACACACTTTCACTAATTTCCAGGTGTGAAATGCCAAGGTAAACACAGCAAATAGTATTGCTTTGTTTCTGTACAAGAAAAAAATACACTATTACATTTTCACAACTTTCCAAAAAAACAAGAGAGATGCATTACGACAGTCAGAAGAGAAAAAGATGCCAAATTTACTGTCATTCCCTCAGAAGCTATTTTTGAAACCCCATCAGGGTAATATAACACAAAGAATAATACATTTACAGAAATAAAACCTTTAGCTATATTTACTCTGCTAATTTAAGGTGGAAATACATCATCAGTCTGTGAAAAAAAACCCAGCCCCTCCACATTAAAACTGACAATATTACATCATAGGGACTTTTCCCACATTTTAAGCATGTCTGTTTTTCCACATAGCTGTCCATTCCATCTCTTATTTCTCTGTCTATCTCTCTTTCTCAGTTGTGGGACTGCTGGAGACTGCATTATTGATAGTCATCTCTGCCTGGTGCATCTGCTCTTGCACTCTCTCTGCCTTGGCTAATGTTCTCTGGCAGCTACTTAAAGCAACATCAATCTTTCATTGGAAGTCCAAACTGTGCATGTGGGAGGCAAGCAAAATAAAATCATATGTGTCTGGGGGTGGAAGGGGGTGCATATCACAGCATATGCTGAATGGTTGCATAGGCTGTCCTGTGTGGCCGTATGAATAAAATGTCCATACATATGTACAATCTGATCTGCACATACAGTAAATGGAATCTTGTGTCTCGGTTATCACTTAAATGCAGCATAGGTCCATTTGTTTGCAGATATAAATGGAAGAACTGAATCAATCCACAGAAGCACTTAAATGCTGTGATGTAGCAGAAGAATGAAATGAATTGCAGAGACAAGGTGAGAACCCAGGAGAGCAGTGAAAAAGAGTTTACAGATTCTTTAAATAAGTATAGAGGCAGACAGAAGGAAGGGAGGGAGTGTGCGAGAGTTAAGGAGAGAAATACAGCTGCTTTTTTGACTTTTTCTGCTGCTGTTGTGTCACAGAAGGTTGACACACTATCCACGGTGCCAATTGTATTGTGGAGATCGGACACCGGTATCTCCCGCTGATCAGCTGATTCAGCGCCGTCCTCCTAGTCACACACAGCCATTCTTTTTGAAATAAATATCAGGATAATTGCCACCTTGACGAAATTAAATAATACGAATTGTTAAAATAATAATTGGCTTTCAAAAAAGGTTTAATGAATACTCCCCCCATCTGCCAAAAATTGGGAAAAAGATCCACCCCAAACTCATACTATTGGTTGGTTGGGACAGGATGCTCAGAAAGGGATCCACTTCCCAACCTTTTTGACCAATGAAATTCCATGACTTTTCCAAGCATTTGTGTTTCAGGATACAGATTTTCAGTCCGATTTGCTAATGAATCATTCATATTGAAATTGAAAACCATTGTTATCTAGATGATGAGATCTTTTCAGAGCAGATGAAAACTAGAAAAATTTATATTCACTATAGAATTTCCATAAGTTTTCCATTACTTTTAAGATTTTACAGTCCTGGAAATCACAATTGTAAATTTCCTGATTTTTCTTTTCAGATTTTCCATAAGCGTGGCCTCACCATTTTGAGCGAGGTCAGCTGAGGACCTTTCTTCAAATATTAGATTACACATTGTTTCATGTACACCTGGATGTTTTAATGAGTAAAACATATCTCCCTAACCTAAAACTTTAACCTAAACCTAACCAATAGTGTTTTAAAAGCAAATTTAGTCATGAAAAGTACATTTATTGCAGCAATCACGTCATATCATGTAGCTTCTGTAGCACTTTCACTTCACTTTCAATTTAATTTTGAGCATCCATGGCTGGGCTCAAGCCTCGGTCTCTGAGTTCAAAGTCAAACACTCTATCTGTTGAACTACAGTGCAAACTGATGCATTAGAGTAAAATAGTTTTGATATAATAACATAGCAGGGTTTGAGTAATAGAATGAAAAATAAGTGTTTATAACGTCCTAAACAGCCACAGTACCCGTGATTTGTATGAAAGTGAATAAAATGCAAAGTTGTTGTAGTACCTCTAGTGTTATTTCACCAGGAAATTGCAGTGAAACGTTGAATGTGGCACGTAAAGTTCAGTTTGCAAAAATGTAGTTATAGTAACATTCATTTTATGAGACTAAAACCTGCTGCACTGTAGCTCGATTATGTTTACACTTTTGAGGAAATCAACCTTTGATTGGCTTACTTATAGTTGTCTCTGCATATTAATCTGGGATAAAGAAAGTATTTTAACATCGAAAACATGACACGTTTCAGCTTTAAAGAGACGCGGCTCCATTTCACACTAAAAATTGTATTTGGATGTGATGGTCCATCCTGTTCATGGTCTATCCTGGATCTCCCAGCATGCAATCTAATGACATGTCCTTTTCTTTACTCTGGTTAGTACCATGGAACTGGCAGGTTGAGATAAGAGGAAGAGGAAGAGACAAAGTTCACTCTTTCCATGTTTAAAATAAGAAAACAAAACACTGATACACTTTAGTGTTCTCCTCTATATGGTTTTTGCAGGGTATGACTTCACCGTGAGATATTTTTTGCATATCCAAATACGAATAGTGGAACAAGTTTATTAGAAAAACCAACATCTATGCAAATGATAGAGATGGCTTGTGCTGATGAAATAGTGCCTTGTAGTATCCCCTAATTAGGCAAATGCAGGACCATTCAAATGCTAACTGAGGAGGATTATTTAAGATGGATGGATATAGGTGAAGCTGCCTGTATGCTTGTAGCTTCTGTGCATAAAGTCATAATGAAATCAGATATGATCCTCAAAGTACCTTTAATTTCCTTATTTTCAATTCAGCAACCAAATGTATCACCACATATTGCTATTGCCTTATCAAACACAGACATATCTGTCTTCAACTGTCCTTGTCAGTCTGTTAAAAGCTTTCCATAAGTTAACCAAATCTCAGCAAACCCCTCCCCATCATCTATCTCCCATCCCCTGTGACAATATGATGCTTAAATTAGTGAGCAAAAGTGTGGACCATTGAAGAAGAATAGTAGATCAAACAGACTTCACAGATGTGGGGACAATAGAAAATATGCTGATGGAGAGGCACAGAAAAATAAATTGCAGCGTTGTTATTGCATATTTGCTGATGCACCGCTGACTTCACAAAAAAACTATACAAATCTACATGCTGCTCAACAATTTCTCTTCGCTTTGGACTCTGCTCTGATGATTCATCAGCCAGCAATGTTCCTCTCTCCAGTTCTCTCATTCAATTAGCCACTCTATCCATTCCCGACTTATTTCTCCATTCGCTCTCTCAATTTCTTCCCTCTGCTCCTCTGAGCTGTCATCTGTCCACTCCCTCCCCCATGACTGTTTAATGGCACTGTCAAGGCAAACTGTAAATTGAGCTTCTTTTCATTCAGTAACTACTTTTTCCTTCTCCACCCCCACACCCAGGGGCGGACTTAGCACTAGGCAAATGTAGGCATCCGCCTAGGGCCCCCAGAAGCCAAGGGCCCCCTAAATACAAATAATATGCTTTGTTATTATCATTAATGCTACATAATGTGTTCTGAAATTTTAAATATCACTGTTACAACACCAATATGATTGATATTGCTGTTATTTTCAACACCATCAATGCAAGCAAACCCTTTCCCCCTCAGATCAGGCTGTAGTGGAATATTCCAAGGTTTTTATGAATCAACACAAGTTCGTAAACAGATGAAAGTTAGCCAAACCGCCCGGACAGTTTGGTTTGATTTCACCGTATACTCTGTTGGAAGTTACTAGTTAAGCTACATTGTTGCTCATTCTGTTTGGTTTGGATTTGTGGAGAGAAAACTTTTTAACGCAATCGAGACTTCCTAAGGCAGGGCTAGTCAATTGGAGGCCCGTGGGCCAAATATGGCCCACCAATCATCTTTGTCTGGTCCTCCAATCTGAAATACAAGAGCACTCTCTGTGCAAAACTCAGCATTCATAGGCGCGAGCCACAGCAATCAGTGGTGAGTTTAACAATGCTCAATGGCGCATGTAACAGCACTTAGCCATCATCAGTTGTGAGGACTGGAGCACACGTTTAAGCTTTCTGGTGATAGTTAAGTCACACTGCTTTGCTAAAGATGGATCGCACCATTTAGTTGAGCATTTGATCTTGTCTTTTTCAATCAAATGTATTTATATAAAATTGGTTGGTTGTGTGGCGTGAGGTCAAATCTACAGATGGAACAATGATCACAGCAGTTATAACAGAAATATTGTTAGCTCACAAATCTTAGGCAACAAAAGAGAAATCGAATTATGAAAAACGGCCGTTCAATGAAAATGCGCTGAAAAGTTTGCTTTTATTCACTGTTCTTGAAGTGTCAAGGATCTGTAGAGTTTGGAAAAAAGTTAAAATGTGAAACTGAACCTGCAAATATCCTGATAATGTTTAGTCCTATACAGCTGTGAGTGAGCCTTCACAATCACGAACAGAACAGGATCAACTCAGTTTGCTCTTCTTTTGTCAATGATTACCTACACAAAAATCTGGCTTCTACACTGGCAATTGTGTGCAAATTCAGAATATTTGCAGGACAATTTTTCCCCCATTTTTTTCTCCCCAATTCGGAATGCCCAATTCCAAATCCGCTCTAAGTCCTCATGGTGGCGTAGTGACTCGCCGCAATCTGGGTGGTGGAGGACAAATCTCAGTTGCCTTCATGTCTGAAACCATTAATCCGTGCATCTTATCACGTGGCATCCATGCACATCTCACCACGTGCCCCACCGAGAGTGAACCACATTATGGCGACCACGAAGATGTTACCCCATGTGACTCTACCCTCCCTAACAACCGGGCCAATTTGGTTTAGGATACTTGGCTGGAGTCACTCAGCACACCCTGGATTCGAACTTGTGACTCCAGGGCTGGTGATCAACGTCTTTACTCGCTGAGCTACCCAGGCCAAATGTGTGGGTTGATAATAATGTTTCCTTAACGAGGAAATACAAATAATTTTCAATGTGTGACCATCACTTTTTATGTTTCTTATTTTTCATATCTGTTATGTACATGTGTGTGTTTTATGTTACATTTTCTGTTGCTTAGTTTATGTTTATTGCCTTATTTGTGTGTCAAGTGTGTTTCCATGGTGGTGTAGTTTCCGTAGGTTGGAATATTAACATTATATTATTTATTGATTTATACGGTAGTGAACTATAAAATATACAAACACATAAATGCCATTCCATAATGCCTGAAACATGGTCACTGTATTTTCTATGGTGAATATTTTTTTTTTATGAAGAGGTCACCCACAGCTGCCAGTTTTTACCATAAAATTAAAAGGATTTTTTTTTTGTATTTTGTGTATATTAAAATCCATTCCACAGATTTTCTTTCAAAATCAGTGCAGAAAATGTGGAAAAAAAGTCTGCCGATTTCTACTGGGCCTGCTCATCGCTATTCATATCATACCCTCTCCTCCGTCCGGATGTTTAAGTTCCCTCTTTTGTTCTTACACTGACACCTAACATCTATCCCATAATCCTGTGTGCTGGTGCAGCAACTTTTCCCCTTGTCAGCGAGACTGTGTGCCACATTCATTGGAGCAAGTGTGACAGTATTGACCTCCCTCTTAGTGCCTCGTACCGTCCCTGAAGGAGCCCGGTTTGACTTATCCAGCAACACCCCACCAGTGCAATCCTCAGTCTCCATAGCTCGCACACTATGCCAAGTGTGGTTAGATTATTCTGTCAGCAGCCTGTAAATCAGATAAACTGGGAGTGCTTTATATTGCAGTAATCATCAACACGGTTAGGGTCTGAATTATGACCGTTTGCCCAAGCCATAAAGCCCTGCACAAAAACAAGATGGCTGGTATTTGAAAGAGTTACAGTATGCATGGAGTTTGGAAAGACTGAATTATTGCATGGCAACTGTAATTGAGATAGAATAGTTTGTTTAAATTAGTTATAAATAATGATTTATTTTTATATAGTTAGTTATATATTTATAGTGGAAGGGAGTGTAGCAGAGAGCATACTGTAAGTGGTCACATGCCATTGTTACATTAATTTTCAATTTTAATCTAACCGTTAAACTTTACTTTTGTGTAACCCAATGTAGTTAATATTTACTTAGTCATGTCAAAGGAATGTTCTGTTTTCAATACAAATTAAGCTCAACCAACAGCATTTGTGGCATAAAATTGACAGGGTTGAGAGGGTTACTTTTAAAGGGGTCATGAAATGAAGAATTCAGTTACCTTGATATTTAGCAGAGTTGGGACCAAGTCATTGACTTACAAGTCACAAGTAAGGCTCAAGTCTTTGCATTCAAGTCCAAGTCAAGAGTTCAAGACAAGCCAGGAAGTCCAAGTCAAGTCACAAGTCCTCAAATTTGGGCTTCAAGTCTTAAACATGTCATTAGTGCTCTTTGCCCAAATTAGTGTTCAAGTATTAATTCCTATATTAAATATATATTAACTTATATCAGGAAGGCTTTTAAAGTATGTTCATTACTTCCAGTTCAATTGTATGTGAGATATACTGTATATTTTCATTAAGGGTGCCGATCTATCTAATTTATCTGACTCCATTGTGAAAAAGGCCCAGCAGAGGTTGTACTTCCTTCGCCAGCTGAGGAAGTTCAACCTGCCACAGGTGCTGCTGAAACAGTTCTACTCAGCAGTCATTGAGTCTGTCCTCTGCACTTCAATAACTGTCTGGTTTGGTGCAGCTACGAAATCAGACATCAGAAGACTACAGAGGACAGTCCGGACTGCTGGGCGGATTATTGGTTGCCCCCTGCCCCCCCTTCAAGAACTATACACTTCCAGAGTGAAGAAAAAGGCTGGTAAAAATCACTCTGGACCCCACTCACCCAGCCCACTACCTTTTTGAACTGTTGCCTTCTGGCCAGCGCTTCAGAGATCTGAGCACCAGAACCGTCAGACACAGGAACAGTTTTTTCCCTCAGGCTATCCATCTCATGAACAATTAAATTGCCCCATTGAGCAATAATTATGTGCAATACACAGTTTAAGTCTATTTATATTATCCAACATATCCACTTCTGCCATTACTTACATTGCTCTGTACATAATATACTGTATTTTGTTCTTTATAATCAGATTGTAATAGATTTGCACTACGTGTGTGTATGTGGGTATGTATGATGGTGAGTGTATGTACGTATATGTATAATTATTTATTTGTAGTCTTTTTTTGTTTTAATTACCTATGTCTTGCTGCTGTTTTTGGTATTTTTTGTATTGTTGTACACTGGAAGCTCCTGTCACCAAGACAAATTCCTTGTATGTGTAAGCATACTTGGCAATAAAGCTGATTCTGATTCTGATTCTGATTTAAATTTGTCTGCCTAGGGATGTGCTTGAAATATACAAGTATGCCTTAAAGGAATATTAGAGGTTCAATACAAGTTAAGCTCAATCGACAGCATTTGTGGCATAATGTTGATTACCACAAAAATGTATTTATACTCCCTCCATTTCTTAAAAAATTATTAAAAAGCAAAAATCAAGGTTACAGTGAGATGCTTACAATGGAAGTGAATGGGGCCAATTTTTGAAGGGTTTAAAAGGCAGAAATTTGAACTTTATACATTTATAAAATCACTTTAATTCTTCTGTTAAAACCTGCATATTGTTTGAGCTGTAAAGTTGTTTAAATCGTAATTTTAGCGTTTTAGGGTTTGTTGACATTTCATCTTCATAAACAAAGTTGTAAAATTGGCTAAAACTTTACAGAACAGGTTAGTAAGCGATTTTATCACACTAATTCATGTTTACATGCATATTGTTTATGTCTTGTGGCTGTACTTTTGAAATAGTGAGTATTTTAACCAGTGGCGTAGCCAAGGGTGGTCTGGGGTGGGCCTACACAAATTAGACCAGGCCCACCCAGAATATTAGAGATGTTTCTTTGATCATCAATATATATTAATAAAATAGTTTAAAAATGCATACATTTGTATTTCTGAAAGTGTGAAAGTACTTTTTGAATGTACAGCTTCTCTGTCGCTAAGGAAAATTTGGTTTAAAAAAAACTGAGCGAAAACATACCCATCCATTTTTATTGAGGCCCACCCAAAAGTAATTTTTTTGGCTACGCCCTTGATTTTAACATTAAAAAAATTGGCCCCCATTCACTTTCATTGTAAGTGCCTCACTGTCTCGTTTTATTAATGAGAAAGAAGTCTATTTTTTTAGGGCATCCATGCAATTTGTGATTAAAATGTATATTTCTTTTTTACTTTTATATGACTGTAAAAAACAGTAAGGATATTAAAAGACACATTATGCAATAAAAGTGGAGTGCAGGATCTCAACTTTGACGGACATATTACAAGGAAGAAATGTGTTCGTTTTAACAAAACAAAATTGGACGTTGTTTATAAAGCATCTGTAATTTTTTAACCGCACACTCTACATGTTGCAATCCTTTTGTTTACTTTCAATATTGTATTCTTTTTATCCAAATGATACTGGTATAATTTTGGCTGCAATTTTCAAATTTGGTCTTACTCTCGTGGAACTTGATTGGTTGGTTGCAGGGGTGTAGAGTAACGAATTTCAAATACTCTCATTCCTGTAATTAAGTCATTTTTCTAGTAGTTTTTAAGTAGTTACAAAATGGTATACTTTTACTTGAGTACATTTTAAGGGCTGTTACTGTATGTTTACTGTGCTATTTTCCCACCATCTGTGTCCGCTACTTCCCTGTTCTGATTTTATTTTTATCCATCAACATGATTGGCTACAGAGAGTCATGTGACTCAAATCAAAACACATGTAGAAAACTTGAAGGTGGAGTGGCACAACTGCTATCATGACGGATGTGGAGGATACCTCAAGCAACAGTTCAATACCTGAACATCCACGGCCAAGCCTAAAAGGGCTTTTCACAATGTAGAAGGCCAATTGCTTGATCGTGTCGCTTGCTCAAGCCAGTTGAGATATCAGCATTAATTCAACATCTAATTTGAAGAAGCATATTGAGGTAAATTTCATATTTGTACTTACTGTTTTCTGTGTCCTACACCTGTGTGTTTTACACCTGTAAATTAGCTATCTATTACTAGATTATTGGGCTGCTGTAAGAGATTTATCAAATGTTAGCTAGGTTATAGGGCTGGAGAATAAAGCAATCTTAATATTTGTCTGGAAAAAATCCTCGAAACCAATTACTTTTGAGTAATGTTCTATATTTAGCCTATATCTAGACAAGTGGTGCTCATTACATCGATCGCGATAGCAAGACAACCATCGGTTGATCTTGACAAAATCTAAAATTGACTTTTTATTTTCTAGCTTCTGTAGCTGTGCACCATTTGACTGACAGGTGGCTTATGTGTGTGTGTGTGTGTGTGTGTGTGTGTGTGTGTGTGTGTGTGTATATATATGTGTGTTTGTGGCGTGCGTGCGTGTGCGTATGTGTGTGTGCTTTACATTGTTCTGAGAGTGCTAATGCGGCTACGCACCTAAATGAACAAATATATTTCATAATTCTGCAAAAATGCCTGACTTGGCTTGGTATTAATGTAAATACAGTCAGTTATGTCTAAATTGAACGTAAACAGTTGAACAAAAAGTGTATTTGTATCAAAATGTCAAATATCAAAAATCTAAATATCAAAGTGTAACCGAATAGACCACTAGTGTTTCATTAAAAGTCTATTAATCAAACAACAACAAGAAAACGAGGGAACCACTCAATGCTTTTGGCTGAATCATTTTAGTAGCTTTAAAATGTATGAATGTAATACAAAACAGTTACATTTGAATAAAAATATTGTTATTATTTTTTTTTTTTTTAAATAATACCATCCCCTGATGAAGAGAGTGTGTTAATTTGAATAATAAATTACCAGGGAAGTAGAGATAATAAAATAATTTATTTTGCTATGCTCAGTCTTTATCAAGTTTTTCTAATACCTGATAGAAAAGTATTAACATTTGTAGAGCAATGCTTCAGGCAGAATATTCCATCAGTCACAAATACACTTCAGAAAATTGTGCATCATGCATTATAATGAGAACACAACTATTTTTAGTCTGAAAAGGATAGTTCACCCCAAATGAAAATGCTCTTACCATGTACTCATCCTCATGCCATCACATGCCTTCTTTCAGCAGGAGAACACAAACTTAGATTTTGAGAAGAATATCTCAGGTCTTTAGGTCCATACAATGCATGTAAATGATGATCAGACATTTGTAGCTCCAAAAATCACATTAAGGAAATTTTGAAGTAATCCATAGGACTCCAGTGGTTTACTCCATATGTTCAGAAGAGATATACAGTTGATGTGGGTGAGAAACATAACAAGTCCTTGTTTACTCTAAATTTACACTTTCATTTTCAGATGTGAAAGTTAAACAGGCACCACATGTGACTTTCAGATGTAAAATTGAATGTGGAGATCTAGAACAGAAAAAAAATGTCTGATCAACATTCACTTGCATTGTATGGACCTACAAAGCTGAAATATTCTTCTAAAAATCTCTGTTTGTGTTCAGCTGAAGAAAGATAGTCATACACATCCCGAATGGGTAAAAATGGTCCCCCTACAGATATTTAACTGACTATAAGTGACTTATCAACTGACTTGCTATAGCTAAATAGTGTTTCAACAAACATTCAGTAGACTTTCAGTAGCCTGTAAATAGATCTTTATTAATGACTTTACTTTATTCTTTATTTCTTTTTTCACCTTTAGTTACCCAAAGGTTTTCTGGAAATAAAAACTGTTTGTTGAATATGAATTTACTATCAGTACAGAGTCACTATACTTTAAGGTAGTATCAACTGTTCATCTATAATTAACTAGGGACCATCAATATAAAGTGAACATCTAAGGAATACGGTTAACTGACTGCTACATGTCTCCTTTTTTTAAACAGACTATCAACAGATGGTAAATACTAATACTGATAATAACACACAGGAATAGCAGCACCATATTGCAACCAGCACATAGACTGTATGTAAAAGAAATATAAATGTACAGATTGTTTTGTCCAACAATTATAATGAACTGATGTTCTCAACAATAATGTAAGTATCATTAATAATGATCTATATACAGGCTACTGAAAGTCTACTTAATGTTTGTTGAAACACTATTCACTAGCTATAGCAAGTCAGTTGATAAGTCACTTGAATATCTGTAGGGGGTCCACCCCCGATGTGGCCCCTGTACCAAAGATCTTTGCTCACCCCTGCTTTATAACCCCCTCTATTGTGTGGGACTTGATATGCCAGCTGCCAAGTGACAGTCTTTTTCTACTTTTTTAGTTATTTCACATTTGCATTGTTTTGAACATACGGTTTAATGTGCAACAATAACTTGGTCTGTCAGTATTAAAGGAAATTTAGACCCTACACAAAAACTGATTTTAAAGTAATTGCTTCATACATTATGATTTAAAATGGTGATCAGTGTATTGAAAATACCTTTTTGAACTTTTCATCTCTGTATGTCTCCCTTATATTTTTTGGAATCACATTCATGTAGGCTATTGTTTATCATAGATAAGTGATGTATTTTAAAAGTTGGCAGTCAAAAATACCCTTAAAATACCTATATTTGTCATTCTTTCTGGTAAACAGCTATGAAATGGAATGTGAATTATGGTATGTATGCTACATTTTTAAATTGCAGCATACAGTGTTTATTATAAGGGCTCATCACATTCGCAACCAATACACAATACTCACTACTCATGGGTACTTTTATATGAGCTATTATATTAATGTTACTTGAGTAGTTTTTAGGACAGGTACTTTTACTCTACTCACACTACATTTTTTGGTAAGTAACTGTACTTTTACTTGAGTATGATTTTTCAGCACTCTTTCCACCCCTGGTGTGTTGTATGATTGGTTGAATGTGGAGCGTGAAATGTATTAGGTAAAATAAATCATTGATTTGCTGCACAATTTTAAAGGTACAACTCTGATATTTGGTTTTAGAAAGTATCAAATCTTTACAAGTAAGAGGGCTTGAGTCCTAGTCGTGTCGCAGGTCTATTTTGATTATGTCTAATTGAGTCGCAAGTCATCAAATTTGTGACTTGAGTCCAAGTCAAGACCAAGTCGTGAGATTTGAGTATTATAAAAACATACTGTAAATTTCAGAACTCAAACTTCCCAGTCTAAAAAGAGCATTTATATTTGCCACCTTGCTGACACTTCTCATTTTGAGATTTTGACATTATCTGTGTTAATGACATCACAACACATTGTTAATTTGTATATACACATCCCACAACATGCGTCATCGCACCCTTGACCCCGCCCACTGGTGCACAGTTCAAGTCAAGAGAGCAGGCCTAGTATAACACCAAAGGGGACCCATCTGGACTATTTTTAATGATTTTGTTTCGAACATGAACTACACAGACACTTTGAATGCTGCCATGTATCTCGCCACTTTTAAAAGACACGGTGCCAAGTTATAGCTCTGAAAG
This sequence comes from Moxostoma hubbsi, assembly GCA_032164185.1. Taxonomy (NCBI): domain Eukaryota; kingdom Metazoa; phylum Chordata; class Actinopteri; order Cypriniformes; family Catostomidae; genus Moxostoma; species Moxostoma hubbsi. The sequence continues at coordinate 27,223,182 of JAVLUX010000029.1, read as the reverse complement.
GGAGAATCAATTATCTCATCAACTGCAGCCTGTCATGGATGTGTTCTTTTGCCCATCTGTGCTATTTTTCATTGTTGGTGTATGTAAACATAGGACGTCTTTGACGATGGACGTCTTTGACAATTTAGGTGTGTTTCCACCGATGTGCACCTCAGTATGTATGTGCATAATTTCACCTTTCTTTGGACGGATGTGTTTGTTTTTTCGGCTCATGTTAGCATGGATTGCTTGCGAACAGCCAAATACCATTCAAGATTTGCAAAGGAACTGTTATTGAAGGAGGGGGCAGTTAAAAACACTTAAAAAACTTTTAAGCTGTTAAACTGTAAACTGTTCCATTCATGAATATTTCAAATGTCATGTCTGTTTGATAGTTTATGTGTAATGACACACCAACTAGGGAGCTGAGATGAACCCAGATGCGGGAGTTTATTACACTGGACACAGGAAAAGCAGGCAAGCAAAGTGAGGCAAGTATTCTGGTAAGATACAAAGTCTTTGAACACAGTCTTTGATCATATAGTGAACCAAGGCAGAAGGCACAGATCCACAAATGGTTAATTCCAAATCAACACGTCCCCAAACAGGTAACTTAAACTTCAGGGTCACAGGGGAGTCACTTTCATAAACAGAGGAGCAGGTTTGTATATCAAGACATAAATTATTTTCAATGATTGGAGTGGAATAATAGGGTTCAAAACAGTGCTATTATGAATGCAAATTTAATGTCCTTGTACTAAAATAAAATTGATGCCATGAGTGTATCCCGCACTCTTTACTATTACTATTATTTTTGCAATTTGATCATTTTACCTGGTTGCACTATGTTGTCTGTTAATTTACCTGATGAACTTTCACCTTTTGCTGACCCTTTATGTTTTGCAGAGCTAATGTGTGCTTCTAAATCACTTGCTCCTTTATTAGCAATTGACACATAAGTGCCAGCTTTGTCATACATTCTGCTTCCTACAGATCTCTACCTGGATAAAAGCATGGGGATTTTTGTGCAAATCTTCTGTAAATTTGCACTTTCATTGTTTCCACTCAGCTGTCATTTGCTGCTAGCAGATAGTTGACAAACATGTTTGTAATAAAAGCAGTATTCCACTGCGGCAGAGCAAAAGGGAAGTCCAAGGTACCTACAACAAGGCCAGGCACTGACTGAGTGTGAGTGTGAGATTTAGGTGCAAGTCATAAGGAGGAGTTGATAGCTGCAGGTGGGGGTGATTAAAACTCAGGGAGTGAGAGCGTGTGACTGACGGTGAGGGAGAGCCTGGTGCTCGTGACATTATGGTGCTGAGTGTTAACAGTTGTGCTTGAGATGAACAGTTTAATATATTCACATGCAATGTGTTGGATGTCCGTTATGTGCAAACCCTGCAATTTTGTTTTAAATTGTTGAAGGGCTTCATTCTTTTCTGATTGAGTTTTCTGAATTTAAGGGGCTGCATGTTAGTCATTTGTAACAGTGGGCATTACGTTGAAGTTTTAAGGTGACACTCACCAAAACCAAGCATTTCAGACAGAGTGCCAAAAACAGGGTGGAAAATTATCATATTTCTACATTGTGACTATTTTGGTGCAAAAAACTTTTATAAAATTATCATTGGACCTCAAAGAAGAAAATAAAATTATTTTAAAAAAGCAATTCATGACCCCTTTAAAATGTATTCCACTACAGATTACAGAATACATGCTGTAAAATGTAATTGCTAACGTATTCCGTTAGTAAAGTACTAAAGATTTTTTCAGTTGTTTTGACTATAAAATCTCTGCCAGTACAGTAAGACAAAATGCACATGTTAAAAATACATTCTCTGAAAAACCTAAATATCTTATGCAGTGTTGTTTCTAAAACAAGATAAATCGAATTGATCTGTATTGTTTTAAGGATTTAAAAAATATTTTTAAAGAAAAACAATAAAACAAATATCATAGAGAATATGATTTTTGCCCTAATCTATTAGGTCTTACTAGAGGCAAAAAATTATGATCTAAATTCAATTTTTTTATTTAAAAATATATGGTCATGCCTGGTAACATGTGCATGTAAAATGGCTAGACATTTTAAGCATTTTAGCTTAGTGTAAAGCTCACAATTTACACAAGGTTTATTTCTATTTCTTCTTCTCCAGACTTACTTCAAACTTACTTCTCTGTCTGCTTGTATGAATGTAACACTTCATAAGAAAGTGGTTCACCGCTGTTCAAATGCACTTTGGATCACATCATTTGTTTTTATAAATGTTATCCATGTGAATAGACTAAATATTAAATGGAACAAATGACAATAAAATGCAAAGTAATCGCTTCAGTAATCAAAATAATTTTAATGTAACTGTATTCTAATTACCAAAGATTTCAATTGTAACTGTAGTGGAATAGTTACTAATATTACAAAAGAAGTGAGTGGGACCAATCCATAAATGATAAAATACTCACTTTTTCAAAAGTATATACACAAGAAGTAAACAATATGCATGCTATTGCTTACTAATCTTCTATTATGTAAATTAGATCCAATTTTACAACTTGTTTGCCATACCGACGCAACAGCATAAACCCTACAACTCTTAAATGGCTGTAAAAACAATGATTTAAACAACTTTACAGCTCAAATAATACGAGTTTAAAAAATAATAATAATGTAAGTGCATTTATAAAATTATAAGATTCACATTTATGATTTAAACTTTAATTGTAATTGGCTCACTGTAACCTCGGTTTTTACTTTTAAAGAAAAGGACGGACGAGTCGAAATAAATTTTTGTGTTATGCCACAATTTTTTATGCATGTCATCTTGGACTTACACTGACACCTAAGGGCATGGATGCAGCATCTTTAAAACAAAATATAATAACACAATAGTTATCTGTTTCCAATGGCATTGCAGAAATTCACTATTCACAGTCAGCCATGATTCATTTAATCCATGAGCATAAGTAATGCTATATATAGCCAATAACAGGGCTGTTACTGAGATGAAGCAAGTAGTATTCGGCTAGTCATGTGATCTTAACATGGCAGCCCCCATGAGTGGATCTGCTCCATATGGAATAAAATAGATTTTATAAGGCTTTATGGGTCTTGATCTCATGTGAGAATGTTTTAATGAGGACAAAATTACTGAGTGCACCATTAAATCAATTATGCATAAACTTACTATTATTATAAGAAATGCATTCAGGCTTTAATGGTGGCTTCTTGGGTATTTTTTGGTATTATGATGTTAGCTTTCTCATTATGTCTAATAATGGCACAGGTACTTTTAGCACAAAGATTGGTACTAGTCTGTGATATGAAGGAACAAAATGTTACAATTTGCCCTATTATTTAATGAATCTATTAATTAATGTCTCCAATAATACATAACTGAAAAAACAATTGTGTGCGTGTGTGTGAGGGGGGTTATGAGGATTTTTTTTAAAGTTACAAACTGGTAATTACAAGGGTATAATGCTATAAATGTGATTTATGAGGATATTTCTAGTGTCCCCATAATTCAAATCGTTTAAAAGACATAGTAAACAATGTTTTACTGAAAATGTAAAAGTGCAGAAAGTTTTTGTGAGGGTTAGGTTTAGGGGTAGGGGATATAATCCATATATTGTTCAGCATTAAAAAAAAACATTATGCCTATGGAGAGTCCTCATAATGACAGCTGCACCAACGTGTGTGTGTGTGTGTGTGTGTGTGTGTGTGTGTGTGTGTGTGTGTGTGTGTGTACAATTTCCCCACTAGTAAAACCTGAGATCACCTACCTTGTGGGGCCCAGCCAGCGGGCCCCAGGAGGGAAATGGCTTAGTAAACATACTAAACAATGTATTTTTTAAATGTAAAAATGCAAAAAGGTTTCTGTGAGGGCTATAGTTTTAGAGGTAGGGTATAGAAATTCTCGTTATATATATATATATATATATATATATATATATATATATATATATATATATATATACTTGTTTTTCTAACCCCTTGTAATTTAAACTAAACGTTTGTAGGCTATTTTGGCCCTTTAGTTTGCCGAGTATAGGCTATATTTTCATTCAAATGAATAGATTACATATTTATGGAACACTGGTATTATTTTGATCTATTCTTTTTTGCTGTCTCTGGGTATTTAACACCATCTTTCAGATCGAAAAAATTAAATAAATAAAAAACTGCATCTTTGATACTCTCCAATCAATACTATATACGGATCCGCGGTAAAATGACCGACATGTAACATGAGTGGTTTGGAGAGACCGGGGCTGTGTCTCGAAATTAAGTCTATCTAGGCGCGTTCGAACGTCTAGATAAGCAGCTCATTCGGTTTTAATACACAGCCAGGGTGTGTTTTTATTATTATTATTATTATTATTATTTATTTATTTATTTATTACATGTATAATTTTGTTTATAGTAGACCAACAGGGAAGTGACTAACCACTTAACTGAGGAAACATGTTATTATTACAATTAGAAAATAATGAATTGGACACTTTTTGCCCCTCATACCACAGATTTCAACCCGAATCAAGTCATATATTCATGTCCTGATACCTCTTTAAAGGCTAATACTGATGCCTTGCTTTATTCCGCTATATCTTTACACATTTATGGCTTTAAAGCTGCCACTACCCCAGATCAGTTTCCAGTCAGACACACGGCCTGATTCTCACATCATCATCTACCCGCGAGACTGGCTCCGCACAACCGAATTCAACTTACCTGCTCAAGCGCCGAGAGCTCTTTCTCCAGTTGGCGGTGTTTATTATGCCACACCAGGTAATGAAAGTGATAGCGACTCTTCTCCGGAGTTTTTCTGGCAGAAATCATCCTCGCTGCATTGTTCGCGGTTCTCTTCCCCGTTCCGTTTCCCTGCTTTTGTGCGGTATCAGTTACTTTAGTAAAGGGCGCGTGCTATATTATTATTGCTGAGACAATCGACAAGGGAATTTCTCTCCCTTTTCGAATCCAGGGTCCCCTTTGCATAGTAGCTAGGCATTCAATAAGTGTCTATGTTGAAATGCAGTGTAAACCTAACGTATTTGTATGGATGGTCTCCGTTCTGTTCTCCACTCTCCTCCGAGACTCTCTCTCTCTCTCTCTCTCTCTCCTCTCACGCGCGCTCACTGAAGCAGGGCTCTCGTTTCATCGATGAAAGCAACTAACACACCTATGAGCAGGGTTGGGAGGGTTACTTTTGAAATGTATTCCACTACAGATTACAGAATAAATGCTGTAAATTGTAATTTGTAACGTATTCCGTTAGATTACTCAATGTCAGTAACGTATTCTAAATACTTTGGATTACTTCTTCAGCACTGTTAGATTTTTTTTTCACTTGTTTTGACTATAAAAACTCACAGTACAGTAAGACAAAATACACATGTTAAAAATACATTCTCTGAAAAACCTAAATATCATATGCAGTGTTGTTTCTAAAACAAGATCAATCAAATTGATCTTGTTTTAATGATTTTTAGATATTTTTCCTGGAAAACAATACAAAAATTGTTATCAAGAAAACGATTTTTGCCCTAATATCAAAGGTCTTACTACTTATTATGATCTAATGTGAATTTTCTTGATAAAAATGTGACATATCTAAATTCTATTGTAAAATATAAATTCTTCTCAATTAATAGAATGAAGAGTATTTTAAGCTGCTAATATGCTAAATGTTTGCTGTACAATGTGATCGTTTATCCTTCCCATCTACCCATCTGAACTATAGAGCTATTCTATGATTAAAATATGATCAGATAGAATCAATCAATTACTCACCCTCATGCCATTCCAGATGTGTAGGACTTTCTTTCTTCTGCATAACACAAATTAATATTTTTAGAAGAATGTCTCATCTCTGTTGGTCCTTGCAATGCAAGTGAATGGTTCCCAGAACTTTGAAGGTCCATAAATCAGATAAAGCAACATAAAAGTAATCCATATGACTCTCGTGGTTAAATCCATATGTTCAGAAGCGATATGTTAGTGTGAGATGTGATAACATGTGTGAGAAGCAGATCAATATTTAAGTCATTTATAGCTATAAATTCTCCTCCCGGACCAGTAGATGGCGATATGCACAAAGAATGAGATTCACCAAAAACAAAAGAAGAAGAATGTGAAAGTTAAGATTGATAGTAAAAAAGGACGTAAATATTGGTAATTTCTCACCCACATCTATCATATCACTTCTGAAGACATGGGGTGTTTCTCAATGCTAAGAACGTGTTCTTGTTCTTCCATTATTGTGAAAATCAGTCTTGTCTAACTACCTTGAAAGAGTGAACTTGGAAGACTTGATGTAAAACACATCTATGCAAGTTTTGAGATGTGCTGTAATATGTAAATAAAACCACCTCTTAACTATTGTATTTATATATTTTTTGGAAGTGGGTGATGATGTCAAACAAGTCCACATGTATCAGTGGGGATTTCTTTAAGACTTCAAGGGAAGCTCGGCTTCCCCTATAATGTCAAAAAAATAATGGTCAAATATGTACTATTGTGTAAACAAATTATTGACTAAAAATGCGTTAGAACATGTTCATCTCGAAAACGAGTTCGTTCAGAATCAGCTACATATGGCAGGCCGGCTGACTCGATTTCATTCTCATACATTCCCGTAGCGTCACAGCGCATTTCCCTGTTGAAGCCGAGCGTCCATTGACTTCAATGGGGCTGCTTTGAACAGTTTTTTTCAGTGCTCCGAAACTAGACAGTCATTGGATAAATGCTGCGATTATGCCCCGCCCACGGACGCTCAGCGTCTCTGGGGGTGAATGAGGAGTGGGCTGGCCCGGACTCCGGGCTTCCGCGTAATGATTGGAGGAGCTGTCGAAAGACTGCATCTCCTTTTGACTGACAGCGAATCTGTCCTATTAGAAGTCGCTGAAGCTATTCGCGCTCAGTCCCATCGCGGATTTCTCAAGTGTAGTCGAAAGACAAACTGCGGCAACCTATTTCTTGATATTTGTTTGGCGAAATTGCTAGTCAATTTGCATAATACTTTTCACACAATTATACACCACATTCCTTGTTTCAGTTTTACAAAGTTTAATACATATATTTTTTTAGATCGTTCGTCCATTCGTTCATTCATACAGTAGGCTAGTCTAGCGTCGTACGGGTGAAACTGCGCACGATGGCAGACAGTGCTAATATTGTCGACCTGATTTTGGCGAAGCCATTTGAAAGTCTTCCTTACGAGGAAAAAAATATAATTAAACAGCAGGGCAGATCAACACCTAAGATTGATTTAGTGCAAAAGATTAAAAAAAATAAGAAAAATAACAGGTCTTTTCAGCTCTCCTGGTATGACAAAGTTAGCTGGCTGACTGGAAGTGCTGTGACAAATAAAATGTACTGCTGGCCATGCCTCTTGATGAAACATCTCACGGATGTGTTGTTTGGTCAAAGGTGGGGTTTGGAGATCTGTCTAATTTTGACAGGGCATATAAAAGACATGAAAAGAGCAATGAACATGTGAGTGCATGTGCAAGATTAAGTTGCATGGGCAGAATTTACTTTTAAATAAATGGACAAGTTTATAATGTAGTCCGAAAATGAGCTTCCCCTCTTTGAAAGACCAGCAGCCGCCACTGACATGTATGTATGAACACAAAAAGAACGGACATTGAGAAACAGCCAAAGATTTAACCACTGGAGCCGTATGGGTTACTTTCAATCTGCTTTTATGTGCTTTTTGGAGTTTCTGATCACCATTCACTTGCATTGTATGGACCTACAGAGCTGAGATATTTTTCTCAAAATCTTCGTATGTGTTCAGCAGAGGAAAGAAAGTGATATACATCTGGGATGGCATGAGGGTGAGTAAAAGATGAAAGCATTTAAATTGTGGGGTGAACTATCTCTTTAATATTATATAAAAGATAATACAGAATCAAATTTATATTCTTCTTCTTCTTCTTTCGTCTGCTCCCGTTAGGGGTCGCCACAGCGGCTCATCCGTGATCCGCATTATTGTCTTGGGCACAGGTTTCACGCCGGATGCCCTTCCTGGAGCACGCCACCGGGGGACTCTCATTCATATGGGGCTATTTAAAGTCCAGAATTAGATGTATATGGTTAAAATCAGATAAAATATGATAACTGTGCACCATTGCACTACTATTAACTATTTATTATAATGCAGTTGTAATTGATCAAACTGATTTTTATGGATCAATTGGTATAAAATCAATAATTTTACTACTAATAATTTTAATATAAGACCAATTCTTTTCTAGCTAAATCATATTTAATTTAAATCTGAATAATAAATAAACACACACAAAATAAAAAATGTATTTATTTGTTTGTTTTTGGGGCTATAAAAGTATGTAAAAAACGTCAGCATTGGTGTGTAGGCTATAACTACTGCATGGTCCCTCTGTGTGGCTCTGTCTGCCCCCGCCAGTGCACTAATGACGAGTGGGGCAGGAGAGAAAGTGAGAGCGCGAGAGACAGACGTCAGAGAGGGAGACTATGCAGCCTGCCATACAAAAGTGTATAGGGCAGTGAATGTAAATAAACGGCGATTCCATACTTCTTACTCCCACCCCTTTTTGCCTAAGACAGATCGGGGCTTCTTCGATCATGGTTCAGGGAAATAGATATTCTGTATTCAGCTGGGACAGCCGAAATTAAATCATCAACGTTAGGGGGCCTTCTGAAACAGCAAAAGAGAGTGTATGTATTATTTTGAAAAAGTCCTTGCAGTGCCAGAACACAATACAACCGAAAAGGAAGCAGAGAGAGAGAGAAGGGTGAGGACCGGGAGCGCTGGAGAGCTCATCGCCGGCTTCCGGACATTCGGGGCGGCATTATTTTCGCAAGTCCCTCCTGGAGGAAAAGCAAGCCAAAACACCGTCAATTTTGGACTGAAATCTCTGGAAGCATTTAAAGAACGGTGGATTTTGTTTCTGTGATGTCCAGGAAAGTGCAAAGAAGCGAGGTGTGCGCCGACTGCAGTGCACCAGGTAAGGCTGAGATTTATGGATCGAGGCGTTGTTGTGAGCCATGGCTGGCTGGAACTCGGGCGAGCGCTGCGGCAGGCAAATGAACAGCAAGCCCCCTCATGCGCAGGGATTCGCCGTCCCACTCATCAGGAAAATGGCCGAAATTAAGGCCGATACCAAGGCCTGACGTTTCGCCTTTTTCAAACCTATTCAAAATCAAGTTCTGCGATATATATATATATATAGTGCATGTGATACGTTAGAGAAGTAATAATAGAGTCATATATGTATTTTCAAAGCTTTTCTTAAAAATAAACATTATCAAATTGAAGCTTATCTAAAGTATTGGCTAAAGTTTTATTCGCTTCTTGTTAGCGGTCAGGCTAATTTAGATGAGGCGAGCTGTTATCAATAAAAAACACAGTATTTCTTCTAAACACAAACCAATTTGTCTGCGCATATTATAGTTTCAGTTAATTTTTTTAATTATAAGTGGTTCTTAATTAAATGTCACGAAAACGGTCTAACGTTAGCAGGTTGACGGGGACCATCAAACTAACGTGCAGTGTTTGTCTGTGAAGTTTTTGTCGGTACATATTTTTTTGTGACATTTATTTGGGTGGTTAATATCTTGTGATATTTGATATTGCAAATTATCCTCACGATATTGGAGACATCATTGTCTCATAAGAGTCATGGTCTGTGGCAGAGTATGGTATTTGTTTGGCTTGTCTTTTTATAAGCTCATGTCTTTGTTGATCTTTAATTTGTTTCTTAATATACTATGACTATAAAAGTAAGCTTATTTTAGTGCAGCTTTATATTTTGTCATTATCATAAAATTGTCTGGGCAGTAGGGCTGTCTATTCGTTTCCAATTCATATGCTTTAAAATTCGATTCAATATGGATTCATATGGCCACGTTCACGCAGTAGCAGAAAACGGTTGTCAGACCTGTTTTGAGCTTTTAATACGGTTGAGTTCACACGCAAGTCATTTACGTTATTTATCATGTTAGGTTATTCATGAGAGTGACAACCGCATTCTATAACCGAACTGACACCCGCAAATATTTTGTCACTGTCACTATGGTTACAGGTGTTAGAATATGGTTGTGAATAAGGTTGTTCGTTCATACAGACAGTATTCAAGCCTCTACTGTAAACTGTTGTATGAACAAGACATTTCAAGTCTCACATCTGTAAGTAAATGCGGTTATCAATCCCAAATTCAGACTGGCTACGTTCACGCAGTCAGTGTTTGGGATTGATAAAGGTGTGAGACTTGAAATGTCTCACACCTGACTGTATAGAACAGAAAGAGTATTAAAAAAGACATTATTCAATGACAAATTGGTTGCGAGGATCTCGTCTTTGGACACACACAGACCAACTTTTATACTCCACAAAGAGTGAAAGCATAACTGCTGAATACTTCATCACTATACTACACAATCACTGGTTAGTGAAATGTAAACATTTATCAGCCAGTTGTCAAATATAGACATTTTAATCGCATAGTGAAAAATTTGTTTGCAAATGCGTGTGATTTCCTCTCATTGTAGTGGAGGGTTGTGCATAGAGTGAAAAGATTGATCCATGGCTTTTGAGAATCGATATCGAATCGACCAAATAAAAAAAACAATTAATCGTTTTTGCCCAGTCCTATTTATCTTATGCATGTTGTAATGGAAGTATACTTGGTCTTACTTATCAGTAAGAAGGGTTAGGTTTGGGCAGTGGTTCTCAATTTTCATAGGTCACGCCCCCCTTTGAAGCAAGAAAAACTTTTTAAATAGATTAACATAACATAACAATTTTGTTTCATCTTCATTTGACAAAATAGGTTTTATTAATAGCCTAAAATACAATTAAAAATTAATGAAAAGTTTTACTTCACTCCAGGGGGTGCTTGGCCGTTCAGAAAACCAAATCCTCCATTCATCCTAATTTAACTACCAGGAAGTATTATATCTCATTGGAGAAAATTTTACTATAGAATGGTTAATTTATTTTTTTTTTTTTAAGAAAAACTGATCATTGCAAGGATTTATACCTATGAATGGAAATAAGCTTCAACAATCTCTATAAATGTTTTAAAAAAAAAAATCCTCATCCAGTAATAATAAATTACCGTGATTGTCGCATCCTAGCCAGCATTGAAAAAAGTAACAAGTATCATGTGACAGCGCCATCTACATGCTTTTGGTAGCGGTCAAGGGCCAGGTGCACCAGCTGAATGTAAGTTACAACTTAGCCTAGTTGTGGTGTAAATGGGCACTAAGTCACAATTTACGCACTACTAAATAATTGAGCGTTGCACCATTAAACTTAGGTAGAACGTAACCCTACGTATGAACTAAATATCTTTACGGAAGTCTCCGACCAGGAGGAACAGTTGGAATAAAAAAGCAGAATTATATTTTATTACATCAGTGAGCTCATGTTTTGACTGACAGGCATCAATCCTTTCGACATACAGTATGATGTTGACATTTACTCTCGTTAACATTATCGAGAGAGAAAAAAAACATATTTTTTTTAAAAAGTAAAAACTACTTTTAAGCGGCTTTTCAGCATGAAAATCATTCAAACGGTACAGTTTTTAGGGTGTGTTGCCTGGTGTTAAGTTTCAACACATTCCACATTTATATAGGATATTAAAACTAGTAAATGTCTATTTTTCCAGCTTGTTGTATTAGTATTTATTTATCACCCCTATATATAGTTATTTACACAGGGCAAATATGCTATTTATCAAATCTACTTTTATTACATATCGTATTTTAATGGGGATATATTTTATTACAGCTGACAGTTACATGAGCAAACAAGTTTTGAACATCAACCGTAACATGATCAAACTGAAACTCACAACTTTTTAACACAAATTTTTTGAAATTTACAAATTTCAAGGATTCTTATTGGATCAATAAAGGTAAACATCATATTATGTGACTACGCATTACTTTATGGAGAGTTTACAACCTACTAGTTAAGTCTTGCCTTAAGAACAGGTGGTGCAACCAAATTAAGCTCTGACTTACAAGCTAACACTCTGACTTACAAACTAACTAGTAGTTACTAAGCCCTTAGTGTGAACTTTATGTCCCAACTTACGTGAGACTTTACGCACAGCTGGTGCAACCCTAGGACTTCTGTACAATAATTTGCATCTGATTAATGATACTGATAAACCTTTCCGCCATCACTTACCCTTTTCATTCAAAATAAGTATTTATTTTTTCATCCGTGAAACACAAGATTGAGGGACGAGAGGTTTGTTTTTCTGGCTGTCCAAGCTCTGAAAGCACACATAAAAGTGCCATTAAATTCGTCCATAACACTCGTGCCTTAGATTTTAATTCTTCTAAAGCCATATGATAGTGTTATGTGAGGAACAGACTGAAATTTAAGTGTTGATTCACCTCGTCACTCATTTGAATCTGGCGCGCACACAAGAATGACCTTGTTTATATGAGCGCACCTGACATCAATGCTTTGGACTGTCTAGAGCTGTGCACGCAGGATGTGCTGCCGTGCTAGGTGCATGTTTAAACAAGGCAGGAGAAAAGGCAGATGAAAAGAAATTGCGCACATCGGTTCCTATGTGTATTTTCACTATTGAGGATGGGTCAGTCTTCCGCACCCCCTTGCGATACCTCTGCCCCCCCACCCCCACAAGGGGCACACCACTGACTTTGAGAACCACTGTGTTAGTGTTAGTGTTAGTTAAGGGTTTGCATTAGTGCTTTGATCATTGTCAACAAAATCATAAGTACATAGGCCTTAATCTCAAATATGGGTTTGCACTGGTCAAGTTTGCAATTAGCAGATTAATTATCCATGTATTATCTTTAAACGTCGCTCATTTGACCTTGAACAAGTCACTAATTTCCTAAATGCAACAGGGAAGTCATACACTTATGCTTATGAAGGGGAACTTGTTTTTATGCAATCAGGAATATTGAAATTAGCCAAGTCTTTTAAATTCAACCTATAGGCCATTTGTCCCAAAAATGTGCTGCTTAATCCTGCACCAACAAATTGACATCACACAGAAAAGATGGTTTGAAGTCTTTAAACAACATGCCATGGTTTATAAAACATCTTTTAATGTCACTCAGCTGTGCCTTCAGTGCAGACCCAAACTTGGCAGTGCTCATTTAAACTCACCATCCCCATGGGTTGGGGACCAAGAGATGGGACAGGGGGTATGACAGCTGCTTCCTCATCTACAGCTACTCTATCTCCAGGAATGTATGTGTATGTGGCAGTGTGTCATCTCCTTGCTTTACCCAGGATCCTTTTTTTTTTTTGTGTGTGTGTGTGTGACAATTTCTGTTTCACATCCTCCGCTAACTGCAGTGGTGCTCTAAGCTCGTCCGCAAGCATTGCCACAAATGGGTGATTCTCACGAAATCCAGATTTAGAAGGCGTCCAGCATCAGAATTTTTAAAATGCCCTTAAAGCCAATTTTCTTTTTGCACATATAAGATTAAGGTCTGAACTTACTATAACCATTATTTTTAGAAGATTTAAAAAATATTTCCTATATAATTATTTACATTTTTTAGATGAAGTCCATAAAAAATTATCATTACCGCAACATGACATTACATTAAATATATGGTTAAAAAAGTGTATTTTTGGCTAATGTTAAAGTAGACTCTTATTACTCATGCTCAAAGCTATGTAAAACTCTGAAGAGATTACTTTTTCATATTTATTATTTTTTGTAATTTCCTTATTTTCTCTCATTACCGAAACATACGTGATGATTTACAATTTATTTTATTTAATTGTTTTACTAAAAGATAACACACACATTTGTTATGTAGCAGACCTTAAATAAGTAGTGTTGTATAATATGTATATACATTTTAATACAAAATATGATTATCTAATTATTACTTAATTTGTAAAAAAGATACATGTTGCGATAATGAAAATGCCATTTCGGTAATGAGGATCAATGTTTCGGAAATGAGATTTAGCTCACACATTCACTGTTGACAAAGGGGTTTGATGCCTAACCCTATTTTACATATTTAAAACGCATACAATTTTTAAAAGAATATTTATTTCATAAACAGAGTTTCATTTTCTCATTTATCGTAATCATCACAGTACCATGCCTTGTGTTAACAAGTGTTGTGTATACAAGTTACAATCTTATGCTCCTAAAGAATCATGTCATGTAGCCTACACTGTAGTACTAACAAATATACAACCATTAGTATAAATATTATCGTTCTAGTATAACATATAATCATGTGTTCATGAGAACTTTTTCAATGTAACATATCATCATGTGGTCCTGAGAAACATTTAAATGTAACAGCATCATGTGCTCTTGTAAAAAGATTTTAGTTTAGCTAAAACACTTTGGTCCTGACATTCAACCACATAACCTTTTTCTGAGAATAATTTCATGTGAAGAACTTGAATAGCAGCAACTCGATTTATGAGTTTGTCAAGCAACTAAAACAAAGAACTGGAACGACTGCTTTGTACCAATCACGTTTTCCCCCAACTGTAACTCATTCATGAGCGTTTTTTGTGTTTTGCCCATATGTCAGGTAAAATGCAGAAATGTCTAGCAGAGGAGTGACAGGAAGTGGTTCTGGGATTATGTCCCATATGTCCTGACGATAGTATCTTTGTATCCAAGATGGTAGCACGCAGCGGCCACTCCGGATCCAAAATGGTGCTATTTTTGTTTAAAAAGCCTGACTTTTGCGGCACATGGACATCGGAGCAACCGGTGTTCGTGTCTACCATCACCAAACACTACTAAGTTATAAGAATCTTGCAAAAACCAAGCTGCATGATGAACTGCAGGAGGCGCTACGCATACTCTGCTTGCTACGGAGACCAGGCCTCGGCGTGGCCTGATGCCGGTGGCCGGGAGAGAGGACGTCGTAAGCGGTGTGCGAGAAAGCGGAAGCGCGGCAAGAGGGCGGTCCATGCTAGGCTAAAAACAAACCCTAGCCGGCCGGCTCTCCCGTCTATCCTGAAATGTTTGCTCCCTGGACAATAAACTGGACTATATTCGACTCCAGCAGGCTACGCAGCGTGAGTTTAGAGACTGCTGCGTCTTTGTTTTCACGGAGACGTGGCTCCGCGACAGAGTTTCGGATGCCGCCATTCAGCTAGACGGGCTCGCCTTGTTTCGTGCCGAGAGAAATACAGCTCTCTGCGGTAAGACTCGCGGTGGTGGCTTGTGTGTTTACATCAACAAGGAATGGTGCAAGAACTCTGTGCTAGTCTCTAGCTACTGTTCATCGCTGTTGGAGCTTGTGACTGTTAGATGCAGACCTTTTTATTTACCACGGGAATTCACCACTGTTTGCATAACCGGAGTTTACATTCCCCCCAGCACTAACGTTAAGGAAGCGCTCTTTGAACTGTATGGGGCTATGAGTGAACTGCAGAACGATCACCCCGACGGACTGTTTATTGTCGACGGAGATTTCAATCATGCGAATCTCAAGACAGTGCTCCCTAAATTCCATCAGTATGTGGACTTTGCAACGAGAGGGGCGAACGCACTTGATCTTGTTTACACGAACATCCCAGGTGCGTACCGGGCGGAGCCCCGCCCCCACCTCGGCTACTCAGACCACATCTCTGTTATGCTAATTCTAGCATACAGACCGCTCGTCAGATGCACAAAACCGCTTCAGAAGCAGGTGAAAATCTGCCCAGCAGGAGCCATCTCTGCTCTTCAGGACTGTTTTGAGTGTACTGACTGGCACATGTTCAGGCTGCAACATATGGTGACTCTACCAACTTGGAGGAATACACAGCATCAGTGACAAGCTACATCAGCAAGTGCATTGATGATGTCACTTTCCCCAAGACCATCACAACACGCTCCAACCAGAAGCCGTGGATGACTGCGGAGGTGCGCACGCTGCTGAAGACCCGAGACTCCGCCTTCAGAGCAGGCGATAAGGCAGCCCTAAGAACAGCTAGGGCCAAACTGTCCCGGGCAATCAGAGGCGCAAAGCGTGCACACGGCCAGAGAATCCAGTCACTTCCAGGACAGCAGTGACACGTGGCGCATGTGGCAGGGCATCCAGGCCATCACCAACTGTATCCACAAAGCCACCAGCACTGTGGACGACCCCACACACCCTTCACACAAACTCTTTACCCTCCTGCCGTCTGGCAAGAGGTACCGAAGCATTCGGGCCCTCACGGCCAGACTGTGTAACAGCTTCTTCCTCAAGCCATCAGACTCCTCAATACTCAGAGACTGGTTTGACACACACACACACACACACACACACACACACACACAATAACTGTCACTTTATAACTGTCTGCTACCTCAATAACTGCTATGTGCATAGAACACTATCTCATAGTATGTTATGTTTACATTTGGCATTTTTAGTAACTGTCATCTTTTTGCACTACTGTATACTGGTCGGCGCTGCACTGTCTCTCACTGTGTCTATTGTAATGTTCATTGTTAGAAATTTATTGTACTGTCCCGTACTTTTGCACACGTTTGCACGTGCACTTTATATAGGTATGTTATTTAGTCTGTGTAGTCTCATGTGGTTCTGGGTTTGTCCTATGTTGTTTTATGTAGCACATGGTCCTGGAGGAACGTTGTCTCATTTCACTGTGTACTGTAGGCTACTAACTGTATATGGTTGAACGACAATAAAAACCACTTGACTTGATTTGATAGTACCAGACGCTTTCTCCAGGAAATCTGATGCTCGGTACATAGAAGCGGTTTTCCCCTGCACATATAGTGCACGTCCCTCCTTCATAAGTCTGTTTCTCATTACCGAAACATTGAGTATCTCCACCGCAACAGGCCTTCAATTGTTGCGGTGAATGATAATGGTGTTGCGGAGGATGAGCGACCTTAAACATTCTTGCTAACTGTGGAAGCTAAATGAGGGTTAGCTAAACTTTCCCTCTCTTTTTATATTTAGACCATAATGGGGTATATAGTAATCAAAAAATTAAAACGGCAACATTTTTTGAAACTTCACAAACTCATGTTTCAGTAATGAGAACTAAAAAGTCGTGTAGGTACTATGACAAACAAAATTTTAACTTTTATTTGGAGAGAAAAAAATAAGAACTTTTTACCTGGTAGCCATCTTGAGTGTCACAGTCAATTATGTCCCTTCCAACAAAATTTCTTGGAAATGATAGTTCCTTGAGGACTTAAACAATGATTGAAAATTGTTGCGGAGGATGAGAAAATTGGTCTTGGGTACATTTATATTCCTTATTATTGTCACTACATTTACCAATGATCACCAAATACCACATGTTTCTTTACTGTAAATGATTCTAGTATAACATGCACTGAAGCTTTTTATTTTTTATATTTTTTAATTATAAATATTTCCATCTCAAAGAACACAAATCCAGTCATGGACACGTTGCGGTAATGAAACATTTCCCCTTAAATGTGGAAAAAAACAACAAAATTGGTATTTATGATGCCATTTGAAATCATGTGCAAAATAGTACATGAAGAGATGTTTATAACTGTATCCTTCTTATTTTGATAGCATTTACTTTTATCATCAAAATGTTTCATGACACCTCATATGTCTATTTTCGCGAGAATCACCCAAATGCACCTGACTGACTATGCCATATCTGAGTCCTCTTCGTGGACACTTTCTCAATAGTGTCCCTGTATTGGCCTGTCCTGCTATACTGAGAGAGCTTGTCATTTTCATGTTGACATGTTAGAGGAATGTAGATAATGATGAGTGTGAGAAGGTGAGGAGTTGATGGGTGGAGTTGGAGAAGAGGAGGAAGGGTGGTGCGCACACAGACGGAAGCATTTACATTCTGGTAAATGGGAATACGTGTGGTAGATTGTCAATTTTGTAGCCACTAAGGGCTTAATGGCACCATATGCACAGAGTCTGTGTGTGTCTGTAAGTGTGTACATGGGAAATTTCATTAGGCCGTCAGAGAAACTCCGCATTGAGATGGGGGTAACTAATGGTTTCAAGCACTTAGGGTAAGCATGTTAGTTAAATCGTACGGCATCAGCTTTGATATTCTTACACGCATGAGCTTGGCTCTGCTCCACCTCTGCTCATCTTAGACAGATAAAGGGATTTGCATACTAGAAAAATTATTGTATTCTTAATTAAGCCAATAAACCTTACATTCTACAATAGTTACTAGATTGATACAATTAGCTGCTGTGGTAGCATTTGGTGCATTTAAGTATAGCTTACTTTTTCTCCTAAAATAAGAACACAAACAGACCTTTCACTTGACATGAATTTCAAGTAGGGTTGTCACGATAATGAAATTTGGTGGACAATTAATTGTCAAACCAATAAATGTGATAATAATACGTTTAATTGCACATTTTAGGGCTTTCGTGATTATGGCAGTTAATTGTCATACAAATTGTCATACTTTTGTCATGGATGTGTATGTGTGCTTCATAAACCTCAAGTCATTTACTCATATTTAACTTTTACATTAGTTGCTTTAAGGCTTTAAAAACTTTTTATATTATTTTTTATATATATATATATATATATATATATATATATATATATATATATATATATATATATATATATATATATAAATTGATTTTTTTTTTTTCATATTTAAAGCTAACTATGTATAATTCATCATTATATATTAAATTATTGTTATATGATATTTGTATATGCGATTAATCACAATTAATTAATCGGGAAACCATGTAATTAATTAGATTACATTTTTTTATCGATTGACAGCCCTAATATTTACATATTTAAATCATAGCCTTTAGTGGTTTAATAGGAACATTAGCCCATATAGCGGACTGCTTTTCCGGTGATGAGAAGTGAAGTCATCAAAAACTTAAGCCAAAATAAATGCTCCATTTAATTAGATGTGTGAAATTGAAAAAAAAATGGGACAGAAATTTATTATTTCTGTATAGTAAAATGTACTGTTCAATGTACTAGTAATGGTGATAATGATAATAATAATATATCAATAATAATGACATGATATTTAAGCAATTACTCTAAAGCTAAAGTGTATTCCCTGCTTTCATTAAAACTGTGATGCCTTATGTGCAGCACTGTATTTCACCAAAACAAATAAATAGAAAAGACCAAACTCCAATGTTGTGTTTTAAATGTTCTTATTTCCTCCTTTCTGATATATTACAATTTCTTTGTGGAAACAATTACTAAAATGGGAAGACTAAACAGAATCCAAAATAACTGATATCTACAATCTAAAACACAAAAATATTTTTTAAAGATTTTCTATATTACTATTTTTTACAGCATTCTGTGTGAAAGTTTAAAGAGTAAATTTTATGCTAAATAAAAGTTAATTTATGTATGTGTCATTTTACTATTATTTTTATTTTACTATTATAATAAATTGTGTGATATATCTACATTACATATATCGGCCCCCCTTCCCTCTGTATATCGGCCAGTAAAAACCCATATATGTCAACCTCTAGTGTCTGCATTGGTCATTTAAATACACATATTTACATGTTGTTTTCTGTATTAAAACAGATCATGTTACTATTTACATCAGTGCAGCAAAATCTCCCTCTTGCTCTAATCGGATCAAAACCTTGTTTAGTGAAATTCTCTGGATGAGATTAGGTGCATAAAGAAACATGGATGTTGGTTTAATTTTAGCCAGATCCTGGGGGCCCATGGCAGCAAGAGGCACATTTCTGTCACATTGTGTTATTTTTCTGTTTAGCTGAATGTCACCTTGACCCTAACTACACTTGTACCCTACCAGCATTTGTGACCCAAGAGGTCAAGAGCTGTAGCACAGTGAAACGAGGAGAAGTTGTTGTCTCAGGTAACCTCATTCAGGGAAGTTCAGGGCTTCACAATAAGGATTTTATTCTGCTGGCCCACCACAAAAAAAAAAAAACAATAACTGCTGTAATCCACCACTCTCTAATTTTTGTTCCTCTTATGTAAAGTCATGAAAATGGAATAATGGATTGTTTTTCTTTTGCTATTGGAGCAAAAGGGAACACAAATATATTTTCCATGGTCTCACATTCACTGCTACAGAAGTTTACCCAAGTTTACCGTGCTGTAAATGACTTTTGAGCCCTGGTGGGAGCAGAACATTATATCACAAGTCTGTACACAGTGGTCTTTTTAAATCAGCCAAGTGATCTGAAGTTTCTTCAATAATTGAAAATATGGATACAGCTAAAGACCCAAAAATCCAAAACCACAGTTTTATTTGTGGTCAACCTAAGCAAAACAAGTATGCCTATCCACTTCCTGCCCTTAGGCCATCCTTAAAAATATTCTTGTTTGCCGTAACCCAACCGACCCTGTCAATTTAGGACCGACCCAATTATTATTTATTTTTTTTCTTTTAGCCCGACCGACTTGCCAGTTGTAAACTTGCGTTAAGACCGACCGATATTTTTATTTTTTTTTTTTTTTTTTTTTTTTTTTTTTTTACTCTTCAAACAACTTATACAAATTCAATAAAATAATATTAATTGTATTTTAGTTTAAGTATTGTGAATATAAATTGCTTATGCCTACATACAAACGTAGGCTACGTTCTTTCTTTTAAAAAAAAACCTGTGGCGTCTATGATTATGTTTACGCTATTGGTTTACGCATGTCACACTATGGCTTGTACGTTCGCGTTTCATTCACTGTTCGCGCTTGGTAATGATGGCTGCGGCTGCAGTAAATAAAATGTTCGCGGTCACCGTTCAAAGTCATACGGGTTCGGGCACCATAATACATAAAATGCTTTAACTTGGCACGAAGTTCTGGAAAACCTGTGCCCAGATCTATTCCCCTCCCTTCTCCCCTCTAGTCTAACGGTGACCGTATTTTTTTCTTGATTCTGCCTCCTTGTTTTTTCAAATTAATGCTGCTGGAATTAATGCAATAAAGATGTTTTCTTGACAAGATTTCAAATTATTTGTGGTCTATACGACCTGCATCAGAATGAGGTTTGCAATGGTGCGCCCGAAGGCACGGTTTGAAGACCCAGACAGTGACGTCACAATATGCAAAATTGTTTAAATTTATACCTACATAATCACCATGACCAAAATTTTACTTTTTTTTTTTTTTTTTTACATTGAAACTTGAAAAAAAAAAAAATAGACCTACCTACCGACCCTTTTTTTTTTTTTTTTTGCAGCTGTTACTGCAAACCAAAATATTTTTAAGGATGGCCTTATGTGCCCTTTTAGCTTGTTTGAAACACAGCTTTAGATTGAGCTAGTCTTTTGTTACATGGTAGAGGCTTCTCTCTGATGAAGTATACCCTGCTCTCTCCTATATGTTCAGACCCGGGCTGGAGCAGTATAAACCGAGGGGTTCTGATCTGCGATGAGTGCTGTTCTGTGCACCGGAGCCTGGGCCGACACATTTCCATCGTCAAACACCTACGACACAGTGGCTGGCCTCCCTCCTTACTGCAGGTAAATATCAAGGAGATTCGTGTACACACACATCTCTGCTGCCTGCCTCAGTATAGCTGAACAAATGTGTGTGTTTCAGATGGTGCAGACCCTGGCCAGTAATGGCGCTAACTCAATCTGGGAACACTCCCTGCTGGATCCGGCACAGGTTCAGAGTGGCCGTAGGAAACCAAACCCACAAGATAAAGTCCAGTACGTATCATCAACTGTCATGCATCATATACCAGAATGTAATGAGACTGGGGGTGTAAATTTGTTATATATTTCTTTGCAGAATGTAATTGCCATTGTTCTAAGGGAGCTCTGTGTAATAGCAGAACAGAGACATCTGGGATCATACTGAAAACCTGGAAGCCAAACATCTGCTCATGTAGAATTAGGAGATTGTTTTGAATAAACGATCAAGACTGTAAAGCCTGGTTTATACTTGACTCGGCTGCTTGTTCACGAGGGTTCTCGTGCACAAACCCTCAAAGCTTAGACCCAGAAAGACAATGTAAATAGCTTAGTGGTTCTTAAGTGTTGCAAATGACCAGCAAACATGAACTATTTATTATCATACCTGGCTAGGTAAATGTAAAGTTCAGCAAAGCACTTCTTCACTACTGATTCTTGCTGGATTATCTGAAATTTTCTCTGCACTGCTGTTTTTCATTTGCAGAAGAGTGCAACTGCTATGCGCGTCTAGCATAAGTGCCTCGGGCCGCCGAAGCGAAGGCAAAAGTATAAACAAGGCTTAATGATGCAGACAGGATTATTGAACTGCCATCCCATTTCACATTGACTCATTGATTTTGACATTTATCTCAGTGTTGTTTGTATCTGTCACCTGCAGCCCCACTAAGTCAGAGTTCATTCGTGCCAAGTACCAGATGTTAGCCTTTGTCCACAAGCTGCCCTGCCGTGACGATGATGGGGTCACCACCAAGGACCTCAGCAAGGTATGATCGCTCACCTTGTCATCAGATCAATCTTTCCATCTCTGTCTGTCATTTTCATCCCTCTCTCTCTCTTGTTCCATCTTTCCTCTTCAGGTTGCCTCTACTCCCCACTGCCTGTGCCCTTGCAGGAGGGCCTTTAAAATGACACCCTGCTAGTGAATAAATATGCCTTGCCTCAGTGTTATTGAACGGCCCTAATGAGAAGATTCACTGGATGTCTTCTCTCGCTTTCGCACACACTTACCCTCTCTCTTGTTCTTGCCTACAGCAACTGCACTCTAGTGTACGGACAGGAAGTCTGGAGACGTGTTTACGGCTGCTGTCTCTGGGGGCACAAGCCAACTTCTTTCACCCGGTAAGATCAAGTCTGTCTTCGCTCTGTCAATCAAGTGTACTACACCATATCTAAGAACTTGGATATAATCTACGTGTATAATACATATAATCTTTCCTCCACAGGAAAAGGGCACAACACCTCTGCATGTGGCCGCCAAGGCGGGGCAGGTTCTGCAGGCTGAGCTGCTGGTGGTGTATGGGGCAGATCCAGGAGCTCCAGATATCAATGGCCGCACGCCCATAGACTATGCTCGGTACACACACTCACCCACGTTTACCTATCTGAGGACACATCAACCCCTTATATTGTTTTTATATATACATTTAATAATAATCACTGCAGACTAACCCTGACCCTAATCCTAGTTCTAAATTAAATCTTGTTAAAATCATATTCATAATAATAATAATAATAATAATAATAAAAAAACTTAACTTTATTTATGAACCATTTTTAACTTTGAAGACATCCCTGGATGTAGGGCTGGGCGGTATGGTAAAATATATTGTGGGCATGTGTATATGCATGCATTTTATATGTTTACTTAAACACAGGCTTTTGTGATTCACAGAGCTATCGCATGTCTTCAAATGGCTTTGAATAAAATGCACGAGTCATATGAATTGCTTTAATGGTGTTTTTATGGTTCTTTTATGTAATTTTTTTGAGCTTGACAGTAAAGAACATGACTAACAATAATCAGATTTGGATCAGCCTCGTCGGACCGATACCTGATCCGTCTAAAAGCTTCAGTATCGGAGCCGATACTGATCATGGTATCGGATCGGTGAATCCCTAGTCTGTATAGCGGTACGTAAATATCTGAATGCGCAACTCTCCCCCTGGCTGTGTGTGAGACTTATACCGAGAGACAAACACGGAGAAAGATGAACAAAGAATGCTGGATGACTCCAAATCAAGTAAAACTTTGGAGAACCAAAAATATTTTTTACATTTATAGGCACTGTTTTCTCACGTTCTTGGTTCTTATCACTTTACATTCTCAAAATAAGGAAGCGCTTGTTAATAATACGCTGCATTCTCCATGGTGCGTAATGGATACTCCGCTAAAAGCCTCGCTGTTTATGGTGTTGCTGATGCCGTGAAGCTTTCACCTCTTTACCTCCGAAAATACGTAGAGACAAGCGATCGCACTGAGTAAATTCTCTCTGGAATTATTAAATAAATTGCACCATAGTTAACTGTGGCTATATAGTTGCCAAAAGGTTTGCTGTGTTCCGTGGAATGCTAAATTCAAAACAAGTACCTGATGGAGGGGTTTTCTCTAGAATAAAAAAAAATGCTGATGCTTGGATTGAAAAATTATGCATAGAAAGTAAAACAGATAAATTCTAATTATTAAGAATTATTTATTGGGAGTTTTTTTCATTGCAATGGACATGACAGGTGTACCATTAGGCTACTTTATTTTTTCAGAAGTTTTTGAATCACTTTTCATCTAAATAGATGTTAATGTAGGCTATATGCTGATCTTCATGTATATCTTTATCAACCAAAACGTTTAAGAATATCGGTATATGTGGGACCTGGGGTAGCTCAGCGAGTATTGACACTGACTACCACCTCTGGAGTCACGAGTTCGAATCCCGGGTGTGCTGAGTGACTCCAGCCAGGTCTCCTATGCAAACAAATTGGCCCGGTTCCTAGGTAGGGTAGAGTCACATAGAGTAACCTCCTCGTGGTCATGATTATGGGTTCTTGCTCTAAATGGGGTGCATGTTAAGTTGTGCATGGATCGCAGAGAGTAGCATGAGCCTCCACATGCTGTCAGTCTCTGCAGTGTCATGCAAAATGAGCCACGTGATAAGATGTGCAGATGGACGGTCTCAGAAGCGAAGGCAACAGAGACTTGTCCTATGCCACCCGGATTGAGGTGAGTAACCACAGGACCTACTAAGTAGTGGGAAATGGGTGTACCAAATTGGGAGAAAAGATATAAAAAAAAAATATATATATATATATATTAGTGTGATATACCTACCCCTACCTGGGTGTCCTCAAAGGGATGTTTTGTCACATTTAGCAAACTTCTGGGGACCGTTTTGTCTCCAGTGTATTAAGTAAACACAAACACACACAGCTCTATGGCCCTGATCTTCTTCCAGCTGACTGCTAGCTCTGAATGTAGTTCACATATCCACTCATAACATATGTTGAGCAAATGAGATGATGTGTATTCATTCATGATTTATATTTGATGGAGGTTTGGAGTGAGGTTTGTGTGTAAATATGCTCTTGCAGGCAAGCAGGACACGTGGAGCTCGCTGAGCGCTTGGTGGAGTGTCAATATGAGCTCACGGACAGATTGGCCTTTTACTTGTGTGGCAGACGCCCAGGTGAGCTAACAAATTTATATGTGTAGTATAGCAGACTGAAGTGACCCCAGATGAGGATAAAAACAGCAACATTGTGTTTCTTTTGTGTCTGTGTTTTTGCAGATCACAAGAATGGACATTATATTATCCCTCAGATGGCAGACAGGTACATTGTGTGTATATGAGGGTGTTTTACTATGTCTGATTCATAATGATAATGTGTTTAAACTAATAATAACTTAAGAGCTATATGTATTCCCTGTTATTTTGGATGTTGTGCATGATGTACTCCACTACAGCCTTTTCCTCAGTGCTGCCCGTACAGGGTAGACACAGTGTACTAAGATCAGTTGGCAGCAGGTGTATTTGAGTGTGCTGGCCAGCAGGTTGCGCCACGTGGTCAGTCATTTGCATTAGGGCAAAGAGTGCCCTCAGTCTCTATAGAGCAGACTGCCTCAAAAGCACCATAGCTAAACCCATCTGAACCCTATTTACTGCCCAAAAGGAGTGTTGACATTGGGTCTATCCCTTTTCTTTCTCTCTCTACCTGTCTGTCTTCTGTCTCACCTTTCGGTCTCGCTCACTCGTTCTCTGTTTTCTCCATCTTGCTGCGCTTTTGGAGGCAGAGCTCGTCCTAAGTGCCCGACGCAGAGGTATCTCTCTCTTCTCATCCCCCTCTCCATAAACCCTGCTGTCTTTCTTTCTCACATTGCCTTCATCTGAGTGTGGGTGTCTGGAGGGATGAGGCAGGAGTCTGAGAACATAGTCAAGATAGCTTAGCTTTATCTGTCAACTCAGGGTTTGATCCTGAGTTTAAGATTAGTTCACAAGCACATTAATTTATAACGTTTGCAGCAAACAGCCAATCACGTAAAACATGTAAAGAGAGAGAACGGGATTCACTTCTCACGAGAGGGTCAGCTGGATTTGCCTCTCCACTGAAGGCTAATCATTATGAAAATATAAAGAATTTAAATATCACAACAAGATGTTAAAAAATATAAATCATTAAAATGCAATTACACTGCACAAGTGATCACCATGAAATCATGAAGTATTAAAACATAACTTACACAGCACAATTATGAAGAAATTAAAGACATTTACACAGCAAGAAGAAACACAGTGGCTGCAACAAGAGCTCAAGAGGATTGCTGGAAATAAATTCTGAATGTGATACAAATATAAAACAGCTGATATATCAGTGTGTAAGTAAATCCATATTGGTCCACTACAAGAATGCAGGCTTATTTTAAACTTTAAAACTTACATTTTTATATTCATTTAAATTGAAAGCTTAATATCATTTTATACCATTACAAGTTATTTTAGGATACTAGATCATTATAAATCATTAAAAAGTGAGCACTCGGGATACTGTATGCATTAATAAGATTTTTTTTTAAAGACGTATTTTTTTGTATCGCTTATGTTGATGAAACAATGAGGTTTGGGTGGCATTCATCCCTTTCTATAGCCATCTTGTTGAGTGATTAAGCTTTTTTGATTGATTATTATTGGCAGGTCTTACATTAATCCATCTTACTAGCTGTTTTTTAAATAGCCTAATCTAAAATTTTCATAGATATCTTATGGCTAGATTAGGTAAATGAAAAACAATTATATATTTTTTTAAATATAATACAAGACTTACATTTACATTTACATTTATGCATTTGGCAGACGCTTTTATCCAAAGCGACTTGCAGAGCTTTTATTACAGGGACAATCCCCCCGGAGCAACCTGGAGTGAAGTGCCTTGCTCAAGGACACAATGGTGGTGGCTGTGGGAATCGAACCAATGACCTTCTGATTAACAGTTGTGTGCATTAGCCCACTACGCCACCACCACTCCTTGAATAAATTATTTAAAATATAGATTTGATTTTGTGAATATCTTTGAATTTTTTTCTGTAACTTGTGCTTTAAAGAGTCACTAGGGAGTGACAGAGTGCGTCAGAGTGTCAGAGATGTGAGTTTACTCACAACTGATTGGTTCACTATCTGTTAGTGATCTGATACCCAGAACAAAACCTGCTAGCAGGTTAGCCTTGGCATGTAAGTTACTATGGCGATGAACACTGGTAAAGGCCGACCCACATTCATGGTACTTAAAATCCAGGGTTGACATAAACTAAAACTTACCTGGCCGTCCATCTAAACCAGCTTTATGGTATAGGTCCTTGCTCTTATTGTACACAATTCTTTTGTTTCAAATGAGCCTTGGTAATATTTTAAAACCTTTCCAATAGTAAATTCAGTAATGCAATGCCAGTTAGCATCTCTGTAATAATAGTTACAATAATAATCAATAATTTAATGTAGTAATTAAACAAAGATGATAAGTCGATTTAAAAAATAATCGTAACTATTTGCATAGATCGAGATGATCTGGAGGGTCAACGTCACCTTCAGTGTCAACCTTCCCACCAAAAAGACTTCTAAAAATATGGCAATTGTTTCAGGAATGGAGTAGTCACAATAATACTGCAAACTTGGGTCTGGCTCCATTTTGTCATCGATTGTCAACTTTTTACAACCCAATCAATTCATGATCGATAAAATCAAGCCCTTGCCTACAATATTTTTTGTTGTTTTGTGCCACTTTATGTTTACTCCATTGCTAATTATACAAAATGTAACAACTTTATGGTGTAATTCACAATGACTATTCACAGACCATTAGCTGACTTGCTAGTAAATTAGTCTTTCCATTCTGTATAATTATAGAACCATCAGTGGTCTCCTGCCTCTTCTCATCTTTTTTGTCTCCCACCACTTATGGCATACTTCATCCATCCATTCATTCACCTACCCATTTCCACCTCTTTCCTTTCCTCTCTCCTCATCTTTCTCTCTCTTCATGTGCCTGGCATCGTTTTACTCCTTTGTGTTTTTTTCTCTGCATAGCCTGGACCTCTCTGAACTGGCAAAAGCAGCTAAGAAGAAGCTTCAAGCGGTGAGTGATGCAGGTTGATGAACCGCTCAAGAGAATTGTAGATATCACATTATACTGTGTCCTAACTAGGAATGCCACTATAAAGCAACAAGTGATGCAATCTATCTATTCCATATTAAGGAGTTATGAGATTTTGTTGAAATTTTGTCATTAGCTTGGTTTCTATTTCTTTTTTGGTAGCACTGCCCACATTGAAATCATATTAGTCCATACCCTGCTAGTT
This sequence comes from Moxostoma hubbsi, assembly GCA_032164185.1. Classification (NCBI taxonomy): domain Eukaryota; kingdom Metazoa; phylum Chordata; class Actinopteri; order Cypriniformes; family Catostomidae; genus Moxostoma; species Moxostoma hubbsi. The sequence continues at coordinate 27,194,978 of JAVLUX010000029.1, read as the reverse complement.
ATATATTAAACATTAAATATGCTCTGATATGTCGTGTCATGCAGCATTTTCACTTTCAGTCTAGACAGACAAATTGCTTGTCACTGGAAACTTGTCGTGTCTTGATAAAACGTGGTGTTATGCCTTGTTTATACTTCGCCTGGCACCGCAACGTGTCCTCTGCGAGCAGCTCTCGTTGGCCCGAGGCATTTATTTTTGACGTGTGCCACAGTCGCACATTTCTCCTAATGACTGACAGCAGTGCAGTGACAAATATCAGCCAGAATACTAGCCAGAAACAGCAGTGAAGAAGCGCTTTGCAGAACTCTACATTTACCTAGCCAGGTATGAAAATAATAATTTAGGTTTGTTGGTCATATGCAAGAGGAGAATGAACTACAAACACTTAAGAACCAGTATTAGGCCTTTTACAAGGCCTGTCTGTAGCCAAACTCAGTTTACAGTTAAGACATTAGTGTTTTATATTTTAGAGCCTATTCAAGATGATGACTTTTACATTTAAAATAATTGTATTAATTTCAATTACATTTAGACACGCTAAAGATGCACTTTTTTGCTTGTATCATCTTGGAATTACAGTGATACCTAGTGGTTTTATTTGTCATTCAATCATTCAAAATCAGTAGTTTTCTATCACAGTTGCCACTGATTAAGCTTAGAGAGTTGCGTTCCCATTTTCATGGACTGTGTAACTGGCTTTCTCTTTACTCCCGTATACATGAGGCTTGGTCAGTAAGCAGCTTTCGCCACAGCAACAAAATTTCCCTGCAATGCTTGTGTAAATAACAAACATGACAGAGAAAGACTTCGCTAATTTATTTTACGTTGATGCTGTATTTGTTTCCTTAACTTTCTATTGCTACCTGCATTAGTGGGGTTCCCCTCTTTCGTAAAACTCTGAGATTCCCCCAATGTACAAGCGCATATAGGAAAATGTGAGGGACAGTCAATATTTTATATTGGTGTGAATAAATGGGTATACTTTAGAGTGTGTGTGCTTTTCCCACTATACTTCCAGAAATGTTGAATTCTTTCCAAGAGTAAGTGTCGAATAACAGGACGGTTACTGAGATTAAGCGAGTAGTATTTGGCTGGTCATGTGATTTTAACATGTCAGCCCCCATGAGGGGGACCCTCTCCATTTAGAATAAAACAGCTTTTATAAAGTTACTGTAACGCGGAGTTATGATGGGCAAGGAGGATGCGAGAACCGGCTTGTCAATATAAATAATATTTTAATGAAGAACTTAAAACAAAAGCATAAACAAACACACAGGACAACGGACATGTCCGTGATTAAGCTCTCTCTCTCGAACCGTCGTCACCGGCCGCCTTTATCCCTCGCGCGCCTCATCAGGCCGATTGGGGACCGGGCGTGCAACATTCCAGCCCGGCCCCGCCCCCCTCCACTCCACACTCCTCCCGGCGTTACCTCAGGCCGGGGGCCACCGGCATGACGTACATCCCCGCCCCCTCTTCCCCTGGGGAGGGGCGTGCTTTACGACCTGTCTGCCGGCTGGTTATCCCCGCCTTCCTCGACCTGGGAGGAGACAGGAGGGGAAAACAACAACAAAAAAATAGGCGAGGGAAGAGGCCAACACGGCGCGAAAGAGCGAGAGAGAGAGGAAAGGCTCACTCACCGGTTCTCAGATGAAGCATCGCGTGGTCCTTGAGCGCTTCCTCACACTCTCCGGCGGATGACAGCCGCTCCTCTCCGGGCGAACCGGAGTCAACCTCCGACCCCCAGTGGACCGAACGCCCCTCCGCTTTCCCGGCGACGAGTGGAGGCAATCCTCGGCCCCTGGCAGCGGCCCTACCGCTCCGGGCAGTCGGGGAGTTTCTTCCCTCCTCCCCTCGCGGACGGCAATCTTCCCTCGACCCCTCCGCGTCTCTGGGGACGGCAGGGCACTCCTCCGCCCCCGGCAGCGGCTCCTTCGCTCCAGGCAGTCGGGGAATCCAGTTCCCACTCGCCCTGCGGACGGCGGCCGTTTCCCGCATCCGGGCGGTCGGGCTACTCCGTCACCCGGCAGAAGGCAGCGGCGCTCCCCGGGGTGGACGGCAGTGTCGAGGACTCTGCGATGGGCATCCCTCCTCCCTCCCGGGTTTCGGCACCAATGTAACACAGATCATTTTCGAGGGCAAGGAAGAGGCGAGAAACCGGCTTGACATATAAACTAAAGGTTAATGGAAAACTCAAAAGACAAACACATAAGATAACGGACGTCCGTAATTGAGCTCTCTCTCTCGATCGCCGTCTGCGAGTGGCCTTTATCCCTCTTGACGGCTTAATTAGCCTAATACGGGACCGGGCGTGCGTAATCACGCGCCGGTCCCACCCACCACCGTGCCACAGTTACTTATATGACTGATATGACTCCCAATCTCATGAAAGCGGTAATGATTTTATACATATTTTTATATACAAATACATTTTTGTTTTAATAAAATAAAAGTCCTGAGTGCGCCTTTAATATAAATGCTTTTTTTACACCATATAAAATAAATAAGCTGTTAATTTATATATATTTATATATGCAGGCACATCTTCCCTGCCCCTTTCCTCAAATTCATCCAATAGGGATTGAAGCACCGCACACAAAATTACCATGTGCACGACTGCACAAAAGGCTAGGTGACGGCCACAATGATTTTATGTACACAAACCCTCGCATAGAAGCAGACTCGTCAAGTATAAACAGGCTTTAGCCTCTATTCGCCAGTAGATTTTTTTCTTTAAATACTTTAAATTCTGTAGAAACATTTTATAGAAGCTTTGAATATTTGAAGCAATTCCCTTAGCCTGCTTGTTTTCTGTATTTATTGTCTTGTTGGATTGTATCGATTTGGTTTGTCTGCTCCCTGATGTCTATCTGATTTTTGTTGATGGCTTCCTATTGTGTGCTGTTTTGCTATGCGATTTTTGTCAGGTTTTTCCCTTGATCTTTATTTTAATGCCACATACGTGTGTTTGTGTGTGTGAGAACAGTTAAATAACCGTTTATTCGAGGAGCTGGCTATGGATGTGTACGATGAAGTGGACCGTAGAGAGAATGATGCAGGTAAGAGACAACTCTCTCTCCCATTTGTACCTTGTCCTTCTCTTTTCTTTCCTTCCAAAGCTCTCTCTGTCTTTCACTCTTTTCCTAATGTAGATATGGAATTGCATGGATGTGTGGGGACAGTTGTAGCGTGTCCCTGGAGACGCTGTGATCAGTGCTGTATAAACACTGACTATAGAAGGACTTTAGTGGTGCAGTCAGCCTGTAGAGAAGGGAGGGAGAGAAGAGACGCTTAAAGGAGGGTGAAAAGGAGTGAGAGCGAGGGAGTGCCACAGGAATTCTCTCCTCCTTTCTCTCTCTTTGCTCCCTCGTTCCTGGTTGTAGAGGCAGAAGAGGTAGCCTGCTGGGGTGGCAGACTGGGACTCTGTTGGTAAGCACGGCTGGGTGCGAGGTAGAGGGAGACATACACACAAACACACACACAAACTGCAGGGCAGATTCTTATTATTTGAAAACATATTTCAGCAATGGTGCTCTCAAAGGCTGAACAAGGGTGTACCTTAAGGCTATGTCATTGGACCGTTCAAGTTTGTATTTTTGTGTAGTTTTCTTTGCAGTCATGTTTGTAATGTGTGCATTCTGAGATTACTTATTTCAGTCCAAAATATCTCACCATCTCTGCTTTCAGTCTGGCTGACAACTCAGAACCACAGTACGCTCGTAACCGAACGGAGTGCTGTCCCCTTCTTACCGGTTAACCCCGAATACTCAGCGACACGCAACCAGGTAATGCAAACAAATACAGCATTTTGTTCTTGAACTGCTCATGTTGATATTGAGGGTGTGAGCACCGCAAATGCTTGAAGTATGTTTGGGTGGAATTGCTCTGTCAGTCAGCCTGAAAATGTGCCCAGATGTGAGCGGTGGACCCATACACAAGGGGACAGCAAGAACAGAGTAGCTCTGTTCCAAAATCTAGTGGACTGCAAACCTAGACAGCATTTTAAGGCACCAATGTCTCACTCCTAACGCAAAGGCTGCAAAAGATAGGCAGCATAATAATGCTGCATTCTAAAAAATGCAATGTTACTGCCAAATTCTAAGGCAGCATTGTAGCATCCTTTGTAAAGAAGGCAATCCAGAGCTTAGTTTAAAAGTAAATCTATAATGGTGGACAAAGCAAAAGAATTAAAGGAATATTCCTGCTTCAATATAAGCTAAGTGAACAGCATTTGGGGCATATTGTTGATTACTACAACAAATAAGTTCAACTCGTCCCTCCTTTTCTTTAAAAAAAAAAATAAAAAAAAAATATATATATATATATATTGCGGTAACAGAGAAGCACTTACAATGGCAGTGAATAAGGCCAATTTTTGCAGGGTTTAAAGGCAGAAATGTTAGGCTTATTCTTTTATAAATGCACATTATTGTTTTAGTTGTAAATTTGTTTGAAGAGTTGTTTTAGGGTTTACAGCAGTACATCGTCATGGCAATATGATACAATTGGATATTTCTTTACATATAAAAGGTATGTATATTATGTAGTATGTATATATTTATAGCCAGAAGACATATTGATATGTCTTGTGGTTATACATTTGAAACGGTGAGTATTTTAACATTTACAGACCAGAACCATTCACTTCCGTTTTAAGTTCCTCGCTGTAACTTAAAAAAAAAATTTTTATATAAAGGAATGGACAGGCTGAAATGAAATGTTTTGGTAATCAACATTGTGCCACAAATATGTATTATATTATTATTATTATTATTATTATTATTATAATTGAGCTTAACTTGTATTGGATACTGAATATTCCTTAACATCTTTTACTATTTTACCCAATGTCTGTGTGTACTATGTATTTTATGCTTATTAGAGTATATGCTTATTAATTTGTGACCTATGTTTAGTGTTCCCATTAATTTTGAATGGCTTGGAAGGCAGCTGCCTATGTAGGTAAGGTTTTGGAACAGATCTAATGTTAGAAGAGGGTAACTGAAAAAGTGCCAAATAGAGATGAAATCTTGGCTGTGTCAGTTAATAGAAGCAAAGGGCTAAAAATAGAGTTTGTGACTGTAAAAACAAATGAGGCTCAATGGATAGAGTGAAACTAGAGAGATCAAATGCTGAAAGATGTTTTCCAGCTGTTACTGCAGCAGACTCGCAATGACTTCCTTTCAGTGTTTCCAATGGCATCCTCGCATGACCATCACATCTCTCTCTCTCTCTCTCTCTCTCTCTCTCTCTCTCTCTCTCTCTCTCTCTCTCTACCACTGCTTTAAATAGTTAATTTATACAGCAAGACCACTAAATGCACTTGGGGCACATTTCCTGCTGGCTGATTGGCCAGGCTGAGAATTTCCTGTTCTTGTGTATAAATTAAGTTTGGAGAAATGGATAGAGAGGAAAAAGGGGAGGGCACAAACACACCCAGTGGTCAAGACTTGTTCACACTGCCACATCAACAGTTTACTGTTCCAGCAGACAGCCTTTTTCCAGCCTTTAAAATGTCCAAGTAATTTTCTGCCAGACTGAGCTGTTCTGTTATAATGCACAGTGGAGTACAAAAGTCCACATTGAAACCAAATATTGTATTTTTTTTTTTTTTTTTTTTTTCATTTTAAATCTGTAAATAAACAAAGATTTTGTTGTTGTTGCTGTTGTTTTTAATATTTAATTCTTCACTATTTTGGAGTAAGCAAGCAAATGTAATCAAGCAAATGTGACTTTGCACGCATTGATGTTCTTTGGATCATTCTGAAATCATGCTGTGATAACATGGTTTTGCACAAAACTGAGGAGTCCATGCCAGCTCGAGTGTTTGCTGTGTAAACTGTTAGGGAGCATACCAAAATACTGAGAAATTCAAAAATTCATGTAAATATTTCAGTTCAACTTTTCACTCGAAATGCTATTCTGATAATATAATTTGTAATACAATTAATGTTGTATTAAATTAGAAAAGAACACAAAATAATTTAATTTTCACCTGTGCTTTCAATATACTATACATTACATACAATATAATTATATACAATATGAATAATTGTGAATAATTCATGTTTTTCAAATTTACCTTAGAATCAAGAACATGTTGTTTTTTTTTTTGTTTTTTTTGTGTGTAGGGGCGACAGAAATTGGCTCGCTTTAATGCACGAGAATTTGCCACCCTCATTATCGACATCCTCAGTGATGCCAAGAGACGACAACACGGAAAAGGCTTGACAAGCCCCACAGGTGAAACGCCAGCACTGCACTTATCATAAACCAAGAACATTTAATAAAACGGCTTCAGTAGAAAGCAGAATATTGATAGATGTAGCAGAGCTGGTGCAGTTTCCGACCCTCTGAATTTTTTCTCCATATTGATGACGTTATCTTTGTTGTTTGTTTGTTTGTTTGTTTGTTTTTCAGACCCTCTGGATCTGAGCCAGGCAGACGATGACCAGCACGATTATGACAGCGTAGCGTCTGATGAAGACACAGACAGTGAGCTGACTGCACAGAATAACAACAACACCCAGCGAAACAACAGGGCCAAGGTGTGGTAAACAAAACCCTTACTCTGGCATTTAAGTTAAACAATTTAATGTTAAACACTGGGTGTTTCCTGAGAAAATGATCATAGAACTCCACCTAAATATAGAGCAATGCTTTATGTATTATTATTATTTTATAAGTGGGCATTTATATGTCTCTCATTCATTCATCCAGACAATCTCCATCATTCTGTTTGATGAAGCCACTTTGATGAGTGGAGAAATGTCCATATGACAAACTTTAAAGGGATAGTTCTCCCAAGCATTAAAATTGCCATATTTTACTCACCCTCATGTTGTTCCAAACCCATATGACTTTCTACTATGGAACACGAAAGGAGATGTTAGACTGAACAATTGGTCTCAGTATCTTTGCATCTTTTGTATAAAAGTGAATGATGACTGAAGCCAAAATTCTGCCTAACATCTCCTTTTGTGTTCAACACAAATGTTTTGAAAAACATGATAATGAGAAAATGTTAACACAATTTTCAATGGTACAGAAGCTAGTGTTATCATGTCCCAGCATGCATTGCTAGAGAGCAGCAGCCCTGCCTCATATTTGTAGAATGACATCATCCCCTCTTCAGGACTGTGATCAGTGAGGCTATTGTTCTGCAGCTGAAGACAGGAAGCTGAGTCTAAGCATGCTCATATAACAGACAGGAAGTGTCATGTGTGGGAGAGCAGAAATTAACCCTCATATTCCTCACTGTCTGAAATATCAGCTCTAGCAGCACTATGTTGTACTTTACTTAAAGGAATTACTTAACATTACTTAAAGGAATGTTCCAGGTTCAATACAAGTTGAGCTCAATCGACAGCATTGTGGGATAATATTGATTACTACATACATTCATTTTGACCCTCCTTTTCTTAAAAAAAAAAAAAAGAAGAAAAATCTGGGTTGCAGTAAGACACTTATAATGAAAGTGAATGGGGCCAATTTATTAATATAAAAATACTTTTTTTTTTAATGTCTTGTGGATATACTTTTAAAACAATATGTGTGTAAACATGATTTTAGTATGATAAAATCACTTACTAATCTTTAATATTATAGTCAAATTATAGCCAATTTTACAACTTAATTGCTATGATGACGTAATGTCATCAAACCCTAAAATTACTGTAAAAATTAAGATTTAAACAAACAAACTCAAATGAAACAAGTTTTAACAGAAACATTAATGTAAGTGCTTTTATAAAAGGATAAGCTTAAAATGTATCTCTATAAACCCTACAAAAATTGGCCCATTTCACTTCCATTGTAAGTGCCTCACTGTAACCTCAATATTTGCTTTTATAAAAAAAGGAGGGATGAGTAAAAATAATTTGATATGATAATCAACATTATGCCACAAATGATGTTAATCACTGAATCTCATAATGCTTTGATTAAAGGGATAGTTCACCCAAAAATGAATATTCTCTCATCATTTACTCTTCCTCGTGCCATCCCAGATATGTAAGACTTTCTTTCTTCTGCTGAACACAAATTAAGATTTTTAAAATAATATCTCTGTGTATGTTTGTGTAGGTCCAAACAAAGCAAGTGAATTGTGGACAAAACTTGGAAGGTCCAGATATCATACAAAGGCAGAATCAAAATAATCCATATGTCCCATGTGCTTAAATTTATATCTTCGTAAGTGATGTAAGTGTGTGTGTGAGAAACAGATCAACATTTAAGCCTTTTTTTTTTTTTTACTATAAATTCTTCTCCCTGCCCAGAAGGTGGCGATATGCACAAAAAATATTAATCACCAAAAACAAAAGAATGAAAAAGTGCAAGTGGAGATTTATAGTTAAAAAGGACTCAAATATTGATCTGTTTCTCACCCACACCTAGCATATCCCTTATAAAGACATTAATTCAACCACTGAAGTCTAATGTTCTATTTTTAAGCTGACATTAAGAGCTTCAAAGTTTTGGCCACCATTCACTTACATTGTGAGGACCTGCAGAGTTGAGATCGACTTCTAAAAATCTTCATTTGTGTTCGGCAGATGAAAGTCACACATCTGGGAATGGCGTGAGGATGAGTAGATGATGAGAATTTTCATTTTTGGGTGAACTAATATTTAGCATTCTGTAAGTTTTATGTTTTTTGGAGCTCATATACATTTAAAATGAATGGATGAAATTGTGTGAATCAACGATTTGTGACATTTGCATGTCTGTTTAATGATTTCTTGAGCATTATGTAATAAGTTAATACTAATTAATTGTGCATGTTAAGCCAAAAATTACTACTATTATTATTATTATTGCTCCTACTTGGGGTTTGAGCAAAACCTTTAGGCCAATTATTAAACTTTGACATGTAACCTGTCCCACACCGTTTGTGTTATTATGTACATGAATGATAGCTAAAATTTTTTAACTTGTTTAGTAAAGGATCACAGTATCTTTGAGACTTAAAGGGCTCCTTTGGCCAGTAAGCAATGACCCAGAACACCCTACAACCATATAGCATCGCTCTAAAAACGATCCGAATATCTAAGCAATTGCAATTGATTTAACTGTAGATTTTGATTTAATTGGTGATTTTGTTGTGTGTATTAGAGCATGGATTCATCAGACCTGTCAGATGGGCCCATCACACTACAGGAGTATCTGGAGGTGAAGAAAGCACTGGCTTCTTCGGAGGCCAAAGTTCAACAACTAATGAAGGTCAACAACAACCTAAGTGAGGAGCTAAGGAGGCTTCAGAAGGAGGTACACCAAACCCTGTTTTGTCTTTAATATTTAATGAGCTGTGTGCTCTTGTTTTGAAAATTTAGAACATGTTTACTTACTGATTATCACTATGTTTGCTGTGTGAATATCCCAATGTCATTTTGTAAGGTAGAATTTTACACAGAGAGATGGAAAACTGATGTTATGAAATGCTTAAAGCTGAAGTGTGTAATTTTTTGTATTTCAAAATGTTCTTAATATGTAGTTACCAAGTCAGCCATATGTAGGTTGATTCGCCGAAAAGTGTAAACACTGTGGCTCTGTAATCAAAGCACTGCTCTGTTTATTTAAGCATCCTGACCAGCCCGACTTCACAACATTGGCTCATCCAGTGGAACCAGTTTGGGGCGGGACTATCTGTTTGACGACCAATGGCAGATGGGAGGAGCTTTCGAGAAACTTCACAATCATTATTTTTGAAATTCAGTTTAGATTTTTTTTATTTACATGCTTCAGCTTTAAACATAAGCAGACCATCTTGCAAACTGAGCCCAAACCTCATCAGACTAGCACAGACCTGTTTAACTATCATACACCATTTATACTAAGAATGAAGCCCCTCCTTGTCTAGACAACCTTAAACTCCCCGCCCATCAGAATAACCCCATTTTAATGGCCCTAGCATGACATAGCCTCCCATACTGCAACTTTTAGTGTTTTTTTTTGGTCTTTGTGTTTATGAATGTGTGTGTGTGACTCCGGTGATGCCCCTCCACCCCTGTAGATCACGCGGATGCAGTCGGAGAACAGCGTGCTGCGGGGGGCCCAGGCTGGAGCCGGGGGCAATCTGACCGGGGGTGGTGGCCAAGGACTGTGGCCTGGTGGGGTAAGGGGTACGGGAGGTAGCGGAGGGGTTGGCGGAGACTCCGGCCTAACAACACCCTCCTCCAACCCCCTCCGCCGGGATAGACAAGCCTTCTCTATGTATGAGCCTGTGGTGACCACCCCCAAAGCTCTTACCCCAGCCCTGGACCCCCTGACCGGCCGCCTGCAGCCTCTCAGCCCCACCGTAAGTGTGAGCATAAGTGGCCGGCCCGAACTTTTTAATCTTCCTTTCCTGTCGGGGGATGTTCTTTTTCTCCCTCTGTTAACCTGAGCCCTCATTGGTGTGTTGGTGTGCTGCTTCTGTTTCAAAGTTGTCTATTCACCACTCACTGCTTGCTTACTGCCACCTTATGGCCAGAGAGGAACAGTACCTGCTCTTGTTACACTTTAATTTGTAAAGAAATTGGCTGCGCCACAAAACTTATTGAGCTGCCTACATGATGCTATTTTTTGGATAACGTAGACACCGTTTACATCTGATATTAATATTGGTTTCAGATGGTCTGATAACTATTGGGCAACCTCCTAAATATAGGTGTAAATGGGGTGCAAAATATTTAGAAGACCACCTTGCTTGCTTGTATCTGACATTGAGATAAAAGTGTTTATACCATGTGTTCATGTGAAAACTTGTGTTGTTTTTGCATTTAAGCCTGTTCTAACAGCGTTCATTTTAGATAACCATGATTATTGGGGCGCTTAAAATTCCAATCACAAATAATTGAATTTTAAGTGAATATACACTAATCAGCCACAGCGTTAATCCACCTGACTAATATTGTGTAGGTCCCCCTTATGCTGCCAAAACAGTGCCAACCTGCATCTCAGAATAGCATCCCATGAGATCAGCAGTTACAGAAATGCTCAAACCAGCCCATCTGGCACCGACAATCATGGCATGGTCCAAATCACTGAGATCTCATTGTTTTCCCAATCTGATGGTTGATGTGAACATTAACTGAAGCTCCTGACCCATATCTGCATGATTTTATGCACTGCACTTCTGCCACAGGATTGGCTGATTAGATAATTGCATGGATGATTGTTTGTGCCAGATGGGCAAGTTTGAGTATTTCTGTAACTGCTGATCTCCTGAGATTTTCACGCTATTCTAAGATGCGGAATGGCGCTGTTTTGGCGGCACGAGGGGGACCTACACGATATTAGGCAGGGGGATTTAATGTTGTGGCTGATCAGTGTATATATGTCATGAATGGCGCATGTGTCGCCAAGAGTAGCTCTTGTCCGGAAGAACATGTGAAGCGTTTCTCAAGCACTGTGATGCTCCTGGCGTCAACAGAGGCTCGAACCAAACTCTCACGAAAATTTTAATTCAAAAATTATAAACTTTGATATTGAACACAAAGTGCTCTGGTTTCACTTTAATTTAACAATAGTGTAATGACAAATGTTCCTGGTCATAGAGGGTTCATAGACGCAGTGTTAATGACATGCAATGACACAGAGTAGGAGACACAAGCAGTGTGCGTCTATAATACAATATATATAAAAAACAACAGTGTAAATGTAAAATTGACCAAAACTAAAGATTGAACTAAGACTTATGAAGTATTTAGAAATATTTTGATATAAAAATTTTTTTTTCTTGTCATTCATACAGTTTTAAAGCCTTAAAAAAAAATCAAATATTCCTATTTTATTTTTTGACGAAGTTAAATATGTAAAAATTAGTTATTAGAAATATGACAAATAATTGTCATAGCCTTAAAACAGACAATTAATCATCATAATTTCACTTAATTGTTTGACAATTAATCAAGTGAAGTGAAAGTCAAGTGAAATTTCAAATTCATGATAGCCCTAGTCTTATGGTTTTGGATCAACATGGGTGGATTAAATTACTAAAGTGCTTGATCAATATGCAGTAACGCCATGATGTTGATTTAGTGCAAATAATTATATGAACAATAATGTGTTGAAATTAAGCAATTAATCATGCTTTGTAGGCAACATGCCTCATCAAACCAACGAGCAGGCAGCACTACCGTCCACAGACGTGCTTTTGCGCTCGAACAGCTGGAACATCACATCAGAATGCAGGGATCTCAAGACGTTTTTTTATTGTTTTTACAGTTTAAACTTTGTTTGTTTAACTTTGCAAAGCGCTTTTGACTAGGCACACTTAAAACTAGTGTGACACAGCACATCCAAGTGCAAAAACGCTAAAAAAAAAAAGCCAATTGAAAAAGCACAGAGAAGTATGTCAATAGCAGGGTCATGTTATACAATTTGGAAATAAACTATATTTTGACTACATAACACCACTTTTTGTAATGACTAAATGCTTGTCTGATTCCACAATATATGTAAATGTCATGCATTTAAATTGTATGAATTCTCATTTTTATTTGACATTTTTTAATAATTATTATTACTAAATTATCTTTATATGGGGGCCTAAACGACAGGCCATTTGTGATTGGATAACCCAAAAGGATCCTAATCCGAGGTTTAAACAGGTCTATAAGTGAGTCAAAATATTTGATTTTGATTCACCAAAATGCTGGCTAGTTTGGCAGCTCACTAGATTTTGTGACACTGCTTTGTGAATTGTCTATCTAGCATAGTATCATAGAAGTGGCATGAATTGCATTATGCCATTCAAGAAATATTTGATATGCCAAGAGAGGCTCTCTTTGAGTGGTATGCTTGTCTTGTGCTATTTGACTTGTCTGGAATGTTCAGATATGTGATTGATTAGTTACATAATTATTGGAACTCCAATGATTTGAGTTGCATGGCACATGTCAAATGCTTAAAGGAATATTCAGAGTTCAATACCAGTTAAGCTCAATTGACAGCATTTGTGGCATAATGTTGATTACCACAAAAAAAAGAAGGACAGGTAGAAATAAATTTTTGTGGTAATCAACATTATGCCACAAATGCTGTCAATTGAGCTTAACTTGTATTGAACCCATAATATTATTTTTAAAGAAGCGATATCTCATTGTGATTTAGACTGCCTCTGTAATGTATAATTACCATTAGAATGAGCTGCTCCTGACAGCACAGAAATAGGATATGTAGTCTTCTGTGTGTGTGGACATTCATACATCTGTTGGATGTAAAATTCTAGTCTCTTTGAATGCCTCATTTTAATCTGCCTTAATTGCTTTTGCAATTATGCAAATAGCAAATGCTTTGGTTATGCAATATCCCATTTTTAAGCTATTGCTGACAGTGTGGTAAATACTTACTTTGTTTTATTAGCCTTGGTTAATGTATTTGGGATGCACCTTTGGGCCTGTTTTATTAACTGCACTGATTTTTTCCAAGTTATTTAACATGTGAGTGTCTATTTTTAGATTCTTTATTAGTTTAGAGAAGAGGCTGTATTATTGCACTGTTAACTGAGTTTAGCTCATAAGCTTGAAGTAGATGCCTCCTGTTCTACATCTGCATTATCTAAAACTTCTACACTAGGTTATTTGTGTCTAACAGAGTTACGGTCGTAATGTAACAGAATTTTTGTGTGAATCACTGCAGATTTCCTTTCCTCTAACAATGCTCTGTTGAAAAGACTGTCAAAGCTTCTCTTTTCTCTTACACTCTTGTTGTTAACAATATTGTTAACAATAGTTAACAATAACTATCAAGTTTTCTTGTCATTTTAATTTAATTCTGCTTGTGTTCAGGTGCGAAAGGGAGCCCCTGTAGGTCCAACCCCCTACGGAGGGCCGCACCTGTCAGCCTCCACTGAGGGACGATACAATGTGAGTGCCAGTCTCATTCACATGGGATTATGAGTGTATGTATGGGCTGTAATGTGTGACAGATCTCTGTACATGTTTGTCTTGTTCAGCCACCTAAAATCGGAGAGAAGTATGGGAGCGGCACAGATAGTGACTATGACAACTCTCAAACTTATGACATCTCCCTTGGGTGAGTATTAGCTATGGGTGCATTCTTTACAAATGGCTGGGCTTTAATTGTAGATATATCAATATTTCAGTAGTGGCCTGACAACCCAAAATTGAAAATTATCTCATAAATTATCTCAACCTCATGGCATGTATGACTTTTCTGTCTTCTGCAGAACACAAACGAATAGTTTTAGAAAAATATCATATCAAGGCAGCATAAAAGTTATCCATATGATTCCAGCTGTTAAATCTATATATTCAGAAGCAGTGTGATAGGTGTGGGTAAGAAACGTATATCGCTTGTGAAGATTAAACCACTGGACTCATATGGATTACTTTTATGTGGCCTTTATGTGTTTTTTGGAGCTTCAATTTTGGTCACCATTTACTTGCATTGTGTGGACCAACAGAGCTGAGATATTCTTCTAAAATGCTTTGTTTGTGTTCAGCAGAAGAAAGAAAGTGATACACATCTGTGATGGCATGAGTGTAAATAATGAGAGAATTTTAATTTTCGGGTGAACTAATTTAAAAACCCAAGTAGGGACAGACTATGATTGAATAGAATGTGTATGTATATAATTCTGTGTATTAATCTATATTCGTTTGTGTTTTATGGTAGCATGGGCCGCAGCAGTGAAGAGGACAGTAGGGGGGATGTGGAAGAGAGAGAGTGTGATCCTGACCCCACGCTGCCCTGCACAGAGGATGTCATCCTCAAGACAGAGCAGGTCACCAAGAACATCCAGGAGCTCCTGAGAGCTGCACAGGAGTTTAAACACGACAGGTATGATAGACTGTTACCTGTCAAGATGACTACCTTTACAGAGAGATTACAGACAGGACTAATGGAGACAAAAACATCTTTCTTTCTTTGCAGTTTTGTGCCATGCTCGGAGAAGATCCACTTAGCTGTGACAGAAATGGCTTCTCTCTTTCCCAAGGTAAATGAGGCTGCAAATGCATCTTAAAAGTTCTTAAATACCCACATGAATTCTCTTGAAAAGTGCAAGTGTTTTCTGTCCTGTGTTGAAGTATTTTCTATTGAAACAGGAAGTTTAGGTGGGACAAAGAGAAGGGTGCATCCCTTTTTAAAATGGCCACTACAATGGCTTCATTGTGTTGTCACAATACAAAAGTTTCAGTAGTCGGTACCGATACTAGTCAAGTTTCATGATTCTCGATACTAATTTTGATACCGCAGAAAAAATAGGTAATATGCTTGTAACATAATAAAGGGGCTCACGGGCAAGGAAGAGGCGAGAAACCGGCTTAGCGTATAAATAATGGTTTAATGGTAAACTCAAAAGACAAACACACAAGACGACGGACATGTCCGTAAGGATCTCTCTCTCCCGCACCGCCCTCTGCGATCGGCCTTTATCCCTCTCAGCGGCTTGATTAGCCTGACACGGGACCGGGTGTATCGAGTCAATTGCCACAATGCTATTGAACCTACTCATTTAACTTATTAAATAATCTCTTTGCAACTCACAGTACATGCAGACTCTTTATTTATTTAATTAAATCACACTACGGACATACTACAATTTTAATTTGATTTATTGTAAAGGAGTCACTGAACACGTGTTCAAATGAGCGTGTGAGCATTTGTAAGCAGCTGTCTGTCAGTCAGACACAATTGAGTCGATCTTTGGTACTACCGGTACTGTAGGAACACTAGAAATCTTTTAGAAACACTAGACTGTAGAAATCTTTTCTATTTTAGTATGCTACTTGCTAGTTGGTTGCAGCTTTTTAGGGAAAGGGGCATTCTCATTCTAGAGAGCATTTCATTGGACAAAAATGTGTGCAGTACAAAATGTTAACAGTATTTTTGCTCTGTTTTGCTGGAAGAAAAATCATGTAAATCACCGTACCCTAGCATATAGATGGTTTAAAAGCTAATCGAAATGGACCAAAAAAAAAAAAGACTCTAACATAATCAGGCCCTCTGCCTCATTTAAGTGATAGTTCACCCAAAAATTTATCATTTGCTCACCTTCATGCCATGCCAGATGTGTATGACTTTCTTTGTTCTCCAGAACACAAAGATTGTTAGAGGAATATCTCGGCTCCGTAGGTCCTCAATGCTGGTGAATGGTGACCAGAACTTTGAATCTCCAAGTCACTTAAAGGGATCATAAATGTAATCCATATGACTCCAGTGGTTAAATTAATGTATTCTGAAGTTATATGATAGTTATGGGTGAGAAACATCAATAACAGTCCTTTTTTACTATAAATCTCCACTTTCACTTTCATATTCTTTCACTTTCTGAAAGTGGAGAAAATAAAGATTTAAGTATTAATCTGTTTCTCACCCAAAGTGATTTCATCACTTTAATTGACATGCATGCATGTATGCTGCTGGAGTTGTATGGATTCATTTTATGCTGCTTTTATGTGCTTTTTTGAGCTTCAACGTTCTTGCCACCATTCACTGCATTGTATGTACTTACAGAGCTGAGTTATTCAAATAAAAATCTTTGTTTGTGTTCAGCAGAAGAACGAAAGTCATACACATCTGAGATGGCATGAAAGTGAGTAAATTCCGAGAGAATTTATTTTTGGGTTAACTATCCCTTTAAGCTCTGTTATCTGACCCTAAATCTGTTTGTTTTTTTGTTGTTGTTTTTTTTTATCGGCCTGTTTCTAAGAGGCCAGCACTGGATGCAGTGCGCTCCTCTTTGAAGCTCCTGGCAGCCAGTGCCTCCCGTCTACAGGTGGAGTGTCGCAAAGCGGCTCCATCCGACTCGTCAGCAAGCACGGTGGACTATCAGCTCCTCACCCAACAGGTCATCCAGTGTGCCTATGACATTGCCAAAGCTGCTAAGCAGCTGGTCACCATCACCACCCGTGAGAAGAAACAGTGACCCAACCTGCTCAGTGGGGTCCGTCGGGCAGGGGATAGTCTGGCTGATAAAGGGACGAAGAGGAAGACACTATACTGAGAGACTGGTGGATGATGGAGAAAGGAAGTGGCATATGGTAGATAGAAAAAGAAAGGTCAGATGGACCAGAATGTTGAATGTTAGAACGGATGAGCGAAACAGCGGGTCTAATGGTGTGATGAACAGACAGCAAAAGATCCATGCAAATATGGCCACCAAGATGCAGAGAATGTTTGGGAGAAGCCAAATGGAGCGGCCTGTTTCATAACACTCCTGTTCATCTTTCAGTTCTGTGTTTTGAGGATTTTCTTTCTTTGACACATCTAAATGCAACAATATTGTATGTTAGCACACAGACGACTACCGTCTTGTTGTATTTCTCTGTCACAAATACACAAGCACTCCTACCCTCATCTGGAGAACCACAATCTTTCCTTCTGTATCGATTTCTTCTTTCTCTTTCTTCTCTCTCGCATTTCATTTTGTGTTTTTAAATGCTGCTCCATTGGCCTGTTTCTCTTGGGACAGATGTAATGACTTCTAAACGAAACAAAACGAAAAACACTGGAGTTGTTTTAATGTTTATGACTTTTGTTTTATATTATTGTTACAATTATCATTGTCCTTGATCTTTTCTTTTGATTTTTGTCTTTTGATAATCCGTTTAGTTTTTTTAAGTGTAAATCAGGCTTAACATGGTGAACAATAACCTGTGAAACTTAAGCAAAACTCTCCCGTCCTCCAGTGTAATAACACTGGTTCACTCACAGTGTTTTACTATGTATACTAATTTTGTTTCTCAAATGTGTTGAACACTAGCCAAAGGAACAGAGGTGGGTGATGACTACAGTTGCGGATCCCTCCATTTTCTTCTAGCACAAAGACAGCGGTTGGGGTTAATGTACAGAAAACGCCCTGGCGGAGAGGCAAACAGCCTTGCTCCTCTCATCTCATTTCAGTCCCTACATTATAGTTTGTTTTCAGTTCAATGCAAATGTGTTAGCACAATCAGCACGTTATTTTCCTCTCCGGCTTTTAGTGTGGGAAACGAGCCATTTTATCAAAGGCCACCACTATTGGACATCTCATCTTTATTTTCTGCACATAAACTTAATTGACTATTCTAATGGCCTTCTTCATGAGCTTAGTGAAGTTCAGACTTTTTAATGAGGACTCTTCCATTCAGGACCAGATCTTTTTGTGTGTGTGCGTGCGTGCGTGCATGCGTGTGTGTGTGCGTGTGTGTGTGTATGTGTGTGTTGGTTTTTCGTTTTATATTTGAAAATATTTTATTTCTGGATTATTCATGCCTCATGCTTTATAATATGTCCTGTTTTTTTGTTTTTTATCAGAATGCATATGTGCAGTACATTTTTAATAATGTAAAATGACCCTTGTTATGTTCTATAAGCTACAACCATGTGAATGTTGATGGTTGAAGATGACCACTATCAATGTTCTCGTCACTTACATTTCAGTTGCAGTCATAAGAAAAACAAAGATGTCCAACCACTGCATTAGAACAAGTGAACTTGTGTTGGAGATATAGTTAATGCTAAACTCCTTTTATTTTCATGGGAGAGGATTTAAACTGGAGCTTCCATTATGTATGCGTGCGCCGATGACATTTTTTATGAAATTGAGGCTTGATACCACATCTGCGTACAAGCACCATCAAATTTAGTATTCAATGTAGTTACTTTGATTCTAGAAACCCATCTCATGCTGCAAGCCTTAAAACTCCTTTATGCATGTTCTTTTACCTCCCCCACCAGCCTTTTTAAGTTAAGCCATGTTTTGTTCTTGCCTTTTGTTCTTATAACTTCTTTTCAATATGGGGGTATTGGATGATGTTAACGTCCCCTAAAATGTGTCCAAAAGATTGTCTGAAAATCTATGATCATTGCATTTGCACATCTGCTAGACTGACTCTATAAGCGTCTGCTGTTTCTTTCATTACACAGTAATTACCGTATGTGAATGCATTTCTTCCACACTAGAAGCACACAGTGAGTACAAGTGCGTTGGATGTTTAAATGTTTTATTTTTCCTGATTTTTAGTTTTACACTAAATATGTCAGGAGGATCACTAGGTAACGGTTTGCTATGTAATGTTATTGGGAGAAAGACCTTTCAAAGTCTCAAAGAAAGAGGTCATTCTTAAATAAGCACTAAATTCAGAAGTGTATGGGAGAGGGAGTCATTGCACACTTTATAGACATTGCATACTTTGCTCTCAATGCACGAGTAAATTAAGTTCTTTAAATAAATTAATACACACACAGGACCACTCTTCTGTAATGCAGTCATACTAGTAGTTGCACTGTACTTGTAATGACTGATATTTCTGATATCACACAGCTCTTAATGAGAGATCAGCTGATGGGAGAAATTTGTTAAGCAAAGGTTACCTGTAAAAAAAAAGATGAAAGTGAAAACCATTTTAAATCGTAATAAAGACTAAGCTGTACATTTGTAATAAATAAATGAAACTAAAATTGTCTTCTGTACACTGTTCTTTGCTTTGGTTTAATCAGTGGGATTATTGCAGAAGAGGAAAGATCTGCATTAATGTCCACTGTATTTGGCTTTTTCATCTGGGTTTTTGTGACCCTTATCTTAGAATAAAGGTCATGACCTTAAATGAGAATGTTATTTTTTATTTTCTATAGTAAAATGTTTTTTTAAGTAATTTGTTTCTGTTTATACATCAAAGTAACTTGCTAGTTACCTTTTTATTTACAAAAAATATGTTTATATATATATATATATATATAAATACATTGTCGAAGTTCAAAGAAAATTTATATTCATCATCGCCATTATTTCCTGATGATACCTAAGCAGTTTCGTGACGGCACTACCTATAGTTAAAAAGATAACCCACACTTGTGTGCTGACTCTAACCTCAGGAAGTCTCTGTCACTCAGCGGGCATGTCAACTGAGTGGCTCAGTGTGTTAAAGCACTGGTTTATAGCTTATAAGCTTGGTATGTCCCTTTGTTGACAGCAGTGTTGTGGTGCAGTGGATAGCACACTGCTATGTATTAAATAAGTAACTTTGCTATATAAAAGAAACCTGCAAGCTACTTTGATGTATACTGTATATAAAGTGACTATACTGTAACATATCAATATTAGTTACCGTTTATATTTAATTTTATAGTGTATATAAAGTGAAATCTTTTAAATATAAAAAGTAACTAGCAAGTTACTTTGATATATATAAAAAGTGACTAGCAATTTACTTTGACGTATATTAGCATGTTCCTTTGATGGGTTAAGTTCATTACTTATGTTATTAATTTTAATTAACATAATTAAGTTAATTACATAGAAAGCTACTTTTATATAAAAAAGTAACTAAAAAGTTATTAACAATTTACTTTGATATTGTAATGGTTGTATGTACAATTGGTTGCCATAGCTGTTTTCTATAGTGAAAGTCTGACCCTTTGTGGCTGCATGTGTAATAGTATTGAATGTGGTTCCAACACAAGTTCAGTAAAGTGTTGAACACCATACTACACAGATCATGTTGAGCGATTGTATCTGCATATATCATACACAGTTTATATATCATAGTAAAACTTGTTAGTAATTTGTTCATTTTATCAAAGTAACTTTTTAGTTTCTTTAACACATATTGAAGTAACTTGTTTGTTACATTTTATATCTCAGCTTATGTTTATGAAGTTGTATATCTGCATACATTTGATACAGTTGAAGTCAGACGTTTACATATACCTTAGCCAAATACATTTAAACTCAGTTTTGCACAAATCCTGACATTTAATCGTAGAGAATATTCCCTGAATGTGAAATGTCAGAATAATAGTAGAGAGAATGATTTCTTTAAGCTTTTATTTGATCATATTCCCAGTGGGTTGCTTTGCCTTAAAATTGTTTACCTTGTTTTGGGTAGACTTCCTCAAGCTTCTCACAATAAGTTGATGAAACTTTGGCCCATTCCTCCAGAAAGAACTGGTGTAAATGAGTCAGGTTTGTAGGCCTCCTTGCTCACACACGCCTTTTTAGTTCTGCCCACAAATTTCTATCGGATTGAGGTCAGGGCTTTGTGATGGCAACTCCAATACCTTGACTTTGTTGTCCTTAAGCCATTTTGCCACAACTTTGGAGGTATGTTTGGGGTCATTGTCCATTTGAAAGACTCATTTTTGACAAGCTTCAGGTTATACCAATATTGGACTCGTTTTACTGTGGATATAGATACATGTCTACCGGTTTCCTCCAGCATCTTCACGAGGGCCTTTGCTGTTGTTCTGGGATTGATTTGCACTTTTTGCTCTAAACTACGTTCATCTCTAGGAGACAGAATGTGTCTCCTTCCTGAGCAGTATGATGGCTGCGTGGTCCCATAGTGTGTATACTGAAGTACTATTGTTGTACAGATAAACGTGGCACCATCAGGCATTTGGAAATTGCTCCCAAGGATGAACCATAATTCTGGAATTCCAAAAAATTTTCTGAGGTCTTAGCTGCTTTCATTTGATTTTCCAATGATGTCGAGCAAAGAGGCACTGAGTTTGAAGGTAGGCCTTAAAATACATCCACAGGTACACCTCCAATTAGACTTTCAGAAGGCTTGACATAATTTTTTGGAATATTCCAAGCTGCTTAAAAGGCACAGTTAACTTAGTGAATGTAAACTTCTGAACCACTAGAATTGGCTGTCTGTAAACAATTGTTGGAAAAATTACTCATGGCATGCACAAAGTAGATAGTCCTAAACGATTTCCAAAACTATAGTTTGCTATTATGAAATCTGTAGAGTGGTTTAAAAATGAGATTTAAAAGACTTTAACCTAAGTGTATTTAAATTTCTGACTTCAACTGTATATAAAATAAGCAAGTCACTTTGATATAAATCTTACTTTTATACAACTTTTTATATAGCCAAGTAAATAGTTTGCTAAGGTACAGCATATATAAATAAAACAAGTTACTTGATATAATAAAAGTAACTATTTACTTTGCTATACATTAAGCAACTAGCAAGTTACTTTGAATAACAAAAAGTATAGTGATCTATCATGTAGCTTTATGACAAAAAACGCTCTTTGTAAAACAAGTATCCTCTCTATCATCACCCACCAGACTGGCAAATAATAAAATAAAAATAGCACACCTGCCAATAATATAAATTATTTTTAATACCATGCATTTAAGATCATGATTAATATTTAAAATAATGAGTTTTACAATGCATCCAAATTCAGTAAACACACAGTGTGTTTATTATTCCAAAAGGACAAAGTAGAACAGAACATGCCATTTAAACCATTCAGTACATGATTAACCCTCATATGCCTTAGCTCAAAACATACTAACACATCTTCAACATGACTTTTACCTGAAATGTTATTGAACTCCCATATATTATTGTAAACATGGTTTATTTGATTATCGTTAACCTGCTAATATCACACTATTAAGATTCAGTACTTTCAAATTTACAAAAAGTCCTGAGAAAAGTGTGACTGAGCTGTAACCCTCTAATACGATACACATTTGGTTAGGTCTCATAAAAGGTAGTTTCATTATGTAAGAATTTTAAAACATACACATGCCAAGAGTGGAAATGCCTGATAGAGAAACATGTTAACATGCTGGTGACACAAGAAGTGTGGGTAAACTCAAAGCAATTAAGTGCTGATGTTCTTCAGCTTTTTTAACAAAAGTCAAATGACAGAAAATAGGTAAACACATATTTATGGAGACACTTTTAAAATAAAAGCTAGTAGACATGGAATCACAATGGGCATATTAAGTAAATATTAGTGTAAGACACAACCTCTGAGGTTTAGCGTCATGTTGCCAGACCTCCTGGGTACAGCTGTGGAGAATAGAGAACCTATACTGGAGTGAAGCTTGAGGAGAGAGAATGCAGCCCATTACACTGCAATGACTCTTTCCAGTACTGCTGCTGTTTAAACAGCATCTAAAATACAAAGATGACAAAAGTTTGAAAGAGAAATGTTTAGATTAATATAAGATTCATACAGACTCCAGTCACTTTAATAAAAAGGTTGAGCAATGTGAGCAGGTGGGCTTCATTACATTTATCTATAATTGGGAAGGTTAATGTTATTTAAATCAATTGCATCCTAAAATTCAACTACCTGCTACAATTTCTCCCAGTAAATATCCCCCCTTATTTCAAGCAATTTGATAGCATAGTGAAGTCCTTCATTTGGAATGGTAAGTATCCCAGATTACATTTGGTGGGCTAAGCCTACCCAAGATTTTGTTTTATTATTAAGCATTCAGTCGCAGACATTTGGCTCATTGGTCCTTCCCTGGTTTTGTATTGAAAAGGAAGTTCTTGCCTCTATATTGCCATTGCAAAGCCTTTCTATTAAACAATCCAGAGAAATTAATTTACTCCCCATAATGTCGCATTTGCACGCGGTATGGAGAAAAGTGCCTAGAGTGTTTCATTCTGACATTTATTGAAATGTTGCCTCGAGCATATGGCTGAACCCAAACTTAAGTATGAAGTCCCCTTTCTGCTGGTCAGTGTTGATTGTGTGTGGGGTTAATACACTCAGTGACCTATATGAGAGTGGAGTGTTGAGCTCCTTTGAAAATTTGGTTCAACATTTTGCTCTGCACTATTTTAGGGAGTAACATACATACACCTCCCTAAAGTGGCAGAAACACTGGAAGTGGCGATTACTGCTTTTGGAAAAGGTCATGAGGCATCGGTGTATTACTCCTTGTTAATTTAGAGTCTGGGGGACAGAGCTTTAACTTCTCTCAAGAGATTATGGGAGAAAAGATTTAAACTTGGTATTGGAGGAGGGAGGGTGGGCTATGATTCTAAAAACCACAAGTCTACATCTAGAGATGCAAGGGTGTGTCTGATGCAATTTAAGATTTTAAATCAAGTCTATTGGACCTCATCTAGATTACATAGGCTTAGTCTTAAAGACACACCCACCCACTGGTGATGCCACTAATAAGACGGGGACACAACCGATGTTTTTTGGGTATGTGCTAAGATCCAGAAGTTTTGGTTGAGGGTTTGGAGATTTATGTGTGACGTATTGGACAACCGATTTAAATTTTGCCCCAGACTCTGTATCTAAGGTGATGGGGCGGTCAATAATATTGGGGATAGTCATTTAAAAAGTTGTGTCCTTAACTTATAATCGGCAGACAAATTATCCTCAGGGGGTGGAAGTCGGCTGTGGAACCCTCGTTTCGGGAGTGGTGTGGGGAGATGGGTGGGGTGGCAGCATTAGAGGAGGTGATTTTTAGAAGGCTGGGAAAATGGGATTTGTTTGATAGGAAGTGGGGTGGATATTTGGTTCTCAGGGAGGGCAGTGGAGAGGGATTGGTAGTTTAGATGTGTATGTGCATTCTTGTTGTTTTTTGAAAGTATACTTTTTTTTTTTTCTAATTGTTGGTGACCACTGTAGTGCATTGGTGTTGGTTGGGTATTTTCGGGGGGAGGGGTTTAATGTATATAATTGATTCCATATTTTATGTTCTGTTTGTTTGTCTTATGAATTGAATCAATAAAACATTTCAATAACAAGATTAATACAGAGATAAACATTGTTTACTACAGATTAGAATATTCCCTATTTCATATATAGAACATACATAGAATATTTCAAATCACAATTCAATTTGAGTAATGAATTGAGTCGATTGGCCGGTGCTGAGTGAAGGGGGTATTGGGACATCACTTGTGAGAGAAGCATTGCTCAGTAATTATTCCTTCCACATATAATAAAAATTATCACCAGAGCTGTATTCGTTATTTGCATACCTTATTCATCCGCAGCAGACATGCCTTTTACTGGATCCTTTTCTCGCATCTATGGTTATAAAGAAAGAATGAAAGAAAGGAGAGAAAGAAAGAGACAAATAAATAAAGAGAATTTCAGATTTTACCATCTCACATTGTACATAGATGTTACATCTTATACATCTTCATAGACGTTAGATGCTTAGACGCTATATTCAATTTCACAATGAAAACAACTTTGGGACAATCCAGGTGTGTAACAGTATGACATATTGGGCCTCATTCATGAAACACCAGCACAATGTATTTCATAAATGGTTTATAAAGCAAAGCAACAACATACTAAGAAAAGTTTTATGAACAATTTACACTAATTCGTTTTGCACGTGTTTTATGAATGAGGCCCACTGAATGAATTGTATTCTGTCCCTCACAGCCTTCATTCATCAAATTAAAAATGGTTTCTACTCTGACTTAAATGTATTAGTATCATTAACAAGTGTTTTTACTCCATTTACTTCTGCATAACTGATTGTGGTAAACACCAGAGTTCAACCGATTTTATATATATATATATATAGTAGTATTATTTATTTTATTTTTATCACGTGAGATTAGATAAAGAAAAAAAATGTATTCAAAAGATGGAGACAATGTACACTCACTGAGCACTTTATTAAGAACAACTTTACACTGGAGTCACGTGACGCCATGCAAGGTTCGGACGTGTGAACGGTGAGCTTGGAGCACTTTGCTAGTTTTAATACTTTTTATTTCATAAACCGGTGAGATTTGACACACCCTGTCAATCTGGCCGGAGAAGTGAGGGAATTCTGGACAAGGGAATGCTGACAAAGGTCTTTGCTGACTTGGAGGATCTTGCTGTAGTACGTCGATCGATCACCGCCATGGACACAAAATTCAGGTGGTTACAAGAGTGGGGGATATCGAGAAACGGATCGATTATCTGGAGTCATCAGAAAGGGAATTAGCAGCTAATCCGCTAGCGCCAAAGGTGGATTTGGAGCGCGTCTAGATGTTGGAGGATTTGGGAGAACCGAAACCGGTGGAATAACATCTGAATTGTTGGAATTCCTGAGGACGAAGGAGGTCGGGATATGGTAATTCCTGGACGGGCTCTTCCAGAGTCTGCTCAAAATAACAGGCCATAAGCTGGAAAACAAGCAAGCTCAAAGGGTTCTGGCTCATTGATCCGCTGAGGGAGGCAGGCCCAGATCAATTCTGGCCAAATTTCTGAGATCATCCGATTAAGGTCTTGTGTTACATATTAACAGATTAAGTTACAACATCTTTTATACATATAGATCAGGTGGGGTTTATTCGGGGCTGTAGCTCTTCATCAATATAATGTAGTCAGTGGCGAATGATCAGACTCCGGTCGCTGCCATCTCACTTGACTTGAAAAGGCATTTGACATGGTAGAACAGGATTATCTTTTTAAGATTTTGGAAATATACGGGTTCGGGAATACTTTTATTGGATGGATTAAGATACTTTATAGACACCCAGTAGCAGAGGTACAAACAAATTGATTATTTTCAGATTAGTTTACACCCGGCAGGTTTGCCCTCTTTCCCCATTATTGTTCTGCGCTGTACTATTTTGGAAGTAGCATACACCCCCCTAAAGTGGCAGAAACACTGGAAGTGGCGATTACTGCTTTTGGAAAAGGTCATGAGGCATCAATGTATTACTCCCTGTTAATTCAGAGTCTGGTGGACGTAGCTTCAACTTCTCTCAAGAGATTATGGGAGATAGATTTAAACTTGGTATTGGAGGAGGGAGTGTGGGCTATGATTCTAAAAAACATTTTGTTAGGGGCCAGGGTGGGTTTGGTGATTGGGGAGGGGTAATAGTGGGGGTTAAATGTTGCTTCAGTGTATATATATGTTGTTTTTCATTGTTATATGTGTATCAATATTAAAAAAAAAAGTAAAAAGTAAATCGGAAAAAAAGAACACCGGTACACCTACTTAATCACGCGATTATCAAATCAGTCAATCATGTGGCAGCAGTGCAATGCATAAAATCATGATACGGGTCAGGAGCTTCATTTAATGTTCACATCAACCATCACAATGGGGAATAAATGTGATCAGTGATTTTGACCATGGCATGATTGCTGGTGACGGACAGGCTGGTTTGAGTATTTCTGAGTGTATGTGCTGATGGGGCACGTTTCTATAGTCGTATTTTTCTTTACATGCCCTCTCTTTAATTTAGAACACTTGATTATCTAATCAAAATAACAAAATATGCATTGAAGTGAGGATACAAATATGGATGAATATTATCAATGATGGCATATTTAGATTTAGCAAATCCCCACATGGTGTCTGTGATTGTATTTATTTCACCTCTAGAGGCCGCCGTTATACTGTTGAACCTAGCTGTTCTAACTGTACAGAATCCTGTAATGCCAGCCACAGAAGAACACAGGAACAATGATTAAAAAAAAAAAAACTATAAGCAGTGATTGACATAAATATTTGCGGATAGCCAATAGTTCCAGAAAATAACTATTGGCATTGATTTATCAGTAAAACAAATACATCGGTCTACCTATAGTAAACACTGCTGGCACGTTGTGCTCTGTTTGATGACTCTACATGTAACTTAATTTTAAACCAACGAATATTAAAAAAGTATTAAAATGACTAAAGTACTAAAAGAACTCACATTATCAAGTTCCTTCTGTGTCTCCTTTTCCATACGACGAATGTCCTCCATTGTCAGCTCGATCCATTTGTCTAACCAGCAGAAGAGCTGCCTGTGGAAGTTGGTAAACAGTCGCTTCTCTTGCTGAAGTAAAAACAAAAATTAATATGTTTCATGAGTCACATGGATGTCTTTTTTTTAATCAACATTACAAATAGAACCAGTAATTCAGTGCCACGGACACACAACAGTTTTTCTTGCTACACCATTCCTCTGTGCACTATCACAGACACTCTATTGACATAAAATTGAGTAAAACTGAACACAGCATGGAATATATGAGATAGATTTATACCTTCTGGATGAATCCTTCCACCTTGTTCTGCAAGCCAAACCACTTGAATTTGACAGTAACCAGTTTATAGGCACACATATGAGGGCAATCTGTCTTCTGAGGAAGCTCTTTCTGTAACACAGACACAAACTGTCAAAAATCATCTCCAAGACTACAAACATTTAGCTATAAATCTACTAGAACAAACAGTAAAACAAACCATACAACCTTCCAGTCAGGTCCTAATGGCCCTCTTTCAGTCTTCTGTGATTTAAATATGGCTGGGTCTTCATCTGGTTTGTAGTCCTGTTAAGGAAGTTCAAAAGTTGGTCAAAAGTGTCAGTGGGTCTCAAACATAAATCTGATGCCTAAATGTCTTTTCGTGACACATCTAATGTAAAACCTCAATTTTTCTTACTTTAGCATCCACTTGAGATCTGTCAGCAATGTCAATATTTACTACCTCTACCTTCTTCCAATGTTCTGGGTCAAGTTTATGAACCTTCAAAACAAATCAAACAGAAATATAAGCATTTTTTAAGAGATTCCTTCAGTTCTTGTAAATCAAAACATATTGTTTTTTTTTTTTTTTGCATATCGCAGTGTAGTAATTTCCTACATTATCATGGTTAATCCTAGTTTAACAACATTATATCAGCTGGCTACTCACATTTTCCTGTTCACCGAGGTCAGGCTTGTGCCATGTTTCAATCATGACTAGAAAATTGTCCTTCATGTACTCGTTCTATAATAGACATGAAAAGATACACACACACACACACACACACACACACACACACACACACACACACACACACACACACACACACACACACACACACACACACACACACACACTTGTAATTTGAACAGTACAAAAATTTAATTCTGGGATTTTTCATAATGATCTTAAATCGCACTAGATTACGGGGCTATTCACACTCAGACTGTGCTGTTTTTCAAATAGTTTTTCTAGGCAAACATCCGCTAGACAGATGCCTTTGTGTGGCGTCTCTGTGTTTTTTTCACAGGAGCAGCAAGTTAAAAGAACTTCACCTTTTAAAAACGTGCCTCGTTCCATTTGTTGTGCTGTATCTAGCTTTCTTAGCACAAGGATGGGTTTGGTCAGAATGGCCCCTTATGCAAAAACATTTGTAATAGCACACTCTCCTGAACAAGCTGCATGATTTGAGGTATTACTAAATTTACCTAGCACAAACATTTAGGGATGTGCACAAGTAATAGATTAATCGACTACTCGTTCAGCTTTAAATATTCGACTAGTAAAAACAATTTGATTATCGTCTGTGCCTTTGCAACAATGAAACTGCTTCTCTCACATAAATCTTGCCATTAGTTCCCCCAAAAAGAAGATTCTGCCATTATTTAAAGTGAATTGTATTGCTTCAGAAGACTTGGAATGTATGTTTCTATGTGTGAGTGAATTATTATTTTTTTTTTTTTTTCATATTTGAATCTAGATCTTGTCGTTTATGCATAGTGCACATTTTTTTTTCATAAGAAAAACAGGTTAAACGAATTAAAAATTCCAAGTAATCGATTACTTTTGTGTGTGTGTGTGTGTGTGTGTGTGTTAGAGTACTCAAGTACAAAATTACAAGCCCATCCCTACAAACAATGCAGGACAAGTTATGTGCCAGAGTTTAACTTCAAATCCCTAACTCCAAGTATGAGTAATAGTAATGGTGATTCTGATGACAGCCGTCTCACATAGTTATACATAAGTCACATAGACTCACCGTAAGAACTGGAATGATGAATGAAGATGTAGACAACACATGGAAAAGAAAAATTACATAGTTTTGAGTTTCAGCTTTCCTATGAGTTCTGTTTTTAACAAACTGATTGTACTTTATACATGTGACTGATGCATGTGTACGTTACATTCAGGTTAACAGTACTACTGTGGCAGGCAGTACCTGTGCGACAGTATGGGTAGGCATTCCAGGCTTTCTCGTGGATCCTCATAGCAGATGATGGGGCCAGCAACCGTACAAAAGTCGGAACTTTACTGCATGAGACAGAGAGAGTGAAAATGTAAGATGTCCAGAGAGAAAACGCATTTGAAATGATCATATCTATTAAGCCAAATGCATGTTGTATGTACAGTATTTGCATGAATAATTTTGCCTCTGCAAGTGGTAGATCTTGTGCGTATACTGTCCCTTCTCTCCATCATCCTTCTCGTAGGGCTCATTTTTCAGGACCTCCACCCCTTCTCCACCTCCAGTCTCATTCTTACTAGCTTCTGCTACTGAGTACAGTTGGCCCACCTGATACTGCAGATGAAAGAAACAATAATGTTGACTTGACCATATGCAAATGTGCAGACTAACATGCTAGAATAAAGAGTTTGTCATGACAAGCAAAAACAATGACAGTGAATGTATTATTTTTGCATTTGCACACCAAGGCTGAGTGTACTGCTGGTAGAGGCTATAAAAACCACATAGATCAATAGCCATATATAGGCTGGCCTGCCTTAAACAAACAGTTATAGAGGAAGTGTTCAACCCCTTTAATCTGGTGATAGAAAAGTGAGGAACACCAAGTTTAGAATCACAACTTTTCAGAGAAAACCATAATTTCTGGATTTATGTTACTTAAAATAACATTTGCATTGAAAATTAGCACCCCACTAGAGATAATGGGGTAAAAGTCTATTTCAAAATAAGTCTTTTATATAGCACCTAAATGGGCAAGTCATATATCACATGAAAGCTCTCATCATCTGGTATTAGCACAACAAAATTAACAATACATTCCTCAGTTCGAAAGATTTCCAAAAGAATCACCAATTAAAATATGAAATTTGTAAGATATCAAAAACAAACATCTCTTTTATTGGGCGATCACTGCTGCTGTAACTAAAATAACATAACACCTATCTGTGTTTACCTTAGACAGATCCCTACAAAATGTATAAAAAAATAAATAAAAAATGTAAAATAAAAAATGTACTTTTCTATGAGCTTGCATATGTGAATAATCCAATGTTATATCTTAGATGTCCACACAAAATATGTGGTCCTGCAGGAAAAGCATGCTTAACAAATCATCACAAATATATGCCATTGACTATTGATGATAAAATGTGTTATATCGATGCAAAGGGGAGAAAAGAAGCTTTCTAGATTGAGCTTCTGGCTGAGATATCCAATGAAACAAGGTTGGTGCATGAACAGAAAATTTGACTGAATGTCTATGGACGAGCACATCTGCAAGGGCTAAAATTAGTTATAGCACCACCATTTCAGATCTGTATATTGTATGTGATACATATATATGTGTGTGTTTTTTGCTTGCTGCCATCTAGTGGAATGAAATTAGACTTTTCAAAGTGAGGAATTACAGGTTTACAAATTTAAGACAAAAAAAGAAGAAAAGAGAAATACGTTTATCATAAGATTATAAACACAATAATATTTATGAATACTTGGGAGTCTTTTTTATTGTTCTGTAAAAAAGGAGACCAATTTTTTGCAATTAGTCCAAAATATATGTTTAAATGGTGAGCTTTTAAATTGGAGTGTGAAAAATAGCATATGGCAGCCAAAAAGAGCGCCAGTTTAAGGGGTTAAAAGAACTATGAGCTTGGCAAACAGTTTGAGATTTTGGTCTTTCCCCATTCAAAAAGCAGTGTTGAGTGTAATCTGATTACAAAGAAATTGATTACTGTAATATAATTACTTTTTATACAAAAAGTAGAGTAACATTACATTTTAACTGGATAACAGTTATTGAATCACATTTATGTTCATTAGTTTAAAGTACATACATTAATTGTGTTACACATATTCCTAAACTAATATTATATATGTAAATTAATTTTAGAAACATGAATTATATTCATATGTACATCAGTTTGAATTTCTGTGACAGCTGAAGGGTTAATATGTAGAGAATTACTTATTTTGAGTAACTTACATAACACTGTCAAGAAGACAGGTGCTGTCCTTGCCTGACAAGAAAATAGTCAGCTTACAAAAATGGCTGCCAAGTAAACAAACTTGCTTTGAAAAGACATGTGATATTTAAAATTGGACAAAGGTACAAGATTGTACACAATCTACAATCAAGGAACTACAATCCCATGAAGCATTGTGAAGATGTGATGAAATAAAATAAAAAATTAAAACTATTAAATTTATTGATTGGCAAGTTTTAAATTTATTGCAAAATATTCTGATATATTCAATAACAAATTCAAGTAAGTAGTCGCTGCAGAGCTCATTTGGCGCACTTCGTTGGCTGCAATTCTCTGATTGGTGGATCTTTCTCTTCAGGATCATGAGTAGTTTTGTTCCTCCATTAAATGTGATTTTGTTTTAGAAATTAAGTTGAAATAACGTAGGCTGATGGCTTCAACAGAAGTATATACCAACCATGAACAAACTCGGAATAAATAAATAGGATTTTTACTTATGGAATCCGGCCGTTGCACTCTATTGCCTTTAGAGCTGTAAAATAGGCGCCAACCAATAACACCTAGACAGAAATGCGTCATCAGCTCCCAGGAGCCCCTGCCCCCAGTGTTAACCAGGCCAGTGTATGCCTGCAAAAACCAACTTCCACAATGCAACATCCCCTGCGAGTTTCCCGTTTCAGTTGGTTGGGTAATCAATTCTCCATCAATCTTGCATATATTACACAGCTGTTTGTGTAGTTAAATAGAATTACACAATTACACATGCTAAACCTGTATGCATTCTCACTGCAGTTTAGACAACAGCATCATCATTGATTTATTTTACAAGCATCATAGATGCAACAAAGATAGCGGCAAGTCATTGAGGTATCCAGGGTTGGAACACACTTGCCCATATCAACAAATACTACAACAGGGAGGGCCAGAGATGAAAGCTAATACAATTTCAACCTTTGCTTGGTAAGCTGGAGTAGAGATGGTACACTTGATAAAGTATGAAATGTTCAGCATTGGGTTACAATTAATTATAATTTGCCCTTCAATGCTATATAAAGGCTTGCTGCGGAGTAGAGCTGGGCTGCATTCCCACAAACTTCAGATTGTTTGTATCAATTCATCAATCTGAATGCCTATGTACATACTCATTTTTTTAACAACTTCACAGATTTAATATTAGCGATCTATAGTTTGGTAAATTGATGTGAAACATCAATAATGTTAAAACATAATTTTATGAAATCAGAAACATTGCAAGGCTGTGCCCTATGTTATCATTTTCTGTGGCTGAAAAGATGATCAATACTTTCGTTTTCTCTTGCATTGATTATTGCAATGCTCTCCTTGCAAGAATATCAAAATCTACATTAAATAAATTGCAATATGCACAAAACTCAGCTGCCTGACTAGGGCTAGGGCAAGTGATCACATCACTCCTATCTTGGAATCCTTGCACTGGCTCCCTGTCAGGTTTCGTGTTTTAAGGCCTACCTTCAAACTCAGTGCCTCTTTTCTTGACATCATGGGAAAATCTAAATACATCAAGATTCAGGAAAAAAAAAAAAAAAAAAAAACTGTGGACCTCCACAAATCTGGTTCATCCTTGGGAGCAATTTCCAAATGCCTGAAGGTACCACGTTCATCTGTACAAACAATAGTACGCAAGTATGAACACCATGGGACCACGCAGCCATCATACTCCTCAGGAAGGAGATGCATTCTGTCTCCTAGAGATTAATGTAGTTTGGTGCAAAAAGTGCAACTCAATTCCTAAACAACAGCAAAGGACCTTGTGAAGATGCTGGAGGAGACAAGTAGACAAGTATCTATATCCACAGTAAAATGAGTCCTATATCAACATAAACTGAAAGGTTGGACACCAAGGAAGAAAACACTGCTCCAAAGCCGCCATAAAAAAGCCAGACCGCAGTTTGCAAGTGCACATGGGGACAAAGATCTTACTTTTTGGAGAGATTTCTTCTGGTCTGATGAAACAAAAATTGAACTTTTTGGCCATAATGTCTATTGTTATGTTTGGAGGAAAAAGGGTGAGGCTTGCAAGCTGAAGAACACCATACCAACCGTGAAGCATGGGGGTGCCAGAATCATGTTGTAGGGGTGCTTTGCTGCAAGAGTGACTGGTGCACTTCATAAAATAGATGGCATCACAAGGAAGGAAAATTATGTGGCTATATTGAAGCAACATCTCAAGACATCAGCCATGAAGTTAAAGCTAGTCACAAATAGGTCTTCCAAATGGACAATGACCCCAAACATATCTCCAAATGTATGGCAAAATGGCTTAAGGACAACAAAGTCAAGGTATTGGAGTGACAATCACAAAGCCCTGACCTCAGTCTGAGAGAACATTTGTGGGCAGAACTGAAAAAGCATGTGTGAGAAAGGAGGCCTACAAACCCGACTCAGTTACAACAGTTCTGTCTGGAGGAACGGGCCAAAGTTTCATCAACTTATTGTGAAAAGCTTGTGGAAGGCTCCCAAAATGTTTAACCAAAGTTAAACTTCTGACCCACTTGGAATGTGATGAAAGTAATAAAAGCTGAAATAAATAATTCTTTCCACTATTATTCTGACATTTCACATTCTTAAAATGAAGTAGTGATCCTAACTGACCTAAGACAGGGAAAGTTTTCTACGACTAAATGTCAGGAATTGTGAAAAACTGAGTTTAAATGTTTTTGGCTAAGATGTATGTAAACTTCTGACTTCAACCGTATATGTCATCAATCAAGTTCAAGTTTATTCAAATACAACCGGGTTGTAAGTAGTGAACGAATGCAACATTGAATTTGAAGTGTCTTTTGAGGAAAATAAAAGCACCACCTGTGAGAGCTGAACAAAAGACAAAAAAAAAAAAAAACAGTACTTACCTCCTCAACAGAAATGGGCAGGACAATTCGGCTAAAAGACAGAAGAGAAAGGCCAAACATTAATCACGTAGTCATCAAAAATGTGGTTACATTTAACGGTTCTCATTCTCATGGCTGAGGAATCAGGTTTATTAAAAATTGTTAACCTATAAGCATACACAATACTTAAATGATCTCACCCTATTTAATAGGTGTATTCTAATCTTTCAGAATTAACATAGATCTGAACATAAATATATACTCAGCTTGCATCAATAAATATTATTTATATATATACATATAGTATCATAAGTCATTGTAACAGTAATGGCTCCACACAATGAGTGTAATCATATTACAAAGTATTTATTTACTGTAATCAAATTACTTTTTAGACACCAAAAGTAGTGTAACACATTACACTTTAAATTTTTGTAATCAGATTTCAGTTACTAACTTTCAATTAAATTAATTACTTTTAAGGATATTCTTACAAATACTATATTATTTGTGTGTAATACAGTTAAAATGGGAATTCATATATGTTCATATGTACGTCTGTTTGCATTTCTGTGACAGGTAAAGGGGGTGCGACAATGAACAAGGAGAAAATCGATTTATTTGAGATTTAGAGAAAATTATTTGGAATTTGTTGAGCGGGAAAACAAGTGTTTTTGAAAGTAACTTAGTAGAAAGTATTTAGTAATCTGATTACCTTTCAATTAAGTAATTAATTAATTTGAGAAAAAGTTAGTAATTTGTAGTGGATTACTTTTTCTTAGTGGTTTCCCAACACTTATGGCAGCACAATGTCATTATAAGACCATTATATCATTATCACCGTAATGATATCATTGTGACTGTAATGTATTTTCATTGACATTTTATAGGAATTTTACAGCGTTGTTGTGTGAACATTATTAATATAATATAATTAAAGGACATTATAATGCAAGCATAAACCCGTTCTAGACTGTACAATTACTTTACAGTCTATAAGTTTCAAAGTGCACTAGTTTATGAACTGTCAACCGGTGCATTATGACGCGTGACCGGCAGGACAGCAGCATGTGACAATCACATTACCTACAGTTTTGTTATAAGAAAATAAAAGTGAAGCAGTATTTACTAATTTTAGAATAAAAACAATTAAATCGTTGGGACTCTAGTCTTACAGGACTATAGATTTGATCAAAGACTAATTTCATCGAATCTAAAATGGATAATTGCTGTGTGAATGTAAACTGAGTGGCGCCAAATTTTCACAACAACGTCTATACTTTATTAATTCGTGAAAATCAATATCAATCAACTTAGTCAGCAGCCGGCGAAAGTTACCAAACACGCTTTCCAGAGTCAAGTTCAAGCCATGTCACTTCTCTGGGACTACAAATGTGTATACGTGTATCTAATATTACTTACAATTCCTTTATTAACATGTCTTCTTCGTTTCCGCGTGTCCAACATTCAAAAAGTTTAGACTTTATTCTCTTCGGTCCTGCCCGCCGCAACTGGTATCAGTCCAAGTTCCTGGATTTCTCATTTCTTTAAATTCACTTCCTGAAAGGTGTCGACAGGAGCGCCGCGTCGTAACAGCAACCACACCCACTTTTTGGGATCTGGGGCTGGAGCGAATCTGATTGGTCAAGAGCGAGACACTTAGAACACAGGCTAAATGGCATACTACCAGTATGCATACTACCCTATCTTACTACTTTTGCAATATGTGTTAGTACCAGAAATTGTATGAGTATGGTAATATGCAATTCCGAATTCCCAAAAAAAATTTCACACCCTGACCTGATATTTAACAGTGTTGTTTATTCCAGAAATGTGGGAATCAACTCCGATTCTGATTCCTAGTTTTGGAATCGATTCCAGACTCTGTACAAACGTTTTTATTCTTTTTCGATTCGGAGGTAAAGTTAAATCTCCTTAATAAATAGCTGACTACTGAGCGTTATTTGCACTATTTATAATATCACGAATGACATTTACTATTAAAAGGTCCATTCTAAAAATAAATCAGAGTGTGCACATACCAAAGCGATGCTTCAATCCCATGAGATAGATTTGAGGAAAGTTTGAGTAGACGCGCCTGTATTTCCAAGAACTTTCGAAGTAATCTTAAAAGCACTATTTAACCTACATTGACATGTATGTTACCACTCACGAGTTCTTGTTTTACTGTACATATATATTATAATTTACAGTAACTGCCCAGTACCATTTGTACACTGAATAAAATGCCCAAACAATACACTTCCAAAAATCCAGGTTGTTGTACAGGTTTATTTCATACCATTTAAAAATATATATACATTTTATAACGTGTAAAAACTCCAGCTATGGAGTCGATTCCAACGTTTCGAGTCGACTCTTAAATCCCAACGCCTCAGAATTGAGGAATCGATTCCCAGCCCTAATATTTAACTCACATAAACGCTTCACGAGACTGTTGAAACATAATTTAGACGTCCAATGAGTCAAAATGTGTCTATGGGACGCCAGCTTGATGTTCTTGATCCGCTAGTTCTAGATTTAGGAGCTTAACAGAAAAGTTTTGAGTGCAAGGGTGTTTTTGAATTTGAATCTAAAGCCCATCCTCAACCAGACCTGACTTTCCAGTCAATCATATAGATCACAACTAGTCTTTCTCCATTCCACGTGAGTGGTCTAGCACAGTCTTTTACTACCATTATTTAATTTGATTTCAAACCATTCAATGTAGTTCTGGATTGAAGTTTTTGTTTGTTTGGTTTTCTTAACAGCATGTTAACCTTATCTCCTGACTCTTGTTCACTTAAAATTGTATCTGCTGATGATGACCCTAGTGACTTTTTGTCATTTCTTTTGTTATGTACACTTTTTTTTAGGTTGTCACATGTAACCTCCCTGCAATGTTCTGGGACATTTATAAAAAATAGCGCTTAAAATTAACGTTCCTAGACCGTTAGGAATTGGTTCCCTCCAAAAATAACCAAACGGGAACCAAATGCATATGTTGGGGGAACGTTCTGTGTTTGCTGGGGAATCTTTTCAGAAAAAAGATTTGTTCTGATTCATTCACTGATTCATTCAGTGCCAATTTCTGCAAATTACACATTTTATGTCAATAGGGGCTGACAAATGAGCGTCCTTTACAAGGCCGTAGATTTTGCCTGAACATTGGGGTGGGGGTTGGTGTTATACTTGCTTGTTTTTATTATTGGTCTGGGCCGCTTTCAAATAAAAAAAATAGTTACAAATTTGTTGCGGGCCCCCCTGGACCAGTGGACCCCTAGAATCATTACCACCCTGATAGCCACATACATCACCCAGACGTATATTTGATGTGTGTGTTTACATTTGGAAGACATATTTTTTTATGTTGTTTGCTAATCAGCGATACGTCTACAAGACGTATATCAATAAGTATTTTTTGGATATCAATGAGACATTCATCAGATGTCTTTTATACGTTTATGATTTATAATGTTTGTAAATGTGATCTTTTTAAGATGTTTTGCAAATATTAATTAGATTGTGATGCCCTGCTCGTTCACTTAAAGGATTATTTCACCCAAAAATGAAAATTGTCTCATCATTTACTCACCCTCATGCCATCCCAGATGTGTATGACTTTCTTTCATCTGCTGAACAGAAATATTTTTAGAAGAATATTTCAGCTCTGTAGGTCCTCACAATGCAAGTGAATGGTGGCCAAAATGTTGAAGCTCCAAAATCACATAAAGGCAGCATTAAAGTAATACATAAGACTCCAGAGGTTAAATCCATATCTTTAAAAGTTATATCATAAGTGTGGGGGGAGAAACAGATCAATATTTAAGTCCTTTTTTACTATCACTCTCCACTTTCACTTTTACATTCTTCTTTTGTTTCTGGTATTTTCGTGTATATCGCCACCTACTGGGCAGGTAGGAAAATGGCAAAAACAGATTTAAATATTGATCTGTTTCTCACCCACTTCTATCATATCACTTCTGAAGACATGGATTTAACCATTGGAGTCTTATGGATTACTTTTATGCTGACTTTAAGAGCTTCAAAGTTCACCATTCACTTGCATAGAGCTTGCAACACCTGCAGAGCTGAAATATTCTTCTAAAAATCTTAATCTGTGTTCTACTGAAGAAAGAAAGTCATACACATCTGGGATGGCATGAGGGTGAGTAAATAATGAAATAATTGTCATTTTTGGGTGAACTATCCTTTTAAGTCTCACTTTAGCCAATGAGCTGCTCTAGTTTGAAGCATGTTAAGACTGACAAAAACTGAGTATAACTCTGTTATGTTTAGTATATGACTAGTATTAGTACCATTTTGTATAGCTTGAAAAACCTTTAGCTCGTAAGCGACTTTGTGTTTTTAGTGGTCCAATGATTCTCTCAAAATATATCATAGATGCTCATTTGTCGCTACCTATTGGAGTAATTTGCAGAAATGGTCAGTGAATTACTGAATTTAAAAGAATCGAGTAGGATGAATCCAAATCCCCATCAATAGAAGTCACACTGCCATCTGCTGTACAGTTTTTACTGCATTCTATATTCAAAGCAGGGAATATTTTGCTAACATAAATGACACATCTTCTTGATAAATAAAGCATATTTTCAGCATGACTATTTTCATATACATCAGAAATGCACAAACATTTATTAAAAATGTATCTCAGTTTTTATGTATTTTCACATATCTGATATTTTTTTGGGACAATTATTCCAAAAGTCATAATTTGCCATATAGTGATATAATGAAGTAACCCAAAAGCCAAATACAGTATATAAACACACACAAAAAAGAAAATAGAATAACAATGTACACATACTGTACATATAACAGACAAACAACCTACAAAAAAAAAAAAAAAAAAAAAAATGGAAAAAATAAATGAATGAATGCACTAAAAGATACAATACAATACAGGGAGAAAACATCAGTGTTACAGACAATCTTTTCCGCTTTTCACCAACAGCCTCCCTATAGCATCTCTATGTATGGGCAGTTTGATCAAAAATCAATATATAAAACCAAAAAAACATTTGAATCTTACTGTATTGGGTAAAGAATGAACATTTAAGGTATGGCAGTGAAAAAAAGTGCTATTTCTCATTCTGAGAGCAAATGATTTTACTCTCACATTCATTACGATTAGTACAGTACTGCATTGGAGTGGTATTCACTTGCACTATCTAGGCATGTTCAAGCAAATGCAGTCCATCAAGGACACACATATAGCCTCAGCTCCAATTAAATATTCACATGAAGTGTGACAGACAAAAAGTGGATGGTGTTGTGTTGTTCTGACCCGTTCATCAGTAACAAGGTGTCGTTCATAAAAATCTGGTCACGCTTATGGACAACACATTCAATCCACTATTAAAGGATTCTGGAACTTCTAACAACTTGAAACTATGGGCATATGAAACAGGTTAGATTAAGTGCCAGAATGGTCTTTTCAGGTACTCAGGTTGTACAGTATATTGTGAAATAAATACTGTTAAAAGGAGGATGTGACTTCAACCTCTTCCAATCAGTTTTGCAGAGAAATATGTTGGTGATCTATACAATACTGGCTTGCAAATAACCATTAGTAGCTACAAGAATGAGTGTTTTCCAACGGGATTGTCGTCAAGCATGTCTCAAAAATCTCCCCTTTTATGGTTGTGACTTCAATTCAAGTTCTTGTCACCACAAGTTGTGTCTATGTAGGAGTAACTAAACGACCACCACTTGACCCAAATAGAAAACGGTTCTATTCCTGTTTTTGTTGTTGTTTTTTAAGCACCTTAGTTAAATAGTCTTATTTCTTTATAGCTAAAATGTTTACTGATACTTGTATGCATACACGTCTGAAACAGTATGCATATACTCTGTAATGGCTAACATAAGCGCCTCTGTAATGATACCTTTTTTACTGTAGTGCAAGATATTCAAGATCATAACATCTTTCATTTACCCTAATTTCTTTACAGAGTATACTGTGTATACTTTATACCACGTCTCGATTTGTACCCTTCAATGCACATAACTTAATGAAGTGACAGAGCAAAGCTTGAAGGGATCATATTGCAGGTAGATACATCTGATATGAATTATTATTTTTACTTTAAAAGAGAAACACCCTGAATAATTCAAAGTCAAAACAAACGAGTCATACAAGGAAAGTGAAGACCAACCAGTAGTATTGTATGGGTAGTAGTATAGGTAACAGACCTTCAGATTAACTGTACGATCAGTGTGGAGTAGTATTGCTGGTGAAGATCTGAATGTGAAGCTAATCCACATATATCCAGTCCTTAACCGAAAGACCCATAAGTACAAACTATATCCAAGTTTGAGTAATGCCAGTTTACATCATCTTTCCCTTTGACGAATCTACATGCCAAAGCAAAAAATAGCACAAATCTCTCTTCAAAATTGTGCACAGATCACATTGGTCTCAATTGCTATGGACTGAAAAACATTTAAAATCAGTCCAGTCCAGATAAAACAGCAGTTTCATGCTCATGCTGTCCATAGCATGCTGGTATATATGCGATTAAAAGTGAAATCTGCCCTTTGGGTTTTTGCATCTGTCCATTATAAGTAACAGCCCAGAGGAGACAATGATAGCCACTTGTCTCTAATTGCAGAGGGCACAACTGGGACAGATAATGTGCAGAATATTTATTCTTTAAGGTGGTTTTAACAACCACAACTCAGGGCCAACTGGGAAAGGAGGGTCCATGTCTTTTTTCATTCAGCTTGTCTGACAGATGAAAAACAAGACGACAATGAAAGAAATCTCGACTTTCAGGAGCTTTGCGGGCTTGAGATATGTAATGTCTTCATACTGATTTAAAATCAGTCAATTTTGCTACCTAACTAACAATGAGGAAAGTGTTTTGACCTATGTTGCGTTTGAAAACGAGCTTGATTACTGGCTAAACACTAGTGATACACATTTAATACTCTGTTGAGGAAGCATTGTCAGACTGCCTCAAACCTGAGAGAATTTCAGTGACTTTGAATGCTTTGCCTTTCGTATCGCCATAATGTGAAATGCTAAAACAAAATAAACACAGGAAAAGTGTGAAGGACAGTGTGCCTTTCTCTTCTTTCTTGTCAGGCAATACATAAAGTCTATATGTTGCCCTTGTCTATTTCCAGAACAAGTGCAT
This sequence comes from Moxostoma hubbsi, assembly GCA_032164185.1. Taxonomy (NCBI): domain Eukaryota; kingdom Metazoa; phylum Chordata; class Actinopteri; order Cypriniformes; family Catostomidae; genus Moxostoma; species Moxostoma hubbsi. Next base: position 27,153,312 of record JAVLUX010000029.1, on the reverse strand, counting down.
CATATTATGGGTGTATGGCCTTCTGTATTAGAGAAGAGAGGGCGAGAGCAGAGGATGTGGCCTTTAGCTCTGAGACTTGCCTTTCACAGTGTTCATTCAGACCACTTGTCTTGGGAATATGTAAACGTGTATTTGCGTGGCACATGGTGAAACTCTCTCGGTTGCTTTGGCTGTAATTGTGCCTGTTTGTGTGTCACAGAATGGACTGTTGATCATATATGTTTTGTGGTAATTCATCAGTGTTTGAGTGCAGGTGCAGACTGATGGAGGGAACAGGGTGGTATTATCACTTGTCTTGTGGCCTGCTGCAGTCCTCTCACCCATTCCCCTCCTTCCTACTGCTCTCTCTCTCTCTCTCTCTCTCTCTCTCTCTCTCTCTCTGGCTGCTGTTATATGTGCATTTAGAGTCAGACAAAGGCCTCGGGGTTGGTGCTGTTGTTGATCTGAACATAGATCTTGGGGTCGTCCTCACGCTCCTTCTTCTGTCTGCGCAGCTGCCTGCCGTAGCACAGAAGATAGCAAGGGAGGCAGAAACCCAGCATGGTCAGGACCAGTAACCCCACGTTTACCTGCATAGGAGAGGGCAAGTTTGAATATAAGATGACGCCAATATTTCCAGTGAATAACGACTTCGATTTCAATCTGTTTCGCGCATAAAGTGATCAATGCATAATATTCGTTTTTACAACCCATTTACTATATTTGGAGTCTTTGAAGCCATTTGAAGTAACAAAATATTAAAGACTGGGTAGACCAATGTAAACATTTTAAAAGTATAGTTCACCCAAAAATGAAAATTCTGTCATAATTGAATTGTTCCAAACCCATATGACTAACATTCTTCTGTGGAACATTGAACATTGCCGAAAGTTTGGTACTGACAACCTCAGTTACAATTGCAGTTGCAGTGAATGTGAATTGTGACTTAGGATGTCAGTCCAGAACATTCTGCCTTTTGTGTTCCATGGAATAAAGAAGTCATACAGGTTTGGAGCAAGACTTTCCATTTTTGGGTGAACTGTACCTTTAAATGTTTAGATACACACAGAATAATTTTGCCTTAAATAGGACAAGAGAGTGTGTGTGTGTGTGTGTGTGTGTGTGTGTGTGTGTGTGTGTGTGTGTGTGTGTGTGTGTGTGTGTGTTGTGTACTCACCCAAAGAGGATCTCCCTCCAGTGGGCCCATCATGGCCATGAAGAGAGGCTGCTGCAGCAATGCAAAAAGTGCGCTAATGAGAGACTGCATTCCTGTCAGACTACCGAACTGAGATGATGGGTACCTGCATATGAGAAACATATTTTTTTAACATGACAGACAAACAACACCAAGAAATACTAATAAACTCCACAAACAGAGAAATTATACTCACACAGCAGCATACAAACCGCCAACTGCAGAGTGGATGAAGCCTCTTACAATAGTGTGCAACACAAAGGACAAAATCTAGGAGGAAAAATAAATTAGTTTGAGATTACAATTTTAGAAGATATTATTTGTAATGAATAGAAAATTACAAGCTATGTTAATGTTAAAGGGATAATTCATCAAAAAAATAAACAAAAAACAACTGTCATCATTAAGTCACCCTTATGTGTTCCAATCCCGTATTACATTTTTTTTTGTCTGAACACAAATGTGATGTTAAACAGAATGTTAGTCTCAGTCACCATTCACTTTAATTGCATTGTTTTTCCATACAATTAAAGTGAATGGTGACTGAGGCCAACATTGTGCTTAACATCTAACATTTGTGTTCCATCAAAAAAGAAAGTAATGTGTGTTTTTTAGGATGAACCATTTCCTTTTAATCCTGCCTTTGAAATAAGGTTGTAATCAATGCTGCCACTAAGGGGCACTACTGCACTATTGCAAGTGCACAACATCCCAGCGCAATGGCTGCAGTAACATGTGAGTAGCTCTGCACCATTTCCTCTCCCATTAGGTAGACTATTGTTCTGCAGTGGGACAGATGGTTTTGCACTTAGTACCTGTAAATGAAGGTTTGGCACCAGGCAGGTCATCCCAAAGCCAACCAGCAACAAGTTAGTGAAGATAAACGCACGGGTGGCGTTGCTAATTTTCTGAATCAGCTTGTCACGTTTCTTTGGCTGAGCAGGATCCCTAAGAAACAGCCAAGAGTGCATTATGTAGGAGTAATGCCACATTAAGCTTGTAATCAAATAATAATTATGGAGCAAGTTGTTTGGAGGTAATCAATGCTAAAATTAAGGATTCTTGTTCTGTTTTGGTCAGAGAGACAAAAAACATAATTGAAGTGGAAGTTTGCTCAGTAAATTACATTTACTCATCCTCTTGTTGTTCAAAACCCATATGACTTTCTCCCATGAAACACAAAAGATGATTGGCAGAAAGTTAGTCTCAGTAGCCATTCACGTTCATTGAATATTTCCATATAATGAAAGTGAATGGTGATTGAGGCTGTTATTCCCTAATAACAAAATCATTCCTGTTTGGGACAACTTGCCAATTTTAAATTTTGGGCAAAATTATTTTTATTATTTTTTATGTACATTATTGGGGTCTTTGCAACCCAAAACATTTTTAAGTAAAGTCAATAAATAAAAGCAGAAATTGCATCATGAAACTCACATTGTGACTTCTTTCTCATTTTCGTCCTCGCACTCTTTAAGCCTCCAGTCCATGATGTAACCAATAACGGGGGCCGTCATGAGACAGAGCAACTGCAGAACCCCAAAGATAGATGTGTACGTGCTCACTGAGAGAGAAAGAGAAAGAAAATTTAGTTTTAACATTGTTAGACAAGTTCCCAAACAGAGTAGGTGGACGGATGAATGATTAGATGGATATGATGCTGTGTACTGACTTTGATGCATCACATCAATCCCTAAGCACCTAGGTTTCGCTTCATGCTTTTACATGACAACATGAATCAATGTCAAATGAAGGTGGAAGCGGTGGTGGTGGAGGGGAAAGAGGGGAATACATAGTAGGGGTGAATAAAGAATGCATCTAATTTTGCCTGCAGTCTTACCCATTTCCATCCTCTCCACTGAAAAGACATCAAGCAGCACGAAAGAGTGCAAACAAAGGACAGGAGACAGACAGTAAGGAATTAGCAACGTCAACCTGCTGTGCCCATCCGAGCAGATGTTAAACAACTATGATTGATTGTTAGGCAGTCAATCACTGCGTGTGGCATCATAGAGAGCCATTAAAAAGCAAGCTGTCAAAGGAATACAGAGCAATAATGACCGGCCACTTTTTCAGCTGCCTTGGCCCCGGAAGTGATTTCCCACTCTTTTTCCAATCGGAATTTCAAAATATTGTTAAATAAAGACTTCTGAACTATGAACATGTCCAAAAAGCTCAGAGATTAGCTAAAACTTCAATTTGACACAAATCAGAAAACAAGACAAAGGTACAAGACTGTGTATTTAAACTATTTTACTGTATGGGAAAATGAAATACTCCATGAAGCATTGTGAATGACGTAATGAATAATTACAATATAAAACGATTGATGTATAGTCAATGATTATTTAAGTATAAAAATGATATACTTTAAGTTTATTGCAAAATATTCAGATTTATACAAATAAGTAGTTTGAAAGCATAAGCTATTCGCAATGCTTCATTGGGGTGGGCAGTCACTGTAGAGCTCCTAGTCCATGGTTTCTAACGACTTCTCAGATTAGTAGCTCTCTCTTCAGGATTATGGGTAGAGTAGTTCTTCACCAGAATTTTAACAAAAAAAATTTTTTTATACAGTATATACATTTATAAATTTGTTTCATATATACATTTTTTTATATATTATGGCTGTCAAAATTAACGCATTAAAGTATATGATTAATTAAAAAAGTTTAACACATAAAAAACTGATTAATATTGTGGAGGATGAGAGTTTATGAGATATAATTGCAATGAATATTAATTGTATGTGGGGATTAGTTATTTCACTTAAACTTTGGGAAACATTTAATGTTACTTGAATCGGTGCAGTTTTAGTGCATTTCTATCTTAATACAGTGGAAGGCTTTGTTTGGAAAATGTAAATGAAGCATTATATTGTTACATATTATTTAGTTTTTTTTCCCTAAAAAATAAATTAAAGCATTTTGACAAGAAAAGAAATATACACCTCTCCCAAACAACATTAAAACCATCTGCCTGGAGCCTGGGTATCTCAGCGAGTATTGACGCTGACTACGACCCCTGGAGTCGTGAGTTTGAAACCAGGGCATGCTGAGAGACTCCAGCCAGGTCTCCTAAGGAACCAAATTGGCCCGGCTGCTAGGGAGGGTAGAGTCACATGGGGTAACCTCCTCGTGGTCGCGATTAGGAGTTCTCTCTCTCAATAAGGAGAGAAGTTTTAGTTAATGTTCACATCAACCATCAGAATGGGGAAAAAATGTGATCTCTGTGATTTGGAGCATGGCATGATTGTTGGTACCAGACGGGCTGGTTTGGGTATTTGTGTAATCGCTGATCTCCTGGTATTTTCACACACAACAGTATCTACTTATCTACTAGAATTTACTCTGAATGGTGCCAAAATCAAAAAACATCCAGTGAACTGCTGTTCTGTGGATGTAAATGCCTTGTTGATGAGAGAGGTCAACAGAGAATGGCCAGACTGTTTCGAAATGACAAAGTCTACGATAACTCATGTAACCACTTTGTACAATTGCGGTGAGAAAAATAGCACCTCAGAAAGCTATTCTGAGATGCGGGTTGGTGCTGTTTTGGCGGCACAAGGGGGACCTACACAATATTAAACAGATGGATTTAATATTGTGGCTGATCGGTGTGTATATAGAATAAAATTTCATCACTTTCAAATTTTGTGATTAATCACGGTTAACTACGAAACATTATGCGATTAATTGCAAAAATTGCAATTGCAACATAATCGACTGATAACACTAATATATTTATAATTTTAAATCACACTGACTTGTGGCTTCTACCGAAGCATATATCATCACTAAATCTCTGAGCTCATGCATTTCTTTATGGAAAAAATAAATGGGATGTTTACTTCCAGAAACCTACTATTGTGCTCTATTCTATAGGCGACAAGCAGACACTTCAGAGCAATAGACACAGTGCAGTATAATCTATGTTTAAGGTAGAATTAAGCTTCCTGTTTGGTAGCATTGAGCAAATATTTTCAACATACAGTATGTGTACATCACACACACCCATATATACTGAAAATACATACCTTTGTTTAGGTCTCCATCAGCAAGGGACTCCAGAATATTGTTCATGGCTCCCATGTAGAAGATGAGTCTGAGCTGAGTCACACACATTGTGATGAGGCTAAGCATGAATATGGGGCTGAAGATACTCTGCATGAAGGACTGGGCTGCAAACACATAAAAAAAAGCATTTATTATGCAAGAAAGTGATCTGGATCATGGGCATAAGGAGAATCTGCAATTTGGGTGGGATTGAAAAAAAATATGGGTGAACCAATTGGCGAATTTAATTAGCTTCTTAGTTTTATTTCAACAATGTGCACTGTGATTGGATGGGTGTGAGTGGCAACACTTTAATTTAAACATCTGCTTTAAGTCATACTACAGTATTGTGCATTTTTGCAGTGATTGCAGGTGAAGTGTGTACATTTTTAGAATTTTTCTCCTATTCCAGCTCAATATGCAAAGACAACTATTAGTATGCCATTTTGTAAGTTGCTTCCCCTACTAAAAGTGTAAAAAGCATGGTTCTGTGGTATAATCAAGCTCTGTTTGTTTGAGCTTCCCAACTGTGAAAACCACAGTGAACTTGGTTACCTCAATGAAATCAAGTTAAACCCACACCGTTAAACATGAGCATGTGGGGAAATGCAACAACACATAATGATGTCTTGTTTGAATGGAAAATAATCCAACAGGTGGTTGGATGTCCAGGCAACGCATCAATGCTTTGGATAGAAACTCAGAGGCCGAGGGTCAGGGTTTTTAATGATCCACTAATTCTGGTGCTGTTAATGCACACTGCTGATCCACCTGCCAGCACTGGAAGGACTTTATGGTGGCCATCACAGCTGTACTCTATGTTTATTACCTTGTACTTTAGGAATTTTGTATGCACCTGATCTGCGCTGAAACACATGCACACACACACAAACAAACTACCTCATTATTCCTCTAAGAGCCTTAGGCATTGCTTGACATTAAAATTAGAGTGCACAAACACTTTCCAGTGTGGGAGCAGTAAGGCTGACAGTAATTGACTGCGGTAATGGAAACATGGTGTGGTAAAGGCATTAGCGCACTATGGACGACAGTTAGAAAGGATCAGCATCAGTCTCTCTTTCTTCATTTCCAGCTGTGTCTCTAAAGCTGGCCCTCTATCTGCCCTCTTCTTTGCCACCTTCCCCTGCCCCTGCCAGTTTAAGAATGCAGTCCAAATCGATTGCACGTTCTGCTTACTAAAAAAAGAGCCCAATCAAGATCCCCACTGAGGGTTACAGAATCCTAAAGAGGGCCAGTGGCAAGCGAGGGCCCTGACATGTTATACTGACATGTTTGAGTTGAATGTGGAATAATTGCACTGCACAGATATAGTTTAGTAGAAGCAAAGTGCAACCAGCATGTGTGAGCTACCACACAGAGCAGGTATGGACTCAGTAACCCTTCAGCTTCTATTGGACAAGCCCAAATCCAATGTGGTTTGGCAAACTCCAGATGTCAGAAACTGGGCATCCCTGCTGGCTTGGGCTGATGAAGGGATCCCCATGCACATTAAAAGGGATTTACTGAGAACCGTTCATTATCTGTCCAATTAACTGTCTGACTGTCTGATTGCATATTCCTTGCATGTCTGGACGCTTAGGGTGCGCAGTGAGGGGGAAGAAGTTGTACATTGGCAAGAGTTAAGTCTCTCTCTCTCTGTTATGTCCAGTTTGTTCTAAAATATGCATGAAAGCAGGATTACATATGTCACTTTGAAGAGCAATGACTTTGCATAAAATCAATGGAAATTATCAATGCTTTTTGGTAATCCAATAACCAACATCCTTTCGTCATAATAAACAATCAATTAATCAGCATTACAGATTTCTTTAAACTACTTACACTAGGGATTTCAAGTAATTCTGTAATAGAGTAGTCTAACATAACTTTGAAGATCTGCAATAATGGTTGCAGAATCTTCCATTTTATCTGCAAAAATGATGTCTACAATATGAATCTGAGACTTCATATTGTATGGAAATATCTATAGCGTCCATGATGTTCGGTGTAGAAAAGACACTCACAATTCTCTTCAGGTTTGCTTTGGACCTCCAGATCAAGCGTGGAAAGGCAAAGTTTATTGCCCTCCTGGGTGGCCATCTGTTTTGGATGGTTTTTCATGGAATTGCCTACACTCAGTCTCCGACCAACGGTGGTAACCTGCCTGTAGAACTGTTTGCCTGTGATCTTATGGTCAAAGCCCAGCCAGCTGAACTTGACCTTCACACTGGTGAAGAGAAAAACAGACAATAATTGAAGTTTGAGATGCATCACAACAGAACCTTAAATAAATGAATACAGCAAACCAAATAAATGGTATTGTACTCGATATATTTTTATGACTATGATGCAAGTTCTTAGTATTTAGTAACCGATAGATATCAGAGCAATGTATTTGGTCTCACTGACCAAAAAGTCTCAGGTTTAACTGAATATACAGACTGAATTACATACGTGTAATCCATGTCCTCAGGTCCTGGGAAGGGCTCGAGGGGCCAGTTGAAGAAGCAGTTGATAAAGACCAGGCCGGCACAGCCAGCCCACACCAGCAGGATAGTGATGAAGGCAACACCGAGGTCATAAATCACCTGAAAAACAGTAAACAGTCATCATTATCCAGTTATATAACCTAGGCCGAAAAATTTGTCCAATCTGGGGTTGAGCTACCTTTATCCCTGGGAATGTAACGGCAGATGAGGCATATGAGCCAATCATGAGTGCAATGAACGTCGAACGAAGATCACCAAACATGTTGGGAAGCTGAGAAAGAGACAGACAAGGGATATCAGAAAACCTCAACACTTTTTAGATGCACATTATCAAACATATTACTGAATACAGGGCTTCCACGTTTTTTGACCAAAGATTTGCTATGACTTTACTAATCCCTGACTTATTCCAGTCGTTCATGATTACTGGATAAGCAGTGTTGGGTAAGTTACTTAAAAATAGCAGTCCACTACAAATGACTAATTATTTATCTAAGATTGTAAACAGATTACTTTATTAACTTCATTGAAAAATGAATCACATTACTTATTAATTTATAAAACACTTTTCCACCTAACAAATTAAAAATATTGTTTCTTGTTCATTGTTACACAAGTCAGACACTCAGCACCTGACATCTGTCTGATACGGTTGTTTATGTTCATGCGGTACTCCCATTGTTATTTTGCTGAGCTTCACGTAACAGGTAAGCAGAGAGAAAGTTGAGAAATGAGCTGGGATGTCTCCCCAATACAATTCTGAACCTGTGTGTGTGTGTGTGTGTGTGTGTGTGTGTGTGTGTGTGTGTGTGTGTGTGTGTGTGTGTAACAAAGCTCTGGCTAAAGAGAACAAGACCTCAAGCACAACATTTTTTAGGTGTGTGACACACATCAGCCAAAATCAAGTTGTTCTGAAGCAGCTAATGAGATACTGGCTTTGTATACTGCATTTGTTGACTGCGCTGGCCGGCACAACGTCACAGAAATAGAAACCATTTCAAAAATAGAAAGCCTCGTCACTCCTCATGTGTTGCTGCTGGTTAGGACACAGTGATACGAGCCATAATTCCTGTATTCTAGTAAATAATATGTCAGAAATAAGTATAAACCTTTAATGTCCTTAAAAGTAATTAAATTAATTGAAAGACAGTAAATGTAATCTTATAATATTTTTTAAATGTAATGCATTACATACCCTTTTTTTTTTTTTTTAAAATATAAAAGTAATTAGATTACAGTAACTAATTACTTTGTAATTGGATTACTCCCAACATAGTTGGATTAGTATTTTCTAGCCAAATATTAAAGAGCTGAGCATAACTAAAACATTTATACAAGGTGTAGAAATGTATTTTCATGACTATATAAAGCTAAATATTCATCCACAATTTAATCTATAACCAGATGTATATCATAAGCAAAAAAATAGAAACAGATATACTGTATCAGGACAGAACAGGTTTTAACTATGACAAAACATGTCAGATATAGAGGAGGGTATGAAAGTAAACATTACTTTAGTTACTGTGTTATTCTCTGGAGGGAGCAACATGTAGGTAGGGGCACATCATATGAAAAGGCAACTGCATGCCATGAATATTTTAAGCAGTGAGAGAAAGTGTGAGGGACACTGGAGAAAGCTTGCATAATGCTGTTTCCTTTTAGCGAGGCGGAGGAGTAAAGCACGGGCTGTACTGTCAGGGTAAATAACTGTCAGAAGTCAGAGAAAATAAAACAGAGGGACAAAAACACCATGTTCAGAACAGCAGAGATGATTAGAAAGACAAAAAAATAAGAGAGATAGAGATTATTCCTTGTTCAATAGAGAACAATGGATGTCCATTATCTTTTTTCTCCCAACATCAATATTTCTGATTAAATTTGTACCACTTTACAATAAGGTTCTATTCATTAATATTCATTAAATGCATTATGAACTAATTTATTATTTATTTATTTGCAGCATTTATTAATATTAGTAAATGTTAATTTATAATTATACTATTATACATTATTAGTTCATGCAAGTTAATGATCCATTTACTAATGTTAACATATACTAATACATTTTGTAACATTTTAAAGTTGTTTTTGTTTAAATTGAAAGAATATTCCAGGTTCAATACAAGTTCAGCTCAATCGACAGCATTTGTGGCATAATGTTGATTACCCCAAAAAATAACTTCATCTCATCCCACCTTTTCTTTAAAAAAACAAAAACAATTAAGGTTACAGTGAGGCACTTATAATGGAAGTGAATGGGGCCAATTTTTGGAAGGTTTATAGGGAAAAACATGGAGCTTATAATTTGATAAAAGCACTTACATTAATTCTTCTGTTAAAACGTGTGTATTATTTTAGCTGTAAAGTTGTTTAAATCATCGTTTTAGGGTTGGTTTACATTACTGTATGTCATAATGGCTATAAATTACACAGAAGTGGTTGATTAATGATTGTAGCACACTGAAATCATGATAATATGCATAGTGTTTACATGTTGTGGCTATACTTTTGAAACAGTGAGTATTTTCATGTTTAAGGGTTGGTCCTATTCAATTCCATTGTAAGTGCCTCACTGTAACCCAGATTCTTGCTTTTTTTTAAAAAAGGAGGGACATTTTTTTTTTTTTTTACCAAGAATAATAAATGGTGTAAATTACTGTTCCTTGTTAGTTCATGTTAACTAAATGTAATTAACTTAAGTTAACAAATACAACCTTATTGTAAAGTCTTACCATTAAAATGTATATAAATGCATAAGTGTTGTGACTGGTCACATCTTGTTTTTTAGCATATTACTAACTACTTGCCTTTAGTAGTTCACTTTAAATAATCTATTTCATTTTCTCAATAAATATGGTCATAAAAATGCTGTAAAGCATGTCACACAACAGGACAAGTCAACTGTCCAAAAAGTAGTTTTATTTTATATACATTGTTATTTATTTACCATTTTGGCACCTTTTTTCCTGACATTGAAACAGGGTGTGACATTTTTCCAGTACATACTGTAGCCTAGTTAGTATTTTCTAGGTATTTTCCTTTTTCCTCTTAGAAAAATCCTTAATTTATGCTACATAAGCTGACAGCTGACAGCGTCTCCATATCACATTTCCTCCAGAACTCGCAGTTCAACATCAACACAGATTTTCCAAGAACTCTCTGGACATCATCCACTTCCCACATACTTCACAGTCCAAACGCTGGTTAGAGGCAGAAATGAAGGAAGGCTCTCCCTTGGAACCCAACCCAGACATCATTCGCCGCCTCTAATTAAAGCAAAGGTCATCTCAGAGACAAAACATCCTAGATAACCCTCTCACACAACCAACAGTCCCAAGGCGGAATTGTGTCTGTGGCTCAAGAGGCTGTATAAGAACAGCTTTGGCTAATGGACTGTGGATCAGGGCCTGAGGGCCAGCAGCAGAACAGAGCTCCACATGATGCGCCTGTCAGACAGAGAGTAATGGCTTTTTCAGGGCGTTGAGTAACATGTGAAGTTCACGGTTTCAACAACACTGGGTTCTTCTGCTTAGTCAGACATATCGTCAGACTCAGGTGGTCATGTGATCTTATAGACAGACACTGCAACAAAAGCTATTTTACTGACATTACACTCATCATATACTATAACATTATAATGCCAGCGACTTCCGTGTTCTGCTTGTGCTACAATGCACTTGACCAGTGGTGATAACAAAACTGATTGCCTCAGAGGCAAGTGATATTGCCTGGACAAAATCCACCTCTTCGACAATATCTGGGTCGATAAGACCAGGGGAATCCACTGAGAAATAAAATAACAGTCCTAAATTCACAGCCACTGGGAGAGAGAGAGAACACACAATCATTCTCTACAGAGACCCACTGATGGTATTAAAAACAAAAGGCAAGGTCTCTCAAGCTTTACCTGACATGAGTTACATTGGCATAGCTTCATTTTGGGTTAAACATATCAAATATCAAACTCTTGGCTTTTAGGTATTGAGGAAATTTGATTGCATAAATATGTATCTTCCTGAGACCCGTGACTGCTGTGTGCATTTTTCATTTCCCTGTTTGATTTGTAACTAGTAGCACCCAATAAATACACACTGGGAACAAAATTTCAATGTTCTCTTTGCACTGTCAAACAAACAACTGATAGCCATTGCTGAAGCGATATTTTGTTCCCCACCCATATTCCGGTTGGTCCCGCCTCCTGTGTTCATCTTGGCTACTAAGAGCTACTTACAAGTGGTCTGAGATTGATCAGGTTGAGAAGTTGTTCATATAGCCTCAGTAACCATAGTAAACAGAGGGACATCATATCGGATAAGTTGCAGAAAACAGCCACTAAGTTCAAAGTTCAGTGCGAATATTAAATGGGTAATATTAGACAAGACAAAAGTATCACATGCATTTAAATAAACCGTTTACAGCTTTATTGATTAATACTATAATGGGGGCGATGTAACATCGCAGCTTCCAGTGTATGAATGCGTGTGTGTTTTTAATCTCTTCTGTCCTATACAACTGATAGACCTCTTTACTATACAGTATATTCCATACAGCTCAATATACGATATGTAACATAATTTTTCACTTCTTTTATTTAACTTCTTATCATCAATTAATTATGCAATTTGTTTTTAATCATTTAGAATGTTTAACTAAAGGTAGATTGTTTAAACATAAATTAAATTATCAAGATGTGTGTTTGTGTAGCAAACTTAATATCAAGATATTAAAAGTCATTTAAATGACATGTTTATTAAAACGAATAATATTTCGTTATTATTTTGTTAAAGTGTCAGAAGTTATAGAATTGATAACCATCCAATCCGTAGGTGTCGTCAAGCTGGTGACTTATAGACAACTTTCCTCCAATCATTTGGCATCTAAATATATAAATCGTAGGAGTTGATGGAATACGGGTAGGAAAAAAATAACACAGTGCTGAAGCATTTTACCAATCAGAAATTATCATAATTAATTCTGATACAAGTAATAGCCAGCATCGTCCAATCAATGCCAACCATGTTAAAATAAAATTATACATTATAATTTCTGAATCTAAGTACTGATTTGTCCCATTGTCCCATGTCTGCCAACCATGTTGAGTGGTTCAAACATCATCTACAGCCTGAAACTGAACTTTTGCTAGGACGTTTGGATTTAATGAATTTGGCTTCAAAGGAAAACTATAAGATGCTCCCTTGTTCCCTATGTAGTGAATTACTTAACCTCCAGTGTGCTAACTGTCTGCACTGGTCTCAGAACAGTTCAAAATGCACCATATTTTCATCCTAACTCAATTTAAAGCCTCTGAAAGCATTTTTTTTTATAATAATACAGGATTTCTAATAAAAACCTTGTGCTATTGTACACATTAGTGTACAGTGTGTTTAGCAGCATAGTGTTTCGCAATAAATCTGTCAAATTGTAAAAATGGCATATCAGGGTTAATGGGGGGCCTGGTATCTCAGCAAGTAAAGATGCTGACTATCACACCTGGAGTTGCAAGTTCGAATCCAGGGCGTGCTGAGTGACTCCAGTCAGGCACCAATTGGCCCGGTTGCTAGGGTGGGTAGAGTCACTTTGGGTAAACCTCCTCACGTCATTATAATGTTATTCTCGCTCTCGGTGGGGCACGTGGCGAGCTGTGCAAGGATGCTACAGAGAACAGTGTGAGGCCTCCACGTGCGCTAGATTGACGGTCTCAGATGTGGAGGCAACTGAGATTCATCCTCTGCCACTCGGATTGAGGAGAGTCACTACATCACCATGAGGACTTAGAGCACATTGGGAATTGGGCACTCAAAATTGGGGAGAAAAAAAAATAGAGACACTAATCTTATGACTCAAACAGGTTTCAATGTAAAATGTAATTCGATTTCTTATCAGATGTCATTTGGTTGACGTTTCTTCCAAAGACAAACTCTCCCAAAGAAAAGCTGTGATCGGCACCATGTTGTTTTGTCACTTGATTCTGTACATCGAAAGTTTAACCATTTACTTACCACCCACAGTATTTTGAGCTGAGATCAGTTGGTTTAAATTAAATTAAATTATGCGTTGTATATAGCGAAGCCAAAATACAACGTCCACGCATGTGTTTTGAAAAGATGCCTTAGAACAAAATTTGGAAAAGCACTTTACAGTTGAACTTATCTCATGGCATCTATGAGGCACATACTGTACATAACAGCTAATGTAAATATTTCAGTACCTCACCTTGGGCGTGTTTCTACTGGACGCATAGGATTGTGAGAAATGGCTTTATATTCTAAGAATGTTTAAAATGTGAGCTATTTTTGTCTTGAGCTGCACAGAAGCTTGAGATTTCATTTGGGATCAATGTCCATAAAAGTTACTGTCTGTAATCCTTGACTGATTTGCGATGCAAAGGAACTTCTGTGCACCACTCTCCCAAAAACATAGATCAAAATTGATTTATTTGTGGGGGTTTTTGGGCAAACAAATCGATGAAGGCTTTAATGAGGAATCATACCAATCATCAATATGAATTTGTTGCTTATTCATCCCTGTTTGTGCAACATATGACCACAGAAAGCTGTCAAATCTTTTTCCAGTTCTCTTGTGAGGAAGGACAGTGAGTCATTGTAAACGGAATGGGGGAAGGGGAGATAAAGTGGCTCATCATAAATGCTACTACAAAAAAACAACAAAGATAAAGAGGAAATGAACATAGGGAGAGAGAAATGAAAGAAATTATTCAAGGCAAGCCAGTGAAAGCTAGTAATGGCTGGCCACATCCTGACATAGAGTCAAGGTAATGACTGGGATAGCTATTGCCAGTATATTCATGCTATTTAACATATACTCTACAATTATTTGTTCTAAATGTAATTGGCTATGTGGCACTGGGGTGCTTGGAATGATTAATTATAAAATAAAAACAGCTACACCTCTTTGAGACAGACTGACGGAATACACCAAAATGACCTTCAAAACTTGACTTGGTTTGAATGGCAGGAAAAGCATCTCCCTGATAAACATGAAATGTCTGTTTACTGAGTTTTTATAGGCTAGTAATGTTTTCTTAAAGGAATATTCCAGGTTCAATACAAGCTTAATCGACAATCTGCGGCATACTGTTTATTACCAAAAAATTTACTTTTTCTTAAGAAAACAAAAGCAAGAATCCAGGTTACAGTGAGGCACTTACAATGGAACTGAATGGGGCCAATTTTATAGGTTTTAAAGGCAGAAAAATATGACAATCAGTAGATATGAGTGTCCATTTTCTCTCCATTAATCTCATTGCTGTCTAGGAGAAACAAAATATTAAAGAGATCTTATTTATCCTTCTAACCTATGTGATGACACTGCTGTATTTGTTTATGTGCTTAATATTTGCTTCTGTTTGTAAGAAAGTGGGAGGGATTGGATTGCATTCGGAAAGACTTATGGAGATGATTGCTAGCCACAGAACTGTTGGATGAGACAGAAAGAGGCAGAGCTAAAAAAGGAAAAGAACAGAAGGAATAGACAGATGAGAGATTGAGGTCAGACAATGAATCATTGGGAGGCTGGTGGAGAAGGGGAGTCGGGGACAGTCCAGCCATTAGCCAGAGAGCTGAGTCAGTTTACTGGGAAAATATTAGAAGTGAGTTGGGAGGAAACACGAGCTCTGAAGCTCTCACTTATTGCAGCTGGTCCATATACTGCTGAGTATGCAGACAAAGAGAGAGTACGAGAGACAAAAAGACAGGAAGAATCTGATGGCAATTTGCCAGTTTCAGTGCCATATCAATAACCTCTTAGGGTGTGTTTTTAAAATGTGACACTTGGTTATCTATGGAATACAAAAGACATTTTCTTTTCTGGTGTTCAGTAAAGTTTAAATCATAAAGTCTTCATAAAATTAAATAAAATTGAATTCATAAATCATAAATTTTTTTAAACAAAGCGTTTTTTTTTGTTCGTGCAAAACTTGCTGCCATGATGCTATGGTGCTGTGGGTGGTTTCCAGGGTGTTGCAATATATTTACTAGGGTGTTCTGGGTGGTTGCTATGTGATAGCTTACTAGTCAAAGTCCACCATCAAGTCTCTGTAATATTTTGGTCAATTAAATGTAAGATATGCAATTTTTTCACCAGTTTTAGGCAAAATCACATGTTTAAAAAAATTGGGGTTGGAAGTCAAGAACCAGATCTTATTTGGAGGCGTATGATTTTCATAATGTTCGTTTCTGTTAACAATTCTTGAACGTGCGTTTTTTTTAAGCGATGCGGAACGTCAAACTAAAACACTGACAGTGTTTCCTGCTGTAATTTTCAGTGGCAGCACTGCCTTACTACAAAATCTACAGCGTGAAACACACAGCGCATTCAACGTAGTCCAATTCTCGAATGAATGACTCTTATGAACCTTTTTTTTTTATATACAACGTAAAACATACAGTGCAACAAGTATAATGTGGTTCCTGAACAAATTACTCTGAACTGTTTTTTTGTGAGTTTTGTTTAATTCAGTAGAATATGTAAGCACATTTTTGTACAAAATGTTTATTTAATATATAGTTACATTATGACTAATTATTGGATTGCACTTATGCCTCTAAAATGTCTTTAAAAAGCCATTATAAAGTCTGTGCAATCACGCCTTTCTACAAGAATTGTATTACATTTTTCTCAGGTTTTATTTATCTGCTCTGATGAAATCTGAAATGATCATTTCAGAAACACACAGCTGATGGCGGTTAATTCAATAAGAATTAAATTTCTTTCATCTAAATATATCTCTTCCTCAAAAGTAAGAATCGTTAATGGAATTTAAATGGAACTGTAAAGGAAACGGAATCGTTGAGAGGAATCGGAACTCTAATCCTTAAATTACTAACGATTCCTATTCCTATAGGAAAGTAATAGCACACATCTACTCAACAAGCTGCATTTGAGGTATTTTTCATAGCCAAACCGTATTAAATAAATTACACCCAGAAGTTTAGTACTTAAGTTTTAGCTATTTTGAACAAACCCCTATGTTAAAATGCCCTAGCATGCACCACTAACAAATCTAAAAACAGTAAAATTTCTAAAGCTGTTGATTGAGGCACCCAAACAACAGATGCCAGACAGAAAGAACTAAAATATGAACCCCGAGTTCAAACCTCTCACAGCAGTGTAAAACACACAGTTATAGACAGCTGGGAAAAGGTTATAAGAACACAACAGCTGAACAGTCTGTACTCTTCAACAGAGCACTCATGCATGTCAGTTCTCCGTCTCTTTCCCACTCTCTTTCTCATTAGATTGTTTAACAGATGGCGCTAGTGCACCCAGAATTACCCGGACATGCTGAGACAAGGTAGCACATGAACCTGAGATAGAGAAACAACAACACAAGTTGAGGATCTGGTTGTGGTAATAGTTGTGCAGTTAGAAATGAACTCTGGGGACCCCAGCTGAGGCTGTGACTTCAGAGCGGCAAGCAGAAATGAGAGACAACCACCCTTCAGATGGAAATAACCACAACTTCCTGTTTACTTTATCTGTTCTCTTTTAAAATCTACAGATAAAGAGGTTTCTCAATATGAACCCAATGAACTCCTTTGACGAATGCCTTTATCACCAATATTGTAATAATATGCAGAGATAAATAAGATAGCTCTGTACTAAAACCTAGCGAGCTGCCTACAGTTTACAGCCGAGATAGGCAGCCTTCTAAGGTTGCATTCTAACTGAAATGGAACCTCACAAGTGACTGATTTGGAATGCTCTACATATGCAGCAACTCTGCACATCACACAAATAGCACTCCTCATGTGAGGCACATAGAAGGCTTGAATCATATTGATTCTAATAGAGTTTGATGATAGCATCTTGAAAAGCTAACAACGTAATATTCTAATAAGTATTAAAATGTATAGCGCACAGAAATAATGGGTATAACAGTCATGTACAAACAATTTAATTAATAACGTTGTACATAATTAAAGGTGCACCCAGTACTTTTTTCCCTCATTAAAAAAGTTGAACTACTAAAATTTCATTTTTGTATGTAGAAAATCATGACCACTCAAATTAAAATGAAGACTCCAGTCATATCAGTAACCTAATAAAAGCTGTTTTATTCTACATAGAACATTTCGTCTTTCTCTCTTTTGAAGAGTAATTGTTCTGTTTTCATTTAAAAAAATTATTAGTAAATTATTGGTAAAAAAGACAATCACATATCTATCGATACCCTGTGATTCCTAGTATGCCCTTGTGAGCTGCTGGCACTTCTGGGAATCCAGCTTAGAAAAATGGTTATTTGACAATAAATAAATAATGATGCAGCTACTTTTGGAGCAGAATGGCGCTGCATTATAAACCTACATTGAGTTCAGTGGCATGTGGCCAACATATGAGATAGTGCATTAGCCCTTGCACAAAAGATTGTTGAGGACACCCATGGAGCCTTTCATCCACAGCAATTTGAAATCAGGACTGTGATGCAAGGATGTAAGACAGGAGCACTTACTGTGAGTGAGGTGAAGGTCATGCACATGCCTCCGAACCCATTCAGTGCCAGGGCAAAGAAGATCAGGATGGAGAGATCTGCGAAAGAAACAGACATTAAGGTCAATTAAATCAAGCTCAGGCTGGTATTAACAGAAAGGGTGGACTAAGGTTGATGTGTATACATACTTCTAGGGTCACTGGCTCCATTTGCAATCAGGATGCAAGAGAGGGCAAAGGAGGCACTACAAAGAGATGATTTTACATTACTGTTATGATGCATCATGTATTCTACATTAAGACTTGTGTAATTTTTTATGTAGTGTATTCATAAGACACCTCCTACCTTCCAAGCAGCCGTAATTTGCGTGGGCCATACTTGTCCATTATGATGCCGAGGGGCAGTGTGATGGCACTGAGGAGGAAGGAGCCGATGGTGAAGGCCAGGTTCAGCATCTCATCTTGCTCTTTACAAATGACCCAGCCATTCATCTGAAGGAACTCCTCCTCCTCCTCCTGACCTGAAGGGTTTGTTGTCGAACCATTGCCATTCTCAGACACATTCTGCCCTGTACTGTTACCTGGAGATTTAAAGGGAATAGAAACCCAAATATAGTCATAATCTGACCAGGTTTATAAAAATGATCTAGGCCACACAGAATCAAAAGCAAATGTGCTGGAAGCTACAAAGACAATAGAAGAATGTCAAAGTGTCCACTTATCATTTTAGGTTATTTAAGGTTTTTTATGAACTGTAGAATAATATGCACATGTCTACATTATGTATATGAATATCGCTGGATGTCACACTTTTGCATGTAAAACCCTATGGACTACTTAGTTATCTGACATCTAGGAAACCAGTTATGATACTCCAGGCAGTGAAACTGGAAACAGTTTTGAGAGATAGACTGGCCACAACAAGTTCTTTCTCCAAGAGAGATCAGCCAGGAGGCTGGGCAAATGTTCAAATAAACAGCCACCCAGATACAGTCAACAACTAGCAGAAATAGCCAGAGTCTATCCGACCTCCAAAAGTTCATCCTCCTAATACCAACACCTTCCTACAACCACAATTATGAGCAGGTTTAATGGTCTTCATTGGTCTCCTATCCTGGTCTGCTGGTTTTTGAAGGGGTCGGTACTTGTCATCTTGCCAGGTAGGAAGACTTGGTAGACCAGCTTAAACCAGCTTAGCAAGACTAAGAAACCAGTTAGACTAGTTAAGACTAGTAAACCAGCTCAAGCTGGTTAAAGGTTTTTTTTCCCCCAAGCAGGGCAGCTAGCTAACATTTCGCCAGGGCCCCAGGTTGTTTTGATCAAGGATAATCACGCTTTGGCTGAGTAACAAGTTTCCTACTTGATATTTGAAGATTCAAGAAAGTTGCTTTCCAAGAGTTCTTTTGAAACATGAAAGAATTCAGTCAACAGCTTTGAAAATGTTCTTGAATAACTTGTTCTGAGCTGGTGAGATGGGGGATGGGGCAGAGGCATATGAAGGAAGCAGTTATGACCATAACAGGGTGGGTTAGAGACAGAGAGTCTTTGTGTAAGAGTTTTGTTTTATGTTCAAATATGATCAGTAAACAAAAGTATGAGTTGAGTTTGTAGAGCAGATCTGACCTGAGGGGATTGAAGACCTGAAGAAATGGATTAGAGCCCATCAATAGATTATTAAAAGCAGACGGCTGCTGGGCTTTAGATGTTTTGCTGAGTAATGGAGGAACTGCCCTGAGTCAATAAATGGAACATACAGAGCAGTTTCAAGGACTTCTCCAGTCAGGTCACAGACTTATTTAAAAAATTTAAGTTTTTACTTTTTTCGTACATCTATATTTTTACATTTTCTGTATAGTTTAGCCCATGCAAAACCAAAAATATGGGTGTTGCTATGCAGATGGTTTTCTGAGTGTTTTTAAGCATGTTGCTTGCTATGCAGTTGCTAGAGTGTTCTAGGTGGTTGCTAGGGTATTGCTAAGTTGTTTTTAGGTTTTTCTGGGTGGCAAAGTGGTTACTTACTAGCCCATGTCAAAAGAGCCCACCACCAAGTTTCTATGATATTCTGAGGTTGAATTCTCAAAAATCTTCTTAAGAAGAGTTAGAATAAATTCTAATAAGTTTATAAGAAGGTCTAGCTATTTTGACAGTTTAAGAAAAAAGATCAGAAATTCTTCAGATATTTTTTCAATAATACAAAATATTGTTAATTTTTTTTCTTAAATTAGAACAAGAAAATAGTTGTTAAGAATAATTTGATTCTTAAGAATGTTTCGTGAATGGCTTGGGTCCCTTCTTCAATTAGTGCAAGTATAAGGATTTTTATTAGCCACCTAATATTTAGAGTTTAAGGGTTTAAAACAATGCACAATAATAATAATAATAATAATAATAATAATAATAATGATGCTTGCCTTAGCAGCATTACTGAATTTCTGCAGAAGGTAGCATTCTATTGAATCCAATTATCCCTGTGTCTCTTGAAATGAGAAAGGAGCTCTGTTTCAGAACCCATTGTTCCACTAGATCTAATCAGTGATGGCAAAAAACAGATATAGCACAAGCCTGGTTTCCTGTCTGCTCTGAGATATGGAGAGGTGAGCAAAGAATGGAGAGTCAATTCAACACAAGACTGATGAGGCACAGAAACGTCATGAACTAAGATGGTCAGATGTTCTGAGCTGAAGCATTTAGTCAGACAAGCATGCTCCTGGTTGATTGGTTGATGTTTCCTCATGCCTGCTGATTACAGAGAACCAGCCAGTTGATAATGTAAGGAGGAAAGCTGAGTCCAGAGGAAATAAGTATGACAAGAGGTGAGGAAATGGTACTCTAATCTCATATTTGCACTGAGCAAACGCTTGAGCCACATCCTTCTGTCATCAGAAAATGTGAGTCCCGCTGTCTAGAAACTAGAACACGGGCTCTTAATGAGATGCTGACAACAGCTTAGACGAGAGAGAGAACGGATTTTTGAATGCACAGGACTGCTGGATCACTTCAGTGGAAGTTGACTAACTCTACTCAAATGTAGGATATATCTGTGTGGGGGACACATTATAAAACTTAGCAGCCTAATTCATGAATATTAGGTAAAAGTATGTAATTCAATGTGGCTTAAAAATTCACGTTTGAGGTATGACTGCATGTAATTTATGTTGTAGAACAAAACATTCACGTATCGTCAAGTAATGTTTACCACAGACCTTATTTTACACATAAGTTCAAACACCCCATTATAAAACACCCATAGGAAAATCCTGAGGAAACCCATGGTGAATTCTCTTCTGTTTATGGACTACAAGCTAAACAGCTCTATTTTAAAATGCAGCCTTTTAAGGTTTAGTAATCACAGAAGGCCAGATTGCGATTTCAATCTTAATTCAATCAATCATTCAGCATTAAAGGATACAATACTGATGTCTCAGAACTCAAAGTCAAAATCTGCAGGTTTCAAAGCATTTCAGGTGGTTTCCCTCAGCATGTATAGGTGTAAAGGTAAGTGATTCACAACTGTCACATCCTGTTTTTCCACATTAACGTGAGAACACAAATTAAATATGACATGTCCACATATTATGGCTATTATTATTTCTGGATTGTGTATTTGAATGCACAGTGTTTTTACAAACCCTGTTACTAATTAAGTATAAATAAACCATCGATTTTCATATCTGCATTGTCATGGTTATAACTGATATGCCGATGGTTTAAATTTGGATAATAATTGGCCAATAAATATCAGCAGCCGATACACCTGTGCATCCCTACTCCATACATAACCAGTTATCAATGTATAAGCATGACTATGATTTATGTGTGTCAGTATATACTTATTTTATTTATGGATAATGGATACAGGTTGCTTTAATAAATAGATCTAAACTCTTACCAAGCAAGCTTTTAGATGGTGTTTATAATTGCTATTGGCAGCACAAGGCAAGAAGGCTTCCAAATAAGGTGCACTAACTCTGTCTCGCAGTGACTGATGTTCAAGTGTGGATTCCTCCACTAGGCCTGTGATGGGTGCTAGACTCCAAACATTTTTGTTTGTTTGTTTAAATGGTGTGTATTATATCACACTCACCCATGCAATGGCTAATCGGTGAAGTGATTATACGTACATCAAACAACTGTGACACTTTTGGAGGTAAAAGAGTGCAGCCTCTGTTACGAAAGAAGAGCTTTGAAGTTTTGATTAGGGCAAATCAATTGTCAAAGAGTCTACCGGGAACTGCATTACAAGATACATTTAGGGCATGTTTAATCATGATTTAATTTGATTTGAGTTGCCAAACATCTTGCAATTAAAATCTGGGTTCTATGTGAACAAAATGTAAACAAACTCTTATTAGCAGTGTAAGCAATTGTGTGCATTTTCAATAACTAAGTTCAATATGAATGCTGCTCATATAATATTTTTTTTATGTCCTCAAATAATTATTGGCAGCATACAATCTGGCATATATAATGCATTTATTTCCCTTATAAAGATTCAATAAACAACCTGTGTACCATTTGCATCCCTCCTTACCTGGCTCTCTGCAGAGGTAGGAGTAAAAGCCTTCTGATTTCAGCATAATGAGCAGTGAGCCCCATCCGAGCAGCACGGCAGAAAACAGCAAGCTTTCAATAACCGCAGTAATTGCCATCCACCAGCGCCTGGAGAAGGCCGTGGCCAATGATGGAGCCATGGCTAATGATGTTACAGATGCTACCAGGAATAAAGAGGAAATCCCCTTCAGCTTTGGCCAGTCCTGTAAAAATAGCCATAGAGAAGAGAATGAGACTTAACAATGAACACTAAATAATAGTATTACATTATTAATACACATTACATATACACGTATACATACAAATACAATATTGCATTTTAGATATTTTATTTATTATATATTATGTCAGTCATTCAACAAACACTGTTTTTCCACAGCATATGGAAAACGTTTATTTGTTGACTGATTAATTTAACAGCAACTCTTGCACAACATCAGTTTAATCGAGTGCCTTTGCCTCGCTAAGCTGCAAAACAGATCATAAACAAAAAACAGCTGAGTTCCAAAAAGAGCATGTTGTTGACTGAAACCCCGCCCGTTTGCCCTCCTCTAACCCCGCCTCACTATCGTCCGATTGGCTGTAGAACGTTCCCGTCTCCACTCATTGGCTACCCTATAAACAGATTCAGAGCGCATCTCCACGTGAGACCAAGATCCAGCCGGTTCGAACCAGTGCGGCGCGAGTCGATCGCTTTGTGCAATGATGATATCTTTGGACAAAATCTTTTTGACAACAGGGGAAGTGACATTGCGTCACAATATACGATTAGTTTATATCTGTTTTCCATAAACAACATATATTATAAATTATGGATTAATACATATTTCATATATTGTATTATATCACATATTTAATGCACACGCGCTTCACAAAAATATTCAATCATAGGAAAAAATACACTCTGGATTTTATTTGTTGAATTCTCTTTCCTAAATTTGCATCCTAGTTCGTCTAATGTGCTAATTATCCTGTATCCTGCGGAAAATGAGCAGACCTAAAACTGGTCTAAACTGGACAGGCATCATCAGTGCCTCCGCCTGTGAGTGTACATGTATACCACTCTCCCCATCCCTCCTTCCTTGTGCATACTGCTGTTCACAAGAGAAGCTGAATAACATGCGCTGGTTTTATGCTTCACATTATCGTTCAACATTCGACTATATAACTGCCCGCATTGTGAATGACGTCATAGTAAATAATGCTTCATATAAAGAGAGCTGAAGTACAGGCAGTTTTTCACACCATACTGCCAAAACAATGGTCCGGTCCGATAAAAGGTTATATTTTATACGATAACTGTTAAATTAGATATATTACCATCGCATATGTGTTTTTTTTGTCGAAGCTCATCTTGTATTGTCATATAGTTACAGATCTGTTTACGGCACAGACACGGAACAAAGTTGCGACATAAAGCTCATACTCCGCACAACAGTTCATATATCCAAAGCATGCGTTTAAATGATGTAATACAGTAAATAATAATTATAATCTAAATTATGTTGAAGCCATGCGCGTGCTCAATAATATTAAGTGCAGAATTAAACCAATAGACCAATCCTATTTTTTAAAACATCTCCTAGTATGTCAAATTATCACATAAAGAAATGATCATCATTGCTTACATTAAGTAAAACAAGAACAACAGCCATAACATGTAAACTTACAGCAGAGCATCCTTATAATGAGTCATACTTACAGTACCAGAGACCTTCTCCAAATCTTGGCGTCGGCTCTCTCAGAGTAGGAAATAAAGGTATAAAATACCGTCTGATGCCGATTTTCCTCTTTGATTTGTATGTTCCTCAAATTATTTTCTACCATCTCTTATTCCCGATTTTATATTTGCACCGCTTGCTTCACACAAACAAGCAAAGTTCCCCATTGGCTGATTCCTGAGCTAGAGATGAGAACAGCCAATCAGAGAGCCGTTAGGAGAATATATATATATATAAATATATATATAAATAAATTGACATATTTACCCCAGTCAGTGCAGACGATTCGCGGAGCATACGCTTGAAACCTCATCTTCAGTTTACCGGGGTTTATGCTGTTATTATCCTACCACTACCATTTTACCGTTTCATTTCTTTCCTGACTTATTCAAAACAAAGGAAATCTTCCTCACACACTTCATGATTTCAACATCTCTGATAATAAAGGTCAAACTGAGACTGAGAAACACCAATAGCACTATTGCAAAAACTCAGGCAGACAATTGTACTAAACATATATGACATATGGTAGGCTAAATGTAATTGCCTGCAATGTCTCATTTCACATGGTTTTGCTAAGGAGAAATAACATCCGTCATTTATTGGTCTCTGAGTATCAGATTAAAGCTCTTTTCAAATTTCTGAAGTCAATTGTAAAAGTCTGTTTATCAAAGGTCATTGACAATGTAGAATCAATTGAATTACTAATATTAAATGTAGTATTATTAATTACAGAGTGAGCAAATTCCCAAGGCGATTTACCAGTAGTTGGGAATTCAGTTGTTTTTCGAAATTTCATTGGTTACAAAATCACTAAACTGAACAAAGGAGCAGGCAGTCTCAAAACATCGCGTCGGCATCTGGTGGTATAAATGAGTAACTGCAGTTCAATTACACCGTGGGAAGCGCTTGCAGCAGGTTTACTGTAATCAAATATTCCCCAGGAGCCCATGGAAAATGTCTTATGCTCTCCAGTAAGTTTTATGTGATGCTTTCAGTCCTCTGTTTATATAATGGAGTGTATGCTGCTTTTCTTTTTTTTTTTTTTTTTTAGCAATTTTTTGCACCAATACAAAATAATACATGTAAGAAATTTAATTGAACATTTCAGCAGTTGTAGTCGAGACTAGTTCATCACAGACGATAAGTCTGAGACCCTTAAATGGATAGTTCACCAAAAAATGATATAGTTTTTTTCATTATTTACCCTCATGCCAACCTAGATGTGTATGACTTTTTCATCTGCAGAACACAAACTATTTTTAGAATATCTCAGCTCTTTCCATACAACACAAGTAAATGGTAATCAAACATTGAATCTCCAAAACGCTCATAAAGACAGCATAAAAGTAATCATATGACTCCAGTGGTTTAATCCAAGTCCTCTTAAATGATGTAATCAGTTTTGAATGAGAATAGATCATAATATAACTCCTTTTTCACTATAAATCTTAGCATCAGCAGTCTCATTGACGATCATGATTTTAACCTTGCACTAGGAAGTGTAATTGAGTTTGAAATCATGGTCTTGCCTATAGACTGCAATGGCAAGATGTACAGTGAAAAATAAGTCATATTTTGGTCTGTTCTCACCCAAAATCGATTAGATTGCTTAAAAAGACTTGGATTAAACCACTGGAGTCAAATGGATTACGTTTATGCTAACTTTGTGTTTTTTAGAGCTTCAAAGTTTTGGTCACCATTCCACTGGTACGTGCTGTGCAGTGTGTGTGTAATCCTCACTCCCCTCGCCTCAAGAGGCGCACTAGCGAGTGACATTAGAGGCTGTAGCCTGCCTCTCATGCCGGAGACACCGGTTCATATCCCGCTTGGAGCGGGTCAAGCAGGTCCAGTTACAGTTGTGCTGTGACCCAGAAGGGAGTGAAGTTTTAAAAAACAAGGCAGTGCATAAATAAGCAGAACACCGTTTTTAAGTTAAAGTTCTTTTTAATTGCCAAAATAACTTTGAAATAACACTGAAATACAGCGATACGTGGCACAATGATCAAAAACATCCATTTAGCACACATCTTAAAAACTGCATTGATTGACGCAAAAATGAGTTTGGTGTGAACGGCCGAGTCCACACTTGTTCGAGTCCGGATCAAAGCAGAGTCCAAATTCACACAATTTCCATAACAAGACCATACAGATATTGGCTCGAGTACTACAACAACACATGGCAGTATATCAGACACACACGTAAGAATAAACGTGTACTCTAGACCCCCTCAAGGGAGTATGTGTCTGCATTACAAGGAATCATATGTCTGCAGCAGTATAGCTTGAATATAGGAGAGATGACAAAGCACAGACGCCATTACCATAACGCACTGGAATCTGGAGAATGTATTGAAATGTTCATTGAACATCTATTTGTACATCTTGTTTAAATTATGTATAATAATAACAGTTGTACCTAAGCATTGTTAAAAAAAAATACATATTAAACAATGCATGACTTATTTTCTACTGTTATGGTGGGCCAGCCTCGTGATTGGGTGGAGCCCGGCCATACCATGTTTCAAACACTTAGACACTGATATTAGTTCAATTGGCATAATGTAAAGCAACACCTTAATAATGCATAAAGAATAATGAAACATGAAACATCTTTCTTTAAACAGTCACAACACTTAATACTTTCTTATAATGAGTTCATTATTATTCATATGATCAGACAAAGGAAAGAAAATCCACATTTGATCATACAAGTAAATCTTTTTCTCTAGTAAGACCTTCAATATTAGGGCAAATATATACACCAAAGTCATATTCTTGATGATAATTTTTTATTGTTTTCATGTAAAAAAACAAAAAAACAAAAAAATTGTTAGGCTTTTTTACAAGTATTTTTAAGTGTATTCCTGTACTGGCAGATGTATTTTTTAACCTGTTTTAACATTTTATAGTGAAAACGTGTGAAAAAAAAATATGCCAGTGAACCTTAAAAATCATTGACTAACCAAAGTATAACATATGACCCCCTTTGTGTATTTTACACTTACATTTTCTACTTCTGTTTAAGAAGTATGCAAAGTCTAGATGCAAAGTGGAGCCCTGAGCTCTGCCTGTAAAAGAGCCCACAAAAATGGGCAATAAACCATATTGCAGAGACTGACTGTGGCACTAGCAAACAGTACAGAAAAACTAGAGCAGAACAGAGAAAGAAGGCAAGAATATAAAAAAGCCATAAAAGGTAACATACATTATAAAAGCTTCAGTCAAATTCTGCTGTGTGAATTTTAGGAAAAGCCTGTATCAGATTTGCTAATAAAAAGAAAGCATTTCATCTTTCACAGAATAAATAATAGCAATCCTGTCTAATACGTATAAAGTGCAGGAAATACCACTGCCTGAATTATTGTAGACAGTTGTTAGTTCATTACAACTGATATGTTCCAGTGGTATGAATGTAGCATACAAAAACAAGCAAATTCTCATATAAAATACAGTAAAGGGAAGTGGTCACCTGAGTGGTTTTGAGTTTGGACATACAGTACATATAGATATGGCAGAAATAGTAAGATTAGTATGGAAGTATGCCATTCCAAACTCAGCCTCAGAATGCATCCATTAAAAATATGCAGATATCAATGTGGAATGGTATCAATCATATATGATTGAACACTGTACCAGTTAATGAAAGCCTGATCCTTAATATTCCTCACTGGTTTGTTGGTTGTGGATCATTCACAGACTTTAATGTCAAGATTAGGTCTGCTCTTTGCAAATTCTTTCAGCTTCTTGACACCATCTTTAGACAACTTGTTGTCGAACAACCTATGATGAAGAAAGACAACAAATGGCACACAATCATGTACACGATTATGTATAGGTTAACTGAAATGAAGGAGATCTAAATGAATCATACCAAAGGTACTGTAATGTAGTGTTCTCTTTGAGGGCCGCCATGAGGAGATCGGCTCCTTTGTCTGTTACCAGGTTGTCACGGAGTCTATAGAATCACAATGTTAAAACATACTGAATAGGGAAAAAACAGATGGCTAGAGAGAAACACATTTTTTTTGTTCTTTTTATTCAGTGATTAATATGAACCACTAAGAAATGTATTGATTGCATGGCTCTCTGGAATACTTGATTCTGATTGGTTAATCGCCACATTCTGCAGTCAAATATCCCAGGTGACCTAGGAAATCTACATAACTATGCTAGTATCACGTATCTCATAGTATAATAAAAAAATTATTTAAACTCAAATTAATATTTATTATGAAGCATAATGTACATATCGGCCTTATCATGGTTTATTTTGAGATAATGGCTAGCTGATTGTACATTTTCCTTACATAGACTCCAATATCATAGACATTAAAGCTAAATAAGCAAGTCTCCTTGACCTGATATCTGTCAAAGTGCGATTTGTCCTCAACAATTCTGCAAGACATCCTGCTCCAACATCTCCAATTTTATTGATGGCCATTCTGTTGAGACAATGAAATTTGACATTACAGAAAACAACAAGATACAACTTGGCAATATATACTTACTGAGCACTTTCTTAGGAACACCGGTATACCTACTTATTCATGCAATTACAATCGTGTGGCAGCAGTGCAATGCAATGCAATGCAAAAAAACATTGATCAGGCGTGGAATGTCCATCAGGAGAACCGAGCAGACCAGTGGTTCGGCTGCGAAACATGCCGAATGGTCCGCGATAAGCAACAATGAGCCGCCACGTTATGCAGAACGGACCACAAAACGGCGCCGCGATGTGCAGAAAAGGACAGCTTGTTTTATGTAGTTCATGCCTATGATTTCAGAGTTCAACAAAGCCAACAACTGCTCCATGTGTGCCTCTGATAAAGAACATGGAAGTGGCCCAAAGACTGACAGTGGTCACATGTTCAAGGAGCAATTTAAATTAGAAAGTAAAAAATAAATAAATCATGTAAAATCGTGTGAGATGAAAATGGACAAACTAAACAGTGTGCAATGCAGAAGGGTAGACAGTGGATATTCTGAACCTTGGTTGATGTCAGCAGGTCACATGACCAAGGAGCTATTGAAATTCAAAGTTAAAACATTTCATATAAAATCATGTGAGATAAAAATTAAAAAAACGAACGGTTGTGCAATATAGAAGGGTAGTCAGTGTATATTCTGAACCTTGTTTGAGGTCAGTAGGTCACATGGCCAGAGAGCTCTAAAGATTTGCAACAATGAAAAACATCAAAATTTATGTCAAATCACCTGAGATGAAAATGGACAAACAAAAGGGTGTGCAATATTTAAGGTGTGCAAAGTAGTTTGAGGGTTGTAGGTCACATGAGCAAGGCGCTATTGAATTTAACACATTTTAATAAATATTTTAAAATAGTGCACAATGTAAATCTATAAAAAAATAAAAGTGTGTGCAATGTGTCTCTTCCATCGGGTCAGCTAGAACCAGACATTTTTTGGAGTAATAGGTAAAGAGCTATTTAAATTTGAAAAATTTGATTTGTCACTATGTTGACGGTCCCTAACTGGTGTTGGTGGACGTAAGGAAAACTACAGTTGACTATCCGTCGAATATCCAACCTGAAACTGTCTTTACATCCGTTGTCTTCAGTCAGTCATTCAAATACTGCCAAACAAGCTGATGGATTTGATGGATATGAGTCTGGTAGATTGAATTCCTCTGTAATATTTTGGAATTCATGTGTTTAAGCTTCATTAAAGGCCATTAAAGCACCAAGCGTCCACCATCCATAACCATAGCAACAGCTCCAGTACCCACACAGGCACAAGAGTTTTCATATTTAGGCTTACAAAAAACTATTTATATTTTATATATATATACATTATATATATATTTGCCATGTGTAAATAAAGCATTTCACAGGATTATACATTCTTACAGTTAAATTAACTGTGATATATTTAATCACGGTTAATAGTCCCTAATCCCTAATTCAATGCATACTCTTTATTTATTATTATTTAAATCTTTTTCATTTTATCCACTTTTCTCCCAATTTGGAATGCTCAATTCCCATTACTTAGTAGGTCCTTGTGGTGGCGCAGTTACTCACCTCAATCTGGGTGGTTGGGGGACAAGTCTCAGTTGCCTCCACTTCAATCCGCACATTTTATCACGTGGCTCGTTGTGCATGACACCGCAGAGACTCACAGCGCGGGAGGCTCCTGCAACTCTTTGCGATCCATGCACAAATTACCACATGCCCCGTTGAGAGCGAGAACACCTAAACACAACCACAAGGAGGTTACCCCATGTGACTCTACCCTCCCTAGCAACCGAGCCAATTTGGTTGCTTAGAAGACCTGGTTGGAGTCACTCAGCACACCCTGGATTCGAACTTGCGACTCCAGGGGTGGTAGTCAGCGTCAATACTCGCTGAGCTAAATTCAGAAAAAGCATTAGGGTTAATGTTTTAGAAAAAATGTACCCTTTCAGAAAATTACAATTCTCACCTGCTCATCTGAAATACCTGAATCTGAATCTACTTTCCTCACCATGAAAAACATCTAATAATTTCTATCGATGCCTTTAACATCTACATTGACTATACATATGACTATACATATGTTTTGTGTGGGTACCAGACCTACAGACTGAAACTGCACAATGTCAGCCACTGACTGTCTTGTGAGTTTTATTCCTGCAGGGGGCGCTTGACGCTCTGAAAACCGAATCCTCCATGTATCCGCATTTAAAGGGGTCATGAAATGCTCTTTTTTTTAATAGCTTTATTATCTTCCCTGAGGTCCACTGATAATGTTTTTTTGTTTTTTTTGCCCTAATTTTCCACCCTGTTTTTTGCCCTCTGTCTGGAATGCTAAGTTTTGGACTAAGCAACAAACTAAAAGTAGTGCAGATATCGAAAGAACGCGTCCATAGAACATTTGTGCTCAGCTGAATGACTGAGAGCTTCTCTTCAAAGTTCTATCTCTCTTCACCTGTGTGACTGACTAAGCACCAGTGGACAGGGCCAAGGGTGCAATGATGGAAAACAGGCATTGCATATGCAGATGTGTTTGGTCCTTTTGGATTTTTCTTGTGCAAATTCCAAACGAGCCATTTTTGCAGCTTGGTTTAAATAAATTCTCTTTTTCTATTAAGGAGGACGTTTTCAGTTCTGAAACTTACAGTATGTTTTTAGAGTACAATGACTTCTTATATGTCAAAAGATCAAGGAAAATTTGATCCCACATGTCATGACTAGTGGTCGACCGATATGGGTTTTTTAATGGCTGATGCCGATATCCAGAGTGCAGGATGGCCGATAGACAGATACAATGCCGATATATCACACAATTGAATATAGTAAATAACAAACAGAAATTTGCTAAAAAATAATAATAATTATAAACACATATTTAGCACTTTATTTACTCAATTTGTCCGCTCTGTTAAGGAATATTCTGAAATATTTGTTAATTGACTCTGAAAGAAGTGTTCAGTGTTGCTGAAAGAAACTAATAAAAAATGTATCACCAAAAAAATAATGCACAACTTGCCGAACCCTAAGGCGGATGGGTTACAACAGCAGAAGACCACATCAGGAACTTTATTGGACCATAGTGTTCCTAAATAAGTGCTCAGTGAGTGTATAAGTGTACATACTACATCTGTTTTCTCATTGGTCACCTGAGATCAGTCACAGTACAATTTTCTTTCAGTGCTTCTGCAAGAATCTTCAGGCCCTCACAGCCAAGCCCTGTTGCGACCACCCTGTGTTAAACATACTGTATATAGTCAAAGGTTCTCTCTTTCAGCATGATTATTCTTTGCAACCTTTCATTTAGCAATTTTGTATGGTAACCTACCACAGCCTCTGAATGCAACAGTCTGGGTTTTGCAGAGCAAGGGATAACACTGCCGCCCCCTCTGGTCCAATAGGATTCTGTCCCACGCTTTTCACAAAGACAATACAGTAAATATCACAAAACACATTTATGTTATTTAAAGAAACTGGTCACTCAAAAGTGTTAAAAGTACCTGAGTGTCGAGAAGAGAGGAAGAACTGGCAGTAGCCTGCGGAGCCCATCAGCATCGAGTCCCTTTGCATCCAGATTTAGAAACTGCAGGTCTGGGCTTAGCTGTAATAGGAAAGCCAGCTCGCTCCAGTTCACAGAGTCAGACTGATATGAGGTCTGCTCTGAAAGGACTTTCATCCAGCCCTGTAGCCGTTGTGACAAACCAGGGTCCTGGGCCTCATAAAGACAGTGACACACATTGACCTGCCTCTCTGGGCTGAGGGAAGAGTTATGGAGCTGGGAATGTAACAGACGGAGGAGGAAATGAGGAGTTGGAGCTGGAGAGGGTGTGACAGGTGAAAGATGTGTCCTAGGCCCATCAGGGAAAAATCCATTTAAGATTTGCCGTGTTCTAGGAACCAACAGGCCGCATACAAACCTGTGTATGAATATACATTACAGGTGAGTTAGGAAATGTGGAAACAAAACTTTAATTATTGATATAATCAAGCAGGGGTCATGAAATGGATAATCAAAATGTCCTTGATATGTAGACATATATGAAGTAACTGTACGATAAAAACATACTGTTAATTTCAGAACTCAAACTTCCTCCCCATTCTAAAAAGAGTATTTATAGTTGCCATCCTGCTGAAACATCTGGTTTTGAAAACTGTCTGTTCGTGACATCACCACATATTGCTCATTTGTATTTACACATCCCACAACATGCGTTATCACACCCTTGGCCCCGCCCACATGTGCCCAGTCCAAGTCATGAGAGCAGGCCTTCCATGGCTAACTATTTCTAACATAACACCTAAGGGGACCCATCTGGACTATTTTTAATTATTTTGTATACAAACATGAACTACACATTGACTCTTTGACCACTGCCATGCATCTTACTGCTTTTAAAAGACACAGTGTCAAGCCTGAAAGGGAGAATCAATTCTCTCATTTAGCTGCAGCCTGTCATGGACGTGTTCTAACGGCCATCTGCACTATTTTTAACAGTTGGTGTATGTAAACATAGGACGTCTTTGACGATGGACAATGGAAGTGTTTGACCCTTTTGGTGTGTCTCCAGCAATGTGCACCTCAGTGCGCCTTCAGTATGTGTGTGTGCGTAATTTCACCGTTCTTTGGACTGATGTTTGTTTTTTCGGCTCATGTTAGCATGGATTGCTTGTGAACAGTCATAAAATGATTCAAGATTTGCAAAAGAACTGTTATTAAAGGAGAGGGCAGTTAAAAACGCTTCAAAAACGTAAGTAAACCATTTAATTCATGAATATTTCAAATGTCATGACTGCTTGAAATTTTATGGTGCTGAGTGTTAACAGTTGTGCTTGAGATGAACAGATTAATATATTCAGATGTAATGTGTTGGATGTGCATTATGTGTAAACCCTGCAATTTTGATTTATAATGTTGAGGTTCATTCTCTTCCGGTTGAGTTTGCTGAATTTGAGGGGCTGCATGATGTTAGCTAATCATAAAAGTGGGCGTTATGTTGAAGTTTTAAGGAGGCACTTGGGCCAAAACCAAGCGTTTCAGACAGAGCGCCAAAACCAGGGTGGAAAATGTTATTATTAAAATACTGGAAAGAATATTATTAAATTGTGACTGTTTTGGTGAAAAAAAAAACAAACTTTTATAACAATATCATTGGATAATAGCACTTCATGACCCCTTTAAAGGAATGTTCTGGGTGTAGTACAAGCAACGCTGGGTAGATCTCATGTATTATATTTATTGCGTAATCTATTCTGATTATTTTTATATTACCTCTGACCTAACTCTTGTTTTTTTTTGTCACATGCATTTCAGTACCATACTCTATACCATTTTGACATAATGTTTCTTAAATATTTTTAAGAAAACATACTTAAAGGAATATTTGGGTTCAATACAAGATCAAGCAACAGCATTTGTGGCATAATGTTGATTACCCCAAAAAATAACTTTAACCTTTCTTTTAAAGCACAAATTTATTTTACAGTCGAACACTTACAATGAAAGTGAAAGGGGCCAATTTTTGGATGGTTTAAGGAGAGAAATTTTAAGATTATAATTTTATAAAAGCACTTACATAATTTCTTCTGTTAAAACTTAAGTATTAATCAAGTATGTAAAGTTGTTTAAATCGTCATTTACAGTCGTTTTAGGGTTTGTTGGAATTACATAGTCATGGCAACAAAGCTGTAAAATTGCCTATAACTTTACACAGAAAATGTTAGTAAGTGATTTTACAGATTGTCCCCATTCACTTTTACTGTAAGTGTCTCACTATAATCCAGATTTCTGCTTTTTTTTTTTTTTTTTTTTTTTTTAAGAAAAGGAGGGGCAAGTTTAAATACATTTTTGTGGTTTCCCACAAATGCTATTAATATAGCTTTTACTTTAATAATTTTTTTTTTGCATTTTACTCTCTATTTGTATGTTACAGATTAATAAGTAAGAAATGTTTTAATATTCCTAAAAACAGACTTAATTTTCAAGCAAAATATACTTTCACATGTCTTTCTGTTGTTTCTGGGGTGATATAAGACCCGTACATGTTTTTGATAGGTTGACAAATTAACCTGAATACTGATTGAAAATGCACCTGCAGAACAGATCCATGTGTCCAGACTGATGTCGTTCCCCACAACGAAGTGCCTTCTTAATGCGTCTGCGGAAGAGATGGTGTGGTCTGCCTAACTTATTAACAGCTGACACCATTTGCTTACACACAAACCGGAGAGAGTTGCCTGTGGTTGGTCTGAGGCCTGAAAATGGATCTGATCCTGAGAGTGACTGAAAAACATAGTACAGGGCAGCCAGGAACTCTTGCACACTGGTGTGTATGAAATGGAAGCCCTGTTCAAAGGTAAGTGAGGCTCGATCCTCTTTAAAAATCTCTATGAGGAATACATGTGAGAGCTTAGTGTTACCCAAATTAAAGGAGTTCAAATCAGAGATGTCGAAGATGAACCGTCTCTCCAGTAGGCCTTTGAAGGCCATGGCCCCCAGGCTTTTGAGAAAAGGCTGCGTTTCACCAAGGACGCATGGTGAAAGCTGGAGCCTGGTGAGATGGGAACCCTCTGTACGCCCTTGAACATGGAACAGCAAGATGGATTTGACGAAGCAACAGTAGATCTCAGTGATCGTGACTGGTTTTGAGTTATCCTGTGAAAATATGGTGTTTGTTAACTCCTCAGAACCCAGTGAAGAGTTTGGTCTGTTGTCTTCTTCATTGCATAATCCTCTTTTTCCTGGCCTGGCACTTACAGTGTCAAGACAAAGGCAGGAGCCACCATCATGCAAAGCAGTGGACACAATCCAACAGAATGCAGGAATGTGGCACATAAGGAGGAGGGGTTTATGGGATGACACAGAGGCCCACACTGCAGCAGCAGCTTCAGGAGGACCACAGTTCTGCTCAAAGTACTGCTTCTGCTGAGCTACGGAGAAGCCCAGTAGACTGTAAAACTGACTGACCAGCAGAGGAGGCACTTTGGAGATCGCATGCGGCCGGGAGGTGAGGAATATGGACACACCTGGAAGCAGATTCCCCTTTATCAAATTCACCACAAGGGCTTGTATAGGCTGCTTTCGCTCAGGATCTGAGCACTTGGGAGTATGTTCGAAATTAAGATGGTAACAGAATTCATCAAGTCCGTCTAAGATGAGTAAAAACTGTGCTGGGTTTGAGGTCAGTAAATCTGTCAGAATGGGTTTCAAGTGGCTGTAGTGATCTGTCAAGAGCTCTTGCAAGCTTTGCTCCTGAGTTATGAGGTTTAACTCACGAAATGACAGAGATAGGACAATCTTGGACGAGTTGGTATCAGCAGCCCACTCTCGTACCAGCCGTCTCACAACTGTGGTTTTCCCACTACCAGCAACTCCGGACAGCATATTCACCCCACTTGCTTGGTTTGACAGCAGATTCTCAAACATGTCGCTGAAAACACAGATCTCATCCCCTCGTGCCCTGAAAGCATCACCAACTCTTGAGGCCTCGTGCCGGCACTGAGATGGCAATGCATAGCCATTCTGTCTTGAGAATGTAATATCCGTCAAGCATCCAATCTCAGTCTGCCCTGAATTCTGACCTCTGATGCTTAGATAGTCCACAACACAGTGCTGTCTGGCCAGGATGTCCTTGTGCTTTTCCAGGTGGTCCTGCCTGTTGTTCTGTTCTGGTTTTGCTGTTGAGGCTGTTTCTTCCAGAACTCTTGGAAGCAAGTAGAGGAACGCCCTGCATGATTCTTCACCTCTTCCATTCAGCACATCTAGAAGAACCCGCATACACTCTCTCTCACCTTTGAGAGATGCACCTCTAATGAGACTGAGGTCTTCCTCGGTCACTGCACCCACGTTAAACAGGACGTCCAGAAGGCGCGTCAGGTGTTCGGTGTAGTTCTCAATGAGCTCTACGCGCCGCTCTTGAATCTCTACGCTACATGACCCAACAGCCATCACTGCGCAAACGCTGAGAACTTTACAACGTTTCTTCTATATTGAATATGGTATCGGTAATAAACAAGAACCGGAATAATCGTTACATAAACAATAACGTAATAACTTACAGAGTAACAGCCATCAGTTTCAGGGTACGGAAAGCAATGTTAACAAGGGCTTGACGGACCTCGTCTCGCGTAGAACGCCGTTCAAGCACTGATTATATATTATAGACCAGTGTCAAGGTAAAAAGAATGTCAAACGCTAAAAACCGCATCGAGACACCTCCGTACAGCTACATCCTTTGAGTCTACTATGTTTTTTTAGCGTTCGGTCTGAACGACCATTTACACCTCTCGTTGACTACCAGCGAAAGTGAAACTACCCATTGCGATTCTATACGCCGGCTATTTTATAAACATAATGGATATCTTAACAAATCAGAAACTCTTTTGATTACATGTACAAACTATAGTAAACATGTATTCCGTTAAACTAATACAAAAACAGCAACACATGTTGGGTGTTTAAAAACACGACGAAAAACGAGTCTATGCGCTCTCTTCGAAGTCACCTGACATAGTTGTGCAATAGAAGAATATATGTATTCCGCCCACTGCCAGGCTCACCCTTCTCTGAAGTTCCTTCTTTATTGTAATTCTGGTCTGTTTCTCTCTACACATTAGAGTACTTGAAATCCCTCGTACTTATTTTCAGTAGTGAAGTGTAGGCTACGCGGTGTTGCGCCGGATGCCCACCTATTTTTTAAAGGATTTGGGGGAAAATCCCATCTAAAATTAGTTAAGGTATGGCCGCCTGAACAGCGAGGGGGCTTTTTACCCATAACTTTTAATTATACTGAGGTGATGCCGCAGCACCATTGCGTGAATTGGGATTATTATTATTATTGTTATTATTATTATTATTTATTAAGTGTACAGAGATTACAGAGTGTACAGAAATTCTCTTCACGGAGGGGGAGGGGGACACACGTGCGTGAGCTACCAATCAGAACGTTCGTTTTAGACGCGGTTGAATATTTTATAACCAATCATATTTTCCGTTACAATAAGGGGCGGGGCATTCATATTACACATAAACTGACGTAAATTTGCGCTGTTAAGGCAACGTTACCTCATTTTTTACAGGTTGGTGGTCTTTATTTTACTTTATTTTAATTTTCACAAACAGATGCTTCTTTCTTGGAATCTGATTTATAAACATAATTTCTCACCTAATAGATGTTATATCTGGAATAATACGCATATTTTATATAAACCCAAGTCGTTGTTTTGTGGGCAATGGTTTTCTAATAATAAAATTTTGGTGAGCCAACTTTTTAACCAAACTGGTCTTTTGTTGACTGGTCTTTTGTAGCTGTGTGGCTGGATTGAGATGGTGCAAAATTTTGAAATTAACCCATAAACATTTAATCACGAATAAAATCAAAGAAATTTCCTTCAAACTTATTTATAAGTACTACCCCACTAATTATTTTCTTGTAAAGAGATTTAATTGTGATGTCGATATATTCTGTACATTTTGTGGTCTGCAGGCGGAAACATTTCATTTATTTTAGAGTTGTCCTTACTCGACTTGTCTGAAAACCGTTCATAAAATCTGTTAACTCTTCCATTTCTAAATATTCTGATGTTGATGTAACTTGCTCATTTTGTGGATTTGTTGAAGAAACAACTCCCCATTTATTTTGTGATTGTAGTATAACCAAATCATTTTGGATTGACTTAAGCTCTTATGTTTTTAGCCTCACAAATGTGACCCACACCTTCATCCTCAAAGAGATTATCTTTTATTATGAAAACCCAAAGATGTTATCCCTTGAATATGTTGCTCATTTCTTTATCTTGTATGCAAAATTCTTCATCCACAAGCAAAAATGGCTTAAGTCTCCTTTATGGCTTCCTCTTTTTCTTGCTGAATTTAACTGTTTTATTTCATGCCTTAGACTTATAAATAACAGAAAAACTAAAAATGTTTTGATGCATTATGATGACTTATTAAAAGATATGATTTAACCTTATGCTTTTCTTTTTTTTCCATTGTATATAATTTAATATTTTGATGTCTGTAAATCCATAATATTTGTTTTCTGTTTCTGTCATTATGATTATTCATTGTAAAAGATACAACCATGCTTCATTTCCCTGACCTTATTATGTATGTATGTATATATAAGTTCTGCAATAATAATAATAATAATAATAATAAAGTGAAAACAATGCATTTAAATACAAACTTATGCTATTAAACTCTGGGAATTTTGTTTCTTTTTTTTTTTTTTAAGAAAAGGAGGGATGAGTCGAAGAACATTGTTGTCAACATTGTGCCACTAATTCTTTCAATTGGGCTTAAACTATTGAACATTTTTTTCCTCCAGCGGGGCAGAAATAAATCTTTATTTGCATTTCAGTCATGGAATACCAGCTCGAGCATTGGCAACAACATAAAATAGCTACTTTTACAGATTTCGTTAAAAATTATTTATTATATAATAATATTGCTGAAGCTCAATTTTTGAGAATTCTCAGTGTAATTCTCTACTTGTCTGTGGTCCCCACATGCTTTAAAACATCCACCATTGTAACAACTGCTCCACTGATGATGCCATTGCATCTACAATACATACTGCTCTCTTCCATCTGGAAAAAAGCAACACATATGTGAGAATACTGTTTGTGGACTACAGCTCAGCATTCAACACCATAGTGCCCTCCAAGCTTGATGTGAAACTCTGGGCTCTAGGCTTAAACAGCTCGCTGTGCAGCTGGATCCTGTATTTCCTGTCAGGCAGATGTCAGGTGGTTAGAATGGGCAGCAACATCTCCTCATCACTGACCCTCAACACTGGAGCCCCGCAGGGATGTGTTCTCAGCCCACTCCTGTATTCCCTTTACACACATGACAAGTTTGCTGATGATATGACGGTTGTAGGTCTGATTACTTACAATTATGAAACAGCAAAATTGGCGGTGCACACTCTGACATGCTGGTGTCAGAAACACAACCTCTACCTCAATGTCTATAAGACCAAGGAGCTTGTGGTGGACTTCAGGAGAAAAGACAGAGAACACAGCCCCATCACCATTAATGAAGCACAGGTGTAGAGGGTCAGCAGCTTCAAGATCCTTGGTGTCCACATCACTGAGGAACTCACATGATCCGTTCACATTGAGGCCGTTGTGAAGAAGGCTCACCACATCCTCACACGGTTCTACACCGGTACTGTAGAGAGCATCTTGATTGGCTGCATCACTGCCTGGTATGGTAACAGCACCGCCCTCAACCGCAAAGCCCTGCAAAGGGTGGTGTGAATGCCAGACACATCATCGGAGGTGAGCTCCCTCCCTCCATCACATTTCAACCAGGCGGTGTGTGAAAACAGCTCAGAGGATCATCAGAGACTCCAGCCACCTGAGCCATGGGCTGCTCTCACTGCTATCATCAGGCAGCTTCTTCCCCCAAGCAATCAGACTTTGGAACTCTTGGTTGCTCACGATACATATATCAGCACTGCTCTTTATAAGCCTCAGACTGGACTCACATTTTATATTTCTCTTAATAACACATTAGCAACTGACTATCAACCGACAGCTGAATGTCAACACAACACTTCGTATTTGTTTCCACTGATTACATGGCATGTAAAAAAAAAAGAAAAGAAAGCAGCAGCAGCAGCAAAAGGCATTTACAATGGAAGTGAATGGGGCAAAATTATGGAGGATTTAAAGAGTAATGTGATACTTAAAAGTTTATAAAAGCACATGAGTACTTCTGTTAAAACTTATGTAATATTTGAGCTGTAAAGTTGTTTAAATCGTTATTTGTAGGAATGTTACATGGTTATGCCAACAAAGTTGTAAAAATGAATATAACTTTATGCAGAAAAGGTTAGTAAGCAATTTAATC
The DNA here is from genome assembly GCA_032164185.1 of Moxostoma hubbsi. NCBI lineage: Eukaryota > Metazoa > Chordata > Actinopteri > Cypriniformes > Catostomidae > Moxostoma > Moxostoma hubbsi. The sequence continues at coordinate 27,112,547 of JAVLUX010000029.1, read as the reverse complement.
ATACTGAAAATCATGTTGACATTCATGTTGTTAAAAGGGAGTATTTCACTCTTTACAGACTGGCCTCATTCACTTCCATTGCAAGTGCCTTATGAATCAATCGCTACATTTGCAACACATTAGGGCCCATATAATATATTTTCATGCTTCTAAAATGTGGCTTTTATTTTCAGTTTTAAAGCTTGTAGAAATCATGAAAACAACATTGATGAGAGCGTTATCCTCAAGGTCAGCTGCCTTCTCAAGAAATGCTGCCTCTTTACTTTTAGATAAAGATTGTGAGTTGATGCCTCAGTATTTGCAGGGACCCTCATTTTGACGAAATCACTCAATGCTCCTCTCCCCAGCCTCTTAAATGTTTTTATCCCATAGGATACAAAACCCTTTCTGTTTAAGTCGAAATACATTTTTTGTGGTGATCTATATTATGCCACAAATGCTGTCAGATGAGCTTAATTTGTATTGAACTTGGAATATTCCTGGTTTTAACGGGTCTGTTAGCTGGTAGACCAGCATAAACAAGCAACCCATCTTAGGCTGATTTACTTTTTTTATTTTTCAGCAGGGTACTATACATTAGAAAGAGAAATAATAAAGAGAAAAAATATGTGACGCGAGACACTATCAGTAATGCACAGATGCCCATTATCAATAAATAGCATGCGAGAAAAATATAGAGCTGAGATTTCCATGCTTTTAATCAGCTTTAATTTGCTCGGATACATTGTCAGTTTGCTTTCATTCAAAATGACAGATTTCTTCCAGGTACTTACATTACACAAATAGTATAAAACAAAATCAAATCACAAAGTGTGAATCACATCTCAATGCAGTAAGAAACTGGTGGCCAATAGTTTGTATGGACAGGACTGGGGTATTTATTTTTTATAAATGTCAAAATATATATTTGTTCTAAATACATTACACTTATGCATACAGGTGTACTCTTACAGGGTTTTTTTTTAACTAATGTTCTCAGCTATGGTAGGCACATGTACAATGTTTCGCTGAACGTTCTCCTTTGACCGTAATTGAATTAAGGCAACATTAATAATTTAGCTGTGAACAGGTTTTATGTGTCTTAATAATCCTATAGTGCAAGAAAAGGGTGATCCAAATTTTCACTTCTGCAGCTAACATAACATTTGCATTTTGTGAACAGTAAGAGTAGTGCTTTGATACCTTTTATCTACATATACACAAACCTGTCTCAGAGAAATAAACAGACTGTAGATAACACAACTTCACCTACTATTAGGCTATCAACGTCTCTCAATAGTCGACTAATTTTGAAAGCCTTTCTGCTTTGCCACAAGGTTAAAGCATTGCTAATGCAAGACTATGTATTATTAGGAGACATTATTGTGTCCAGTGTATTAGGAGGATAAAGCCTGAGTAATTCACCTCTAGTGTATAAAGGAAAGACCATTCTCAAAGTCAAACCTTTTGTCCATTACTGAATTTTTTCCCAAATCTACAGGAATTGCAAACACTTTTCTCATCATAGAGTATCAAAGATACCCCCAAATTTAATCTAGAAAAACATTAACATTTTGAGGTACAGATTTGGGACTTAGCAAAGAGATATTTGCTGATCTATGTATCTCCATCTCTGCTTGCTACCCCTATTTAACTCTCTGTATTGGTTTATCAAATTGCAGCCTTTTTACAGGGTAATAAATGATGAAGGAATCACAGTGTAAATAGATGGGGCTGTTTCATTAGCATAGCAACTATGACTAGATGCAGAGCGCATACTTTTTCCATTAAGGTCTTTTCAAAGAACCTCTCTGCACATTACACGCATACTCAATGCACTTTGAATACACGCTATAAATTTTCAGCCTCATTAAAATGTCATCCTCTTCACACAACCACCAATATGAATAACTTATTAGCCTTGTAAGCAAAATGATGTGGCACAGCTAGTGTGGAACAGACTTACACAAATATGCAACAAAATGTAAATTATACCTTTCCTATGAACTTTATAATTGAGTTATGAAAGAATTATTACTCATTATAATTACACTAATTCAATCAACATAAAAGTGTATTGGAAGTTTTGAGTAGGTTTGTATCGCTGAATCCTTAGAAAAGTAATCATGGGTGAACGTAAATATAACCAAAGCTAATAACTACTCATTACCTGTAAACCTGATCAAGGAACCCTGATTTTCCTTGTTATCATGGCTGAGGTCTCAAACAACAAATCAATATTCCCCAAATAAGCTAGATAGAGACAGAATGCAGGAAAAATGCACATATACATTGTTATTTCTTGGCTTCAAAATATAAAATCATAATATTCATAACAGTATTATTTCCCAAAAACATAAATAAGTTTGAAAGTCGAGGCCTTTGGAGCAGCTGGCGAGCGTCTGATTGGCAGAGAGAAGCTCCGCTTGTAGTCATGTGATTGATGAACTAAGGAACATATCAGGAAGATCCTGTGAGAACACATGAAGTTATTGGTCATGGCTTGTCCATCATCTTGTGTTGAGGCGAGGAGCAGTCTGAAAAATAAAATACAAAATAGGTTATTCTTGTTCTGAAACTCTTTCTCCTTGATATCATTTTAATTAATATCTTTTTCAATTTACTTCCTCAGCATGCAATATAAATACACAACCAAAAAATTTGTAAATATGGGATGGTTGGATGGATGGAGTAAATATGGGAACGGATGGATGGCTGGATGGTGTAAATAAGGGGATGGATGGATGTATGGAGTAAATATGGGGATGGATGGATGGATGGATGGAGTAAATAAGGGGATGGATGGAGTAAATATGGGGATGGAGGGAGGGAGAGAGTAGTAAATATGGGGAGGGAGGGAGGGAGGGAGAGAGTAGTAAATATGGGGATGGATGGATGGATGGAGTAAATATGGGGATGGATTGATGGTGTAAATAAGGGGATGGATGGAGTAAATATGGGGATGGATGAAAGGAGTAGTAAATATGGGGATGGAGGGAGGGAGTAGTAAATAGGGGGAGGGAGGGAGTAGTAAATATGGGGAGAGAGGGAGGGAGGGAGGAAGTAGTAAATATGGGGAGGGAGAGATGGAGTAGTAAATATGGGGAGGGATGGATGGTACTCACCACAGAAAGGTGTCCATTCTTAGCTTTGGCTACCACCAGCTCTGAACCAGATGTAAAATCTATGATCCCTTCTTTGCCTTGTGCCACATTGAACTTTATACTGTCCAGGATACAGAGAGCAAAAGTTATTTATTAGTGCATCTGTACAATGTACATATAGTACTATTATTTTAATAATGTAATAAACAGAGTTCTGTGATTTAAGAAAAGACTGCCTTGTAAATGTATATAATTTACACTGTGTGTGTTATTATTACGGGGGTTCACGGGAACAAGCACATATTTGTATTTAGTACCATCATGGTCGCAAATTGGTAATTTTTCACCCTCAACCCACCTTCCCTGGTTAATGTTAATGCTGTTGATCTTGTCAGCACAGATAGCCACTTTGGTTAACGTCTCGATGACATGATCATTCTGAAGCACCAAATCACCCTGTAAAAAAAAACAAACAATAAAATTCACATATTCACTTTAACCCTAAAATGCATTTATGGGCCAAATATGACACGACCGTCTACTTTTTGACTAACTTTTACAAAAAGTGGCCTTTTGAACTGACACCAGGTATTTCTCAATTAAGGTGTCTTTTGATCACACTTTTAAAAAATTCAGTTAAATATGTTTTTAAGAGTTTACATCACTACCCCTAGAATGCATATGTGGGTCCTATTTGACCAATATGTGCTTACTATGATATTTAACGCATTCAACACTGGTATAACACTTATAATACATTGACTGTTTTTATTTTCCATAGGATAAAAAAATGCTACACACCATGTTCATGTTGTCATTCAACTGATGCTTTTATCCAAAGTGTATGAAAATATAACTATTACAGGGACAGTCCCCATGGAGCAACCTGAGGTTAGATGTCTAGTTCATGGCAAGGACACAATGGTTATAGCTCCTGGACCACATCATAGTGTGTTTAAACAAGCAACTTTTCTTTATTCAATACATTTTACCACTCCAAACAACAAGTATAGCTACAAAGAGTATCATTGCAATACAGAGTACAAGGTTGCCATTATACACTTTTTTGTAAAAAAAATAAAAATAAAAAAATGTTTTATCCCATTGTACTTATATGTGTGTTTGTGTGAGTAGAGTTGTTGAAACATTTCACATTACCACCAAACTGCCAGAATTCACCCAAAACTCCTACTCTATTTTCAATGTGTGTAAAACTCTTCAGAAGTAAAAAGTAGATATTTAAACCATTTAAATGGTAAATTATGAATTAAATTAACATTACAGTTAAGTTTCCTTGAAAAAAATAAGTAGTTTTAGAATAAGCATCAAGATTTCACCTGGGAATTTTTTTTACCCACATTTGCATTTTAAGGGGTGAAGTTGCAAATGCGTCTATGGGTTAAAAGCAATCGGTATAGTGCTAAGGGAAATACTCAGCATTTGACTATGTGACACAGTTTAATCAATAACTGAACTGATCTTAACACTCACTTTCTGCTTATTGTCTTCAGAAGCAACATGGAGAACAAATATCCCATCACTCAGAGAGCTGACTGAAATTCCTACAGATAAAGCAGAAGTGGTTATTGTGTCACAAACATTTTTTGACACTTTTTTTCTAAGAATCAGAAGCTCTTTCCAACCTTCCTCCTCACCTTTCAGCGTGCTATACTCAATTTGCTGTTTCAACTTGGCCTCCTCCACAATGATTGCACTGTTGGCCATGAGCAAGAGCTGTCGGTTGCGAGCTTTGTATCCGTTCCTGTCATACTTTGTCACTGGAACAGCATACTGTGGGGAGCAATAAAGGAGGTTTAGATTACACTAACACATCGACAAACTTCACACAGAGTCCGAAAGCACAGATGCCACACAAATGAAGTATGTTACTATGAAACTGCTACTTCCAACATATAGACTCCATTTAGAGTAATACATTTGGAATAATATCACATAGTCAGCCTCAAATGTCAGATTTCTGGCTTCTAGATTGATGAAAGGAGTTATTCAGTTTTAACAGTAGTGGCTATTGCTAGACCTAGGGTTTCCAACCAAGGGTCCAATAAGGAACAACTGGCACCTCAGAGAAGATATGTAACATACTGTATATATAGAATCATCTTTAAAACTTTTCATGACATTTTAAACTATCTTGTATATGAACATTGCCTAATAATCTGATAATAGATGGTTAATGGTTGTAATGTTAATGTAGGTAATATTCAAATGTTACGGCATTGCTCTTTTAAATTGGGGGTCCCTGGGTCGGAAACATTTTGAATACCTGTTCTAGACTGAAGTTGGCTCCAGACTCATTTATACTGCCAGGTAGAGTTTGATGGAGAATCATGCAGTCTTACACATTACAGAAATCTACTAAATGCAATTTCTTAAAGCCAGCACAGAACTCAGCCCACCTTTATCTTCTCATTACCCAGAGCTTGCATCACTTTAGGGTTGATGTCCTCCCCATCTGTACACACATACACAGGAAACAAATTGGATTGTACATGGCAACAGAAAGTCAGTCTAAAAACAGGAACTGAACAAGAGACTTAAAAAAAAAAAAACTCACTAAGCCTTGTGTCCACAAACAGCTTTGGCACACTTTGTGGGTAGTTATCTTTCTTGTCCTTAAATGCTTCACTTGCAACCATTTTCTGCTCCAGCTGCAAAAACGGACAATAATTCATTAAGTGAATAGTGATTATGAAAAGACTGTAAACCAATCGAATGTACTGGCAAATTTCATTTTATTCATTAAAGGGTGCAGTGTGCGATTTTTGCAACACTAGTGGCAACAAAAGGAATAGCAATTAGGTTAAGCAATATTGGCTCTACTGATGGTGTGTGTTTGGGGCAGGACTACTGATTCTACTGAACAATGGAAGAGTGTTTGTAAAACCTGTTTGAATTATTTTTCATCAAATTGTCCGCAAATTTGGTTTGATGCTGAAATTACATACTGCACCAATAACTTTGTTAAATGTGACACCTGGTGCTTCCATTCTGGGTTGATATTCTTGCAGTACTTCCACACCATGTTCTGCATGCACAACTTTCGGAGCTGCTCTGAAGCCTGTATGTAAAAAGCAACATTTCTTAGGCCAAGTTGAACAGTTTTCCTCATTGTATGACTGATTTGTGAATGATGTCTTACCTCAGTGAGGGCTGGAGGGGGTGTTGGCCAACTCTTATCCAGGACAGTTTTGGGCAGGCTCCTGTGCAACTTCATCAGGAATGAATAACGAACGTAGTCCAAGAAATACTCGTTCTCAGGGCAACGAGGCTGGTGACGATAGATGAAGCCTTTGATGAACCTGTAATGGTGGTCAAAGATCCGTGTTATTATCGTTAACGAAAACCGAATGAAAAAAATTTACAAATGGAAAGAAAATAAAAAAAATAAAATTGACATAACTGTTAAAAACTGAAACTAAACTTCTGAGCAGCAGGGGGGGCTGGGTAGCTCAGTGGCAAAAGACGCTGGCTACCACCCCTGGGGTATGCTAGTTCGCTAGCTCAAATCCCAGGGCGTGCTGAGTGACTCCAGTCAAGTCTTTTTGGCCTGGTTGCTAGGGAGGGTAGAGTCACATCGGGTAACCTCCTTGTGGTCACTATAATGTGGTTTGTTCTCAGTGGGGCGCGTGGTGAGTTGAGCATGGATGCTGCGGTGGATGACGTTAAGTTTCCACACACGCTATGTCTCCGTGGCAACATGCTCAACAAGCCACATGATAAGATGTGCAGGTTGACTGTCGCAGACATGGAGGCAACTGAGATTCAGGACTTACAAGCACATTGGGAATTGGGCATTCCAAATTGTGAGAAAAAGAAAAAAAGATACACAGCAGGTTCTAACATGTGAAACCTTTACAATCCGCCTTTATCAAGATTGAAAATGCCACAAGCAATAACATTGGACGTCCCTGGGGAATTTAACAACATTAGACTACTTCTGGGTATCCCAATTTGATAAGTTCGATTCAGTATCGATTCATATGAGTATATTTCAGTTATAATGTCCCCTTTGCTTACATTTGAAAGAAATTATCTCCCAGATAATGCTGTTAGTTATACAGGGGACCTTCTAACTAGGTAAATTATTTGAATAATTTTGGTCACATTTTAGCGGTTTAAAATTGAACAAGTCCATGTATTCAATCAATAAATATATTATATTGCAAATATTATATTTTGTTACATCTTTATTGTTTAACTGCATAAAAGTACTATTTACAAGTATTTACATTGATTTGTTGAACAAGCGCTAAAACCCGGTACTGTCTCTTTAAGAAATCCAGCGTTTCTGAAAATGAGCACATGCTAATGAGAGAGACTCGAATGGCTTTACACTTAAAGGTTCTTTTGTTTTGTTATTAACCAACAACTGACAGTATAGAACAGAAAGAGTATTAAAAGAGACATTATTCAATGAAAAATGGGTGGCATGGATGTCGTCTTTACACAGAACAACTTTTACTCTCAACATGCAGTGAAAGGATCTCGCTGCTGAATGAGTAGAATCAAAACATTTACCAGCCAGTTTTAGTCACAAAATCTGGTTGCAAATGCAAGTGATTTCCTTCATTATAGTAGAGGGCTGCACAGAGTAAAAGATCGATCTTGGGATTAAAGAATCGATATCGAGATCGTTCAAATGAAGATCGCGATGCATTGGAAAATCAATATTTTTACCCACCCCTATTAGACATATTTACACGATACTGGTCAAAACATTAACTTTGGCAGCCCTAAAACTAAACTAAAATAGAAAAATAAATAAAAATAAAAAAATCAAAATTCAAAAAAGCTAAATTCAAAACTTTAATAATCATACCACAGGCAGCACCCAAAAACAAAAGCTACAATGAGCGTATCATCTCTCAAACTCTAGTTTTAGATCATGTGTTTTAGTGTACTGCTGCTTATTGTACTAGTCATGTCATGCACACAGACCTGCGGATGGTGTCGGCAGCCGCTCTCCTGCGCTTTGCTTGCCTGCGGGCCAGAATACCTTTCCACCAGGCTTGGATTAGGATAGCTGTTGTGACAGGAAAAATGACAGGAACAACCATTTCAAGTATCAAAACTCAAGATTTTGTAATTTTTATTAAAAACATCACATTTTCAAACCTTACCCGATTGTCGCTTTTTCCTGTATTTCGTTTTTTGACTGTAGCCCTTCCAGGATGACTGCAATTTGGTAGCTGAAAGTTTGTAAAGTTTAGTGTTAGGAGGTGGAAGGTAGATCCATCCAGTACGGTAAAATATGTATCAAAATATTTTTTATGTATGGCTCATACCAAGGCTGTGTTTTCTGACTTCAAGTGCATCTTCGGTAGCAAACAAGGTTTTGGGGAAACGGATGAAGATTTTGGTCCTTTAAAAAATCAAAATAAATGAGAAGTTATCCCCATATTTTTTTAAAGCATAAAAAAAAAATCAAAACAGAATTTTGTGTGCATTTTTGGTTTAACCAACCGGCCGAGTTTGTACTCCTCAGGTTTGTAGCCGAGGTGCTTGACGAGCGTGGATACTCCATCGACCAGACGACCATCCCAGTTTGGCCAGGTTTCCGGACACAGGGATTTATACCTGAATCAGAAAAATACCAGTATAACAACAATTAACCACATTTCAAGTTAAAAGAAATATGTGTTTTTTCACATAACACTTATTCCCTTTGACCTTGTTTACCACTGCAATCCACCGGAAGTGCTGAGCTTTCAAAAGAGGATCAGAAAGTATGAAATACACCAGAGTTCACAAACATAAGCACATTTTAGTGTGAGCCCTGCTGAAACAGCTGGTGACCATCTTAAATGACCAGTTCAATCCAGTTAAAAAATTATTGTCGTTTACCATTATAAGGTAACTTTAGGCACTTTCATGCTGATTTTGGAGCATAGCTACATTGGCCAAGCTCGGTAACCTTGCGGCAATACCAACTTGTGCCAGTAAGATCATCTTGGAATTGCAAGATAAACTGACCTCTGCAGAAAGGTCTCGTAGCGACGCCGGTATGCAAAGCCAGCTCTCCTCACTCGAAGGTTCTCCATCAGACCAAGATATTTTACTTGGTGCCTGATGAGGACTTCATCAAAACGTCCTGTGGAGAGAGGGGTATAGATATAGTTTCCTATTGACACACAAAGTTTTTGTGGAATATCTTATGTGCCTAAGACTTCTACACAGTACTGTATATAAGATATATACGTTTCAGTTTTATGGGGTTTTGTCAAATCACTTATGTACACAATGTCATAACCAAGAACAGTGAGCAAACAATTATTTCACCCCAGCATAATATTTAACGAAAAAAAAAGAAAGGGGAAAACAAAGGAGTTGATGAAGAGAGAATCAGAACGAATGACTGCAGTGTGAACAATGGAACCATTATATCACAGTTACAGATGTAAATGCTGCTCAAATAGATGCTACTTTTTTTTTATTTAAAGGTGTCAGATATGTCATTCCTCCTTGAATGTTAACAAAAAATGTATTCTATTTATTTCTTTCCATTTTCCTTTATTTCTACCCATGGCTGTAATTAGTTTACTCTAAAGTTCTAGAGTTGAACAGCACTTTGTGTCACTTAACAGCTTGAAAACATCGCCAAAAAGTATCATGGCGTTACCATGTTTTCATCGTAATACCATGATTTTTATGTACCTTGGAGTACTAAATAAATACCATGGTATACAGTATGAATGTGGTAATCATTCAGTACCATGGTATTACCATCAGATAACATGACTGTACCATGGTATTGCCCCGGCTGTTTTCCTAAGGAAACGGTTAAAAGGAAGGAGCTCACACATTAAGAAAAATTATTTCTACGGTTAAGATAAACACAACAAGTAATGAAAAGAGCTCACAAACCTGCTTGCTTGGCATCATTAGGTTTGATGCAGCGCACGTACGATGGCTCTTTAGACATCAGGATTTCCATCAACTTCGCAAGACTGTTCTTGAACTGTGTTGCTGCCTGGTCACAGCATGCCAATGGATCGAGGAATGTGAATAAGAGACAGGCAGTGAGAAAGAAGCAAGAACACAAGTTCCAGTGTGCAAGTCCAGCCAGGCAGTGACAATGTGGGAGAAGCCAGTGGTCAACAAAGCAGGCAAACAACTAAACAAATGCAGCCCACCCACACTCAGCCAATGGGGTTCTCTAGAGTGGGCATTGGGGAGGGGTGGCTGAGGTTTTACACAGTCACATGGAGTGATGGAGGTACCACAGTGTCAGGGCATTCCTAACTGTGTGGGTGACAAGCAGGGATTCTCAAAGACAGAGGCCAAGTTTCTGTATAAGTATGCTATGAATGTGAAATTGAGATGCCTGAGTCACAAAATAATAGTCATTTTGAATTGGACGATTTGGTCAAGATGACTCACAAAGTGTTTATAAATCACTCAACTGGAAGAGAGAACTTTGCACCAGGACCGTGCCGTGGGTTAGGGACTGGGCCATTTGTACTAGCGATGTGCGATTCAATTTAAATGAATGTACAGTGATGAATGAAAGGGTGGTAAATAATGCTTTGAATCAGAGAAAGTATAACAAAGCGCTTATACCTGAGGGTGGTGCCAAAGTGAATAAATGAAGAACTGTCTGTTCTGCTCAACTGAGATGAAAGATGATCAATTTGAACGAAAATAGTAGTTTATACTAACAATTATATTTAAATATTTCATAGTGTTCAATCATTTTTCTATTTACCCTTCTGTTAGGCAAGCACTGCTTTCTTATATGGATGGCATATCTCTGCTTTGTATGGGAGTAAAAATTTGCAGTGTATGAAGTATGATGTAGGGACCATAAAAAAAAGCACAAATGTGTGTAAATAAGCTTGTTCGACCAATAGAAAATGGGGAGAGTTTTTGGGTAACCTGTTTAAAAACATGTTATTTCTGTAACTCCTTTTGGTGGTGCTAGTGATGAAGAAAATACACACTTCACCTTCAACTAATTATGTAGTGAATGTTACTAGGGCTGGGCGATCGGGAAAAAAGTGTTGGATGATAGAAAAGAAAAATCTATATCGATGATAAACTTTTGAGAAATTATAGATTTTTCGTTTAAGTTCTATATCAAGACGATCAGGTGTGTGTGTCGCTAAAAACGCAAGCAGTTGGGCAAAGTTAAGCCAACATCTCACTAGCTGATTTTTCTAATTATTTTCAGGTGTTAGCCTCATTAACATAATCACCAGCCAGGCAGAGGGAGTCAACACGTATCAGCACCTCTTAGCTGGGAGGTGTTAATCATTTGGCTGTCAGGACTACCTGCTGAAATAATGGCTTCAAGCACTGAAAAAACAACCATTTTATTTTAAAAAAATTATTCTGTCACTGAGGCTGGGAATAGATACTTTTCAATGCAGAAATAAAGCAAAAGCAAAATGACGGATAAAAATGACCATGACGGATATTTTACAGTTTTGGTGCATTTTTAAATAAAAGCCAATTGAACCATGAAGAAAATGCAACATTGTAACTATTTTAGCCCATGTTTTGGAACAAAGCAAGCAAGCTACAGGTCTGAAAATTCCCCAAATAACTCTACTGCAATTGCAATATTACTCAGCTCCACGTGACAGGGATCAGAGAGAGATAGTTATGTTGAGTCATTATGTGTGTCACCCCTCAACCATTTTTCATTGGCAAGTGTGTCATCAGGGTTGAGGAGTAACGGAATACATGTAATGGGATTACGCATTTAAAATACAAAATATTAGTAACTATTACACTGCAGTTCAAATTTAAATAGTTGGTAATCTGAATAGAGTTAAAGTCAAAAAGTATTTTTATTACTGAAGAGATAACTTTGCCTTTTATTGTACTGCATTTGTTTCATTAAATATTTAGTCTATTCGGTTGAAAAACATTTATACATATAAATGATGCGATATGAGGAGTGTTTAAACAGCGGTGAAACACGTTCTTAAGATGTGTTACATTTGTATGAGCAGACAGAGAAATTTGAGCAGTAGAAACGGACATAAACCTTATGTAAACTGTAATTTGAACATTTAGCTTTGTGCTAAGCTAAATGCTATTTCTAGCCTTTTTACATGCACTTGTTACCAGGCATGATAATATCAAGAAAATCTAAGTTAGATTTTTCTCTAGTAAGGCCTTTGATATAAGGGAAAAATCTTATTCTTGATTGAGAATATATTTGATAAAAAAATAACAAAAAATCCTTAAAACAAGATCAATTGGCTTTTTCTTGCTTTAGAAGCAATACTGCAAATATTTTGGCCTTTTACAGAGAAAGTATTTTAATATAAGTGTAATTCGTCTTACTGTATTGGCAGATTGTTTTTACTTGTTATTAACTTGTTTATAGTCAAAAAAGTGCTGAAGTAATACAAAGTATTTCAATTAAATTACTGACCTTCAGTAATCTAATGGAATCCACTACAAATTACATTTTACAGCATGTACATTTAGACAGACAAGTAACCCTCCCAACCCTGTGACTGAAGAGAGTGATATCTCAGCAAAACAGTCTGCATGTGTGACACCCTCGGTCAAAATTTGTTGTTTTGAGTCTGCAAGTGTGGAGCCAGCTTTATACACACAACTAGTTAACTGAATCACAGTCATGAAATCAGCTTTTCATGATTAATCAGTATTAACTGGCTAGCAGCTACCTAGTCCTGCTGTAATGTAAACCAGAAATGAGCCGTTATCTAACTAGCTATCCTGCAAATTTCATATCATTGTGTACCAAAAAAGGTCTCTCTGCCTCCACACTGACAATGCCATACAGCTATCGACTGATCACAACAGTAACTCGGTAACATCAACAACATTGCAGTTTACAAATGTAGTGATTAGTTAAACTGTTTTTCATGATCCATAGCGCTTTCATGTCCGCAAGTTTCTTTAACAAACAAGTTGTATTTAGATTCATTCTTGACGTCTAAAACAACTGGAATGCATTTCCTTCCATTAATGGTATACAATGTATATTGTGATAAATATCGATAATATTTTTCCAGATCGCCCAGCCCTTTATGTTACCACAAAAAATAGGCAGAAATTGTAGCACAGGGACACTTTTGAGACTTATGAGACTCAAATGCATCAGTGAATCAGTTTTTTGATTCAGTTCTTCACACAAACTGTCTTGAAAGAACTGACTCACTAAAATGAAGATTTCCAAATGCTAGTGTGGATTGTTGTTATATAATGTGAAACACTGAGGATAAGAAAGCAACAGGGCTTTACCGTTTCAGGGCGCTTCTTGTCTGTAAGCTCTTCCCGGTCAAAACACTGAGTGAGGATTTTATTTTCGGACATACACATCACCTGTACATACAGACACATATATACATGTTCATTCAGACTGAAATAGATTCAGGCTACTAAGATGAAAGTTTGGAATTTTAACAAAGAGGTGGTTATTCTTTTTATTATATATATTTTTTTTTCTGGGCCTACACCTCACCTCTTTCACGTTTCTGAAAAGGAGATCATTGTTCTTGTCCAGGAAGCCTAGAAGTTGGAAAATACACAATGACATCAGTCAGCGTTCAGCCTGGGAAACATCTGTGGGCATCAGAGCATGCTCGTTCAAAAACTGCCTCGCTCCGTTTCTTCATTTTTTTCCCCTGCCCTCTAACCAATAACTCACCATTCACATTGTAATTGACTTCTCCTGCATAGTGAAGCAGCCTGAATTCTTCACGACCCATCATTTTGCGGGTTTTTCCATCAGCCAGCTTGTGCCTGTAATATAGTGCAGATATATGTGCATAAATATCATACGTATTGCTATTAATGTGCTCAGGAATTGATTTACAAATAATAATTGTTAGTCTGAATCATAAATAAACATGTTTTGTTAAGGCTTCATTAACACAAATATGATTCGGTTTCAAATTTTATCTTTAGGACTGACTTTCTGCACTGTCAAGTGATGAAATTTGATAATTTTTTTTCAGAGTAGCCAATATATGGGGTTATCAATATTGATTACTATACTAATGATGTAAGTGTCAGAAAAGAGTATGAAAAACCAGAAGTTTGGCCTCTGCTCATGTTTATCATGACATATGATGTCTAAAACTGCTGATTCATTCACTAAATTCCTATTAAATTTGTGAATGTCACATAGTCTGCTAAATAAAAAAAGAATAAGCAAAATAAGAGTCTATTTGGACACAGTTCTGGACAATATAGAACACTTCGTATGTTACATATGCGTAACATACACATGTTGTGTCCTGAACGATGAAAAAAATACTTGACAACCGATCTGACCATTCAGATTGAGATAGATTGACACATGGATTGGTATGGATGTGGTTTGGATCTGGTTTGTTAACACTGGATTTCATGTGTTTGTTTTTTGCTGTTCAGACTACAAAAGTGAATTTGAGTCAAATACAAAATGTTTTTTATATATAATTTAATATATATTAATAATATATATATTTTTTGCTATATTTTTTCTGCATGTCTGAACAAAGCCAAAGGGAAAGTGGTGTGACTGACGTTATGAAGTGGGCGTGTCCACCGACTGAGTTCTCCAGCTTCTCCAGGAAGGTGATGTCACTGGCATCTCCAGGTCGCAGACACTCCTCATCCTGCAGAGAGAAAGGAGCAATTTTAGGTCTAAGAAGTGTATACTGGACTATGAAGCCGCTGATAAAAGTTAAAAGACAGCATTCTCACCAAGATGGAAATGATTCCTTTGAACTTCTCCTCCACAAGATCACAAATGATCTTGTTGTTAAAATATTGCACAGGCTCCCACTGGAGAAAAAAAATACAGTGTGCATTAATAGTACTGCATTTGAAATAAATGGAAAACATTAAAGATTTCTAGTGGTATTTTTGCAGTAAAAATTCAAGGAATCCAAAATCAAGTTCATTCCCAGTTCACCCACATATCATGGCCACAAACAGGTTTTAATGGTGTCAGTGTCATAATGTTTTAATGGCATTGTCAGAGGCCAACATTACCATACTAACTACATAAAGCAAAGCCCACAACACATGTTTGCATATAATGTGCCCTTTGAGATGTGGGTAAGACCCCAATCCACCACCCCACATATGAGTCACACATGCTGAGATGTACGCGTGTATGTACGTGTGTGTGTGTGTGTGTGAGGGGAAATTCTTACCGCGATTCCCTCGGCTTCATATTCATCCTGTTCTGACTTCAGAGTCAGTTCAATGAAGAGCTGCTGAAGCTTTTCATTACAATAGTTGATACAAAACTGCTCAAAACTACATAGATAGACAGACAGATAGACAGACATACAGACAGATAAATATATAGAAAGAGACAGACAGATAGAAGATAGAAACACAGAGAGACAGATGAATAGATATACAGATAGATAAATCAATAGAAAGACAGATTGAAAGGCAGACACAGAGAGAGTCAGACAGACAAACAGACAGAGAGAGAGAGATGGATGGATGGATAGACAGACACAGAGATAGACAGACAGACAGTTGTATGAATAGATAGACAGAGAGACAGATGGACAGACAGACATATAGATGGATAGACAGATATACAGACAGACAGACAAATAAATAAATAAATAAATAGAAAGAGACAGACAGATAGAAAGACAGACATACAGACAGACAGATAAATAAATAGAAAGAGACAGACAGATAGAAAGACAGAGAGATAGATGGATAGACAGACATACAGATATATAAATCAATTGAAAGACAGACAGGCAGACAACAGGTAGACAGGCAGAGAGACAGAAAGACAGAGAGATAGATGGACAGAGAGAGAGAGAGAGAGATAGAGATAGATGATAGATACACAGACAGACAGAGAGATAGAAAGAAAGAGATAGACAGAGAGAGAGAGAGAGAGATGATAAATCAATTGAAATACAGACAGACAACAGGCAGAGAGACAGAGATAGATGGACAGAGAGAAAGATGGATGACAGACAAACAGACAGGCAGACAGATGATAGATAGACAGACAAACAGACAAACAAACAAACAGATAAATAAATAGAAAGAGACAGATAGATAGAAAGACAGAGAGATAGATGGATAGACAGACATACAGACAGACAACAGGCAGACAGACAGAGATGGACAAAGAGAGAGAGAGATGCATGACAGACAGACAGACAGACAGACAGACAGGAAAGAAGAAAAGATATCAAATGTAAAGTATTTTAGTTTCAAGGTTAAACAAGATAACAAAAGACAAACATTACAGCTGCAATATTATATTGCCAATGGAATTATATTATCCGTATTAAACCAAACCCCCCCCCCCCAAAAAACATTAAAAATTTGCTCTACCTATTGTTCTGAAAGACCTCAAAACCATAGATGTCCAACAGACCGATTACGGAGGCATTTTTACTGTTGAATGAATCATCCTGTATGAAATTTAAACCACAGAAATGTTCAACATTAGCTGTGGCAGGCAGTTTAGACTAAATATACACAAACTATAACATCATAAAAATAACACCCTTCAGAAAACTGATGTAATCAGCGGTGTCATTTAAAAGGCTTTTCCACATGGGGGCACCAAATATTTACATTTAGCACACTGCCTCTATCAGAGAATTTGCAAATCCATGGGCCTAATGGTGCATCAAACAACAGAATTAGTCTGCCACCATACCTTAAAGGCCAGAGAGTCATTAATTTTGTTGACAAGCCAAGTAAAAGTACGTCCGTATATGGCTTTAGATAAGGCATCTCGTGCTGCGGCGGCCTGCTCTTGATTTAAGGGACTCATTAGCTGTAAAAAACACAGACAGTGGAATAATTGGAAACATAAACACTTTCAACCAATCCTTTGTGAAACTAAAAACATATTCAGCCTACCAAAATAATTAGTTTTTGCAATACTCGACACCAAGATGCAAAGGTGTTGTGGATGGTAGTGGCTTTTGCCATGTTGTTATTTTGTTAGTAGGGCCACTTACAGGTCCAAGTTAAAAGAGCCCAATTCCAAGTCTCTATATTCTGGTCCCTTGTATATAGTTTGTTTTTTGTTTTTTTAGCACTATGCCAGTTTCTATGGCAATTTTCATGGCAAAATCCAGGTAGAAATATAATAATAGGTGAACAACTAAAAATCTAGGTTTTAAAATCAATTTTAAAAACTGATTCTTGACTGACTTTTTTAAAAACATTTTCAAGGATGTCCTCTCTAGATATAGCTCGGGTCCCTCCTTTAATGTAAGTCTATGGGATTTTTTCACAACTTTTATAGTTCACCAGGCAAATTTCAATGATGTAGGATGAGTAACATGCCCAAGTTTAATACTAGGAATAGGGGTTTATTGAAAAGGAATATAATAATAGTAATGCTTGCAAACAACACTAATAAATATTTATTAATAATAATAATGGGGAACGTACCTCTTCTCCTTTGGCAGTGATCTTTTTATGTGTTAGAGCCTCTTTCAGAACACAGCCATCCACACCTAACAACTGCAAAATTACAAATACACACAAAACACATAAAATAACATCACAAAAAATAACACATCTAAAGAAAAGGAAACACATTGTTTCATTGTAGGTTTAAACGTAGATGTTTTGCACATGTAGCCATAAACTTATGATATAAATAAACTGCCTCATACCCTGGCTAAGTATTTAATCTGTGTTTCTGTAGTGATGTAGGAACTGCCACTGTCCTCTCCTCCGTACTGGACATTCCCCAAGTGTAGTACACTGGCAATAATGTTCAAAAGCTCCTGCAGAGAATGAATAAAGGAATGGGTGTGACTGTGAGGAAAGAAAATAAGTATATTTAATACAACTTGCATGTTAGACGTTTGCATATCTAGAGGTGTGTCATATCTGAGCCACTAGTGTCACCAAACTGAATTGCGAAAATAATGATTGTTTTCAATCAGGTTTTCCAAACACTCCCCCTATCTTCCACTGGTCATCCTAACAGATAGTCCCACCCCAAACTCTTGCCACTGGTAGAGTCAATGTTGCTGTGTTGGGCTGGTTGGGATGCTCAAACAAACAGAGCAAAGTTTTGATAGCACAGAGCCACAGTGTTTATAATTTTCCCAGAAATCCACCAACAAATAGCTTCCTTATAGTTGTCTCTGCATGTAAAACATATTTGAACATTTAAATAATTACTCACTTTAGCTTTAATGACAGTTCAAGAGGTAGCAATTAGCATCTCATTTGGGTTGTCAAGAAAAGAAATGATCAAATGAAAACACCACAGAAACAATACACAGACATGCTCTGGCTCTGTACCCAGATATAGAGGAAGAACTTTCTCTTTCTTACAGAAGAACGTTAATTCATTCTATATAGTGCTTGCGTATGGTGATTGGTTGTTTGCTCGTACCTCCACTTCATCATCAGTGAAGCCAATGACGCTAAGGGCTTTCCTCACCACTTTCCAGTCATTGCGGTCGTTTATGGAGCTCACTTTGGGACAGTTACCCTGAAAAACACACACAAACACACATAGGCTCACTCAGCAGAAGATAGGAAACCAAGTGAGGAGGGAATCCTCCTGACTTCCACCATTAAACACCAGGGGAATGCAAGGAAGAAACAAAGGGAGATTCCTGCATATTTGTGTACAAGTGTATATCAAAAATGGCCATTTTCCCACAAGTCTACCATGAATGCATGTGTTGAACTTAACTACTTATTGTACAAATTCCTGGTCTTCTTGTGAATGTTATTCCAAGTAAAAATAAATAAATACAAAATGTTTGTCTACGTATACTTCTATCAAAATGTAGTAACTTGCTTTTCTTTTCGGCCTTATTTCACAAATCACTCTTACTTTTGAACCCCTCCCCTCCAACTACTTGACCCACTTATTATAATCCAATCAATTCCTGTTGGATAAAATCAATACGTTATTTCTTGTTGAATATCATGTTTCACTTGGAAGTGAAGTGGGTTGTGAACATTTTTTAATTTATTTTAATTGTTGGTATGTGTACATATGTGTCTTAATGATATCAAGGATTATTAAGTTAATTATACTTGCATTTTCAAGTATAGCTTACCATAATTTTCAATATTCTTGAAATGTATGTAAAAATATAATTTTTAAGCAACATAAGATTCAACATAAGATCATGTAACTTTTAGAAGCTAAGTCAACTCCATAAATAAAGAAACTTCATCAAGGCAAACACTAATCATCCTGATGGTGACTTTAAACAACAACTTTTAACAGCAAAACATAATTAAAAACACATGGCATGTTAAAACATCAATTAATTCAAGTTAACACAAATTATTTATATATTTTATAAATTGGCACACTTTGACCAAACACACTTAAATAAATAAAAGTGCAGGGGATTGTGGGTAGTGTCTTCAGCCACAATGCTTCTCTAGTGGGTATGCTCAGTAGCAGAGGCCACGATGTAAAGTTCATGGCGCTCCGCCTTACAAGGTTCCCACAGATTTTGACCCATGAATTTTCAAGACCATTCCATGACTTTAGCAAATGGATAGCATCCTTAAAGATATAAGTCGAAATCAAATATTTAAATTCCCACATATTTCCTGGGTTGTTGGAGGGTCAGTGATCAAACTGTGCACGCTCAAAAGCCTGAATGTTTTACCTTCACCACCAAACTTGATATTGTATGTGCTCACTGTTTAAAAATGTAAGTTGCTCTGTCTTAATGGCATAAAAGTTGACTTAAGTGATTGCATTGAGTAATGTTTTTTCAACATTAGATAGTTCAATCAACTTTTGAAATTGAGCTTATCTGACAAAATTGAAGTTGGATTTTTACAGTGTGTCAAGTTAAAGGAATATTTCAGGTTCAAAACAAGTTAAGATCAATCAACAGCATTTGTGGCATAAAATTGATTACCACAAAAATAAATTTTATCTTGCCCCTCCTTATCTTTAACAAAAGAAAAATCTGGGTTCCAGTGAGGCATTAACAATGGAAGTAAATGGGGGCCCATCCGTAAACATTCAAATAAGCCACAATACATAAATAATATGTGGGTTAACATGTTATTATGACGATAAAATCACTTAACCTTTTCTGTGTAAAGTTATAGACAATTTTATTGTAGTTTATTGTAAATGTAGTTTGAAACTTTTTTCAAAAAGTCTGCACTGACTGCCCCCTGTTGATGTAGCTTGTAAAAACATGAATTTATGGAATTGATGTACTGGTCAGGGGGGCATGATTAATTACCTTATTTTTAAACATAATTAAGTCACATTAAATTAATGTTATATGGAGGAGAGAGGGGGAAAGGGACCGGAAAATTATGCAGACCAGATTCAAACCTGCATCTCCCATATGAGCACCACATTTCAACACATAAGAATGCATATTATTTTCTCTTAAATGAACAGCTTTCATTTCATTTCTTTCAGACATCTGCTCCAATCATAACAAATGTGTGAGGTCTACCTCTCACCTTCACAAGATACTGATACTGTTGGGCATTCCTCTCCAGGCCCAGTCGCCTCAGCAGGTCTTCCTCTCCTCCCTCGATCAGCTGATAGAAGATATGGAAGTTTCTCTCGCCGTGGCTTTGGTGCACCACGCGCGATTTCTCCAGCAGATAGTTCAGGATGTGACCGCCCACCGGAGCACCCTGCCAACGGGGACACCCGGAGCAAGAAGCAGAGGGGATAATAACGGGTTTCTGAGCACGTGCAAGCATGCATATTTTTCACACACAAGCACACATACACACATACACATACAGGTGGATGCGGGGAAAACCCAACCCAAGAAGAGCATGTAGGGGTAAAGGCATATCAACAGAAACACATTGTTGATGAACCACAACAATTAAGACATGAGCTTTGCTTGATGCTTGATAACGTGGGTAGTTACTGTGTAGCTGATGCATAATTGTGCCAACATTTGTTTTCACAAGATTAAGATTTTAAATTCGAATTTACATGAATGTATAGTGAAAAGTGTATATCATAGGTCTGTAACTAGTAACATTTTTCCACAATTTTTAAATCACATTTTTGTCTTTATTAGTTCATTTTAAAAAGCCATGCAGTGTGATTTTTAAACTTACAAATATTCCATTTGGTCTCTTAATTAATATAAAAGTCATAAAAGGTCATAGAAGCTGTATGCATTACAATAATAATAAAAGTTAGCAAAATGCTTTATAAAATTATTATTTATTTTTTCTCCCTTTTTCTCCCCAATTTGGAATGCCCGATTCCCAATGAGCTCGAAGTCCTCGTGGTAGCTTCTTGACTCGCCTCAATCCGGGTGGCGGAGGACGAATCTCAGTTGCCTTTGCATCTGAGACCGTCAATCCATGCATCTGATCACGTGGCTTGATGAGCGCATACTGCGGAGACGTAGCGCGTGCGGAGGCTTCACGCTATTCTCTGCTGAATCCATTAACAACTCACCACGTGCCGCACCGAGAGTGAGAACCACACATTATAGTGACCACGAGGAGGTTACCCCATGTGACACTACCCTCTCTAGCAACCAGGCCAATTTGGTTGCTTAGGAGACCTGGCTGGAGTCACTCAGCACACCCTAAATTCAAACTCACGACTCCAGGGGTGGTAGTCAGCATCAATACTTGCTGAGCAACCCAGGCCCCCTCTAAAATTAGATTAGATTAAGTTTTAGATGGATAATAGCATGTCACAACACAGTACATTTCCCAAAGTATTTCATTTCAACTACCAACTTAACCCAAGGTAAATCTCACCTTAAAGTCAAACTGAATGTCCATGTATTTTCCAAAGCGGCTGGAATTGTCATTTCGTAAAGTTTTCGCATTTCCAAAGGCCTGAGAGAAGAATTGGTAAAGGGAAAATATAGAATGATGTGGAAAAGGTTTTCATACAGACAAACAAGCTTTATCATGTACACAAATGCCATTCACACACACACACACACACACACTACTAGACACGCACATACACTGCTAGATTACAGGGAAGCAACACATCTGCAAAACATCTGGAATCTTTACAGCTTCCGTTGGCCATACTGTTTTTAGATGTCCTTCATATGCCCCAATCTTATCACACAGATAATAACCATGCTGTATAATTACCGGAGAGGTTTATACTGAAACCACAACTGCACACTGCTTAGAATAACCTCTGTTCTTTTCCTTGGCATTGCTGATAGTAATGTGGAGCGTTTTTTTTTTGTTACAGCAGTCCAGTGCAATAATTACAGCCCAGAGTTGGTTGGCATATGAAGGTTAGGAAGAAGAAATGACAGATTTGTTGTGTACATGTTTACCTCCAGCACTGGATTGGATTGTAGCAGGCGATCTTTTATGCTCTGCACATGCTCATTGGCAGGGCAGGTGAAAGCATAGTATTGCAATACTTTCTTGGAGGCTTCGGTCTTGCCAGCACCACTCTCACCCGAGATCAGGATACACTGGTCCCGCCTCTCGGTACGCATGGATCGGTACGAATTATCACCCACGGCATAACTGTACAAAGAATATGTACATACCAATAATGCTTAATCATGTAGTTTAACAATGTACAATTAACAAATTATTTGAATTATTTTAAGAAAGAAAAATTATGTATTGTAAGGAAATGAAACAGTCATTGACCATTTAAATGTTTTTTATATGAAATATTTTATTAGATTAAATATAAATACATTTTAATTTATTTTTCATTTAAAGTTAATTAATTCAATAGTATATTTTAAATACATGATTCATGTGATTAATAAAGGTTTTTAATTAAAATACAATCATATTAATAGCATATTAAATTAAATAACTCTTATAATAATTAAAACTAATTATTTAAATAAGCAATTAACATGCTAAATAATTCAAATATTTCAAGTAATTAAATTCAATTATATTTATTATTATCATCACTTCCTGTTAAAAACACATTTAATGAATAATTAAAATACAATCCTTACTGTTTCTGGTAACATATAATTTTGTTACGAAAACAAAAGTACTTTAATATTCCTCTTCTCTCAGTTTTAAAATAACACATTCCTTTGGCAGAGCTTAAATGGACTATTAGGTGTGAGTAACACTGTTGCACAATCAGTGGAAAGGCCCAAAGTGAGAATGGAGATGCCAATCATTTTCACGAGGAAAGAGTAGGGTGACACCAGAGAGGCTCTGTGTTATTTCAGCCTGTATGAGAGCAGAGATAATGCTTATCACATTTACAAGTCTGCTCTTAGTGTGAGATGAGAACCGAGGTACAGCAGTGTAAAGCCATTAGCCTAAAACTTCACATCACATCTACCCCTCTGCCTTTCTATCCCAGCAGACCTAAAGCTCCTTCATAAACACAGGCCACAGATAAGCATCACTGAATGTTACAATTGCTGCAAAAATTCAGTTCATGTCACTCAACATTCTCACATAGTTGTTGGACCTCTGATACAGAATAGTGGGTAACTATGACTTATTGACTGCTTACATGTGAGGCGAGACCTCATAGAAATTGACGCCCCTGTATCGCTCCATGTGCTGCTTAGTGTAGATCTCCAGATCTTTGTAGGGGTTCACCGACACCAGCACTGATCCAATGTATGTCTGTGAGAGAGATAAAGAGAGACACAGCAATTTTATTAATATAAATGTTAAGGTGACAAACAGTACAATAACAGATATTATCCCATAATTGCATGTATTGTAGAAGCAATGTTAAAAATATGTTTATGCGTCTTAGAAAAAAAAAAATATATATAATTTTGAGGCCAGTTCACCAGAGCAGGGTGTAGTGACTGATATATATATATATATATATATATATATATATATATATATATATCAGGGAACATTGTGTAGGCCATTAAAGGGTTTAAAACATCTTAAAAACATAGGATCAACAGCTCTTACATAAATTAGGTTCTCCTTGAAGCGTTTGCGGAGGTTTTCGATGAAAGCCACCTCGCTTGTGTAGTTCTCCAGCAGGACGAAGTCCTGTACACCCACCCGGTCCCTGGCAGTCAGGGCGCTCTCCATCATCACCCGGATTCCGTCACTGCCCACAGCCTGATAGAGAAACAGAGAGCCAGCAGTGAGATATAGACTCACACCTACAACCTCCAGACACACGGCAGTGTAAAGTGATATATCAACACTGTAATACACACAGAATGTCAAGGCCCTCTGAGAGAATTGAGAATAAACTCAAAACAACACTCCATCACTGCCCCTCCCATTTCATATCCGCAGTTTAGCTTGTTTTAAACAGTTAATGTTTGATAAGGACTGCTTGCTCCGAGATAGAAAGTTTAGATTTTAAAGCACTATTTCCTCACTGAAAAATATTGCAATTACGTTGCAATTATACATATTGCATAATGTTAAGAACAAGATGATGACACCATATTAAAAGGCAACTGATGAAGTGTAAAGCAAATTAACTCTATACAAATGTAGTATTATATTACCTTGTTTTTTGAACATAAACCATGATAATACCATGGTAAAATATACATACCATGTTATATGAATATGGTAGTCTTTCAGTACCATGGTATATATATATATAAAAGTTACAATGGTACTGTCATCTGACATCATCACTGTACCATAGTATTATATTATTAACATGTTTTTGGTTATCTACAATGGTAATACTATGTTTTTTGGACATGTACCATGGTATACCATCATATATGAATATGGTAATCATTTAATATCATTTATCAAAGTACCATGGTATTACCAACTGATACCATCACACTAGTGGTCGACCAATGTGGGTTTTTCAATGGCTGATGCCGATATCTAGATATAATAACAACAAATCAGATGTGCACAAATTTTTCAGTGTAACAAACAAATATTTTATGCAATATTACAGATAATCGCAAAATGGCCAAATACATTCTGATTAATCTGCCTGGCCGATATATCATCTATCACTAAATCACACCACCACAAAGTGCCACAGCTGTGTGTTATCTGTCATTAGATAGATTGTATAACTTTTAATATAAAACAAGAAGTTATAATCAATTTTCACAGCAAAATCTGAGTACATCAATGAAAACCTATCAAGATCTCCACCCAACTCAAGTGTGAAGGTAAAACGGAAACACGATCATACTCACATCGTTCTCCGCATCAGCATTTTTAAAGATCAAACCCTTCTCCAGAATGGAGACTTGGGTTTTCCGCATTAGATCCCCAATGTTAGACAAATCCATGGCGTCAAAACAACCTCAGCCACTGATCCTACGCCAGAGATGCTCTAAATGCATAAACAAGTAGGGCACGAAAATGTACTAAGTTCTAGCAGGACATCAAAAGTACTTGTCATCTGATGTGTCTGGAATCCTGATCATACAAGGACAATGGGTGATGCTTCCTCACTTGAACAGTAATATCTAAATACCCTCTCACACCCACAAACTAACACACACACACACACACCCACAAACTAACACACACACTAACACACACACAGAGATGAACAAATGCGTGATTATGCATTGAAATACACACACAGACACATTGTGTGAATGCACCAGCTGCCACGGCTGTTGTTTTGCTATTGACACAGCAGTGCCCGTCCCCTGGAGGGTAAGAGACGGAGACAGAGAGAGATGCAGCACACCTGAGCAAGGACTTTAATTAAGGTGATGTACAACAAGTACAACAGAGAAGAAACTCATATGCAGAACAGAGGACCGAGAGAGGAGGACTAACTGCAAGAAAAGCAAGGAGAAAGGAAAACATAATGGGCGAGTGGGAACAGTCAGCAAGTGTAATGCCAGGAAGTGACTTCATTCTCGATCCGTCAGCTGGCTGACTGCACTGACAGAGCTGCAAAGACAACTCTGAAGGTCTAACACTGGAGTCTAACTCTCTTGTTCCCTATTTGGCTCAAATTCTATTTTGCATATCCATTACATTTTTGTGTTGGTTTTATGCAAACTAAACAGCAAACAACCACATGGAATCTGGTTTATGCAAATCACATCACATTTAGTAATATAGGTCTATGGCAGGGGTCAGGAACCTATGGCTCGTGAGCCACAAGTGGCTCTTTGTTAAAAATCAAGTGGCTCGTCTAACTTTTCACCAACACATGATCGTTTAAAACTTTCTAGAGATAATTTTCCTGCAGAAAGTGTAGGTGCCACTGCAAAGCTTGAAGTCAATGACACCATTTTGATTTCCTTTCTCCCGAATTTGTCGTACAGCCTACTCCTGGTGAACAAGGTTTGAAATGAACACCCGCCAAATGCAGATTTGTCATGTAGAGTATTGCTGTTCACGAATGCAATGAAAGTGCTTCTCCATGGCACGCACATTCATAGAGTTCTGGGCCTCGTTTTCCAATAACTATTGATTTTCTAAGAGTGATTTTATGAACGTTTGTTATTTTTTGTGTGCATAGCGTGAAATAGCACCCGGCACCCACCAAATGTGACAAGACTCAATCCAGTTCGCAAGCTCCTCGTTCAAATGTAGGTATTTCATGCGCAAGTAATTTTGCTCATCTACCCGCAACAGGTGGGTGACCTGTAAGATTTCTCGGAGTTGCACATGACAAGAAATGCTGTTAGTCACAAAGACACATGCTTGAAGAAACACACTTTATTGTAGTTTTAAGAACAGACAACAGAAAAGCTGTCAATGATTGTGTCTGATTTGCTGTTTGTTCAGAGGTGTGCAACGGGACCCTGTCTAGTGGAACAAGCACATGTAGAGAGTTATCACTCCTTTTTCTCAGTTTCATTTGACTGAAAATTGTTTGCAAGAATAATGTAGTCTATGAGAATGTTGCAAATGTTAACCGATCATCTCGTGAGGTCCTGTGAGTTTTGTTTGCTTTATTTCCAAGGAGCAGTTTGCTCTTACACATTGTGAACCCAATTCTGCAGGTTCATTAATATTAACAGGAATCTTTGTATTAAAGAAAGACGAAAGTGATTAAATCATGAAGTAATACAAGACACGTTCACCTTGAACCTAAAATTGAGTTCTATTTTATTTTCTTTAGGCAGCATTAACTGTATCACCAACATGCAAAATAAACACACTCGATAAGAACACACATTTGGCAGCATTTTGGGGAACACAAGGGAATTTATTAGGCTTATTTATTATGATGTTTATAATAATTATCTTTACATTTATAATTATCTTTAGTTCTTAATTTGTAAGCTGTTAGTAGGCCTAATTTTTCACCTGTTGTCGTTGACGGATGCGTGATAGAAAATGAGGCCGTTGGAGACAGTAAATGTTTGGATTTGGGCTATATATAATATTTTTTAATCATTTAGTTATTTTAATTTTCATTTTGTTTAAAGTGCAACTAGAGTTTAGTCTTGAAAATGCATTTAAGTTTTTCGTATTTCAATAAATTAATTTACTTTTTAAAGCAAAATCAATAAAACAAAATATTCACAGACCCTTGGCAGGGGGGGTTGACCATATAAACAGATATCGCAATATTTTAAAGGTGATTATTACAGCCCAAAAGGGAAGTTACATTTTTTTATGAACAATTGTACATTTAAAAAGTAATTTTATGGAGACCTGCACAAACATTTGTACCCAATTTCATATTGCAACATGTTACCTGTTAACTATATTTGCTTGTTTTTGTTTTTTTGAGTAGACTATGGGCAAATCATTTTATTTTATTGAAAAACTGTTTTTTGTTATTTGCTTGTGCAATGGCTCTTTCGAGAGAAAAAAATGCATCAACCAAAAATTGGCTCATTAGTGAAAAAGGTTCCTGACCCGTGGTCTATGGGATTTATTTTTTTATTTGACCTGTTTTATTATCTTTAATTGTTCACCGAAAAATGGAAATTCTCTCATCCTTTAATCACCCTCATGCGATCCAAGATGTGTTTGACATTCTTCTGCTGAACACAAAGGAAGATTTTTAGAAGAATATCACAATGCAAATGAATGGTGAACAAAATTCTGAAGCTCAAAAAGCACAAAGGCAGCATTAAAGTAATCCATATGACTTCAGTGGTTAAATCCATATCTTCAGAAGTGATATGATAGGTGTGGGTGAGAAACAGATCAATATTTAAGTCAAAGTCTTTTACTATCACTCTCCACTTTCAACATTTTCTTATTTTGCTTTTGGAAAATGTATATTCTTTGTGCATACTGCCATCTACTGGGCCGGGAGGAGAATTAATAGTAAAAAGGAATTAAATATTGATCTGTTTCTCACCCACACCTATCAGATCACATCTGAAGATATGGATTTAACCGCTGGAGTCTGTATGGATAACTTTTATGCTGGCTTTGTGCATTTTGGCACTTCAAAATTTGGGTACCCATTCACTTGCATTGTATGGACCAACAGAGCTGAAATGTTCTTTTAAAAATCTTTGTTTGTGTTCAGCAGAAACACATCTAGAATGGCATGACAGTGAGTGAATGATGATAGAATTTAAATTTTTGGGTGAACTAGCCCAGAATTTTTGGGTGAACTAGCCCAGATATACTTCATATGAAATCATTTAGAACAAAATCTGACAAAAAAAAGGTGTTTTTGCTGTCGTTCGGAGGTTTGTAAAGCTCGCCTGGTCGAACGTTTAGGAAAACTTTTAACCAGCTGCTAAAAACCTTCTTGCTGCCACTGGTCTGCGCCATTGGTAGGCGTGACCTCGAGCTCCACCTACTTTGTTTTTCAGTCAGTATTCAACATTAACACACCTACGTGCTATTATGAAATAGCTGGTGCAAACTTACCTACATCTGTACAATCGTTTGCATAAAGATATTCTCCAAGACTATGCCATGCAATTTTTTTGTTTGTTTAATTAGTCTACAAGGAATCAAATCTACTCAAATACTCTCAAGTGCCCATTCACTCATGTGCCATCTTTCTCAAGTAAGATATGCCTCTATCACCATTCTTTTGTCAGTATTCTCTTTTATAAACCTATCTTTGCAATAGTATCAGTACCATCATAAATTACAATAACAGAGTGTAATCAGCCCATATTATGGCATTGCTAGAGTGCATTAGCGTAATTAATTTACAATGTAAACAAGACAAATTAAAAATGTTCTACAGCACATTTTACTTTTAAATCATTGAGTGGTTAAAACAGACACTTTTACTGATCTAGTGTGAATTCTACTGATAGAATGAGGCATAAAGTCATTGATAACACATTTTAATGTCACATTAGTTTAGGTTTTACATGTAGTCCTCACATTCAAATGCCCCTCTAAATGCCTCACACAGCAGTGTGGCGGGCGTCTGAATGTTCGCAAACAGTATACGGTTGCTCGACTGTTTAGAACTTATTTTTACTCCTGAACGAAGAACAAAGAACTACTTCTCTGGAGGTATATCAGGGTCTTAAGTATGAGCAATAATAATTATTCTTGCCTTAGCAAGCAGCACTCAAAATTTGCTGTCACAAAATGTTCCTAGGAACTGCATGCATCCACCACTTTTATGAACTGTGGTGTTTCAATAATGAGAAATTAACAAAAAGCGGCTACCTTCATTTTTCACTTGTCATAAACAACACATTTGATCTGATCACTTGCAAATAAGAGTGCTGACAGTCAGTCCCACACTGCGTAATAGTAGCAGTGACACAAAATTGACAGAAAACACCAGTGGTGGTGTCGTATTCAAAACAAACTCTGCAGACTAGGCAGACAGACCATGACATTTGTTGGCCTACTTGAATATAGTGTGTGTTAAACCCTTGACAGATAATTTCCACTGAACCAATAACTCTGAGACAACACTTTTACCGTTTTTACAACTTTGCAGACATTTCTGTTTTCCAGGACTTTTTGTCAACTAAAAATGTGCAGAAAGACATTTGTCAATGTTTTGTCTACTGAATGATCGGCTCCAAAATACACAACTGTACAACCTGTTGAACAGACCTCTAGCACTCACAGTTTCATTTGAGACACATATGGCGTCTCAAATGGTCAATACAAGGAGTCCTCTGAGCATTCTGTGTTCTTGTTAGAAATGTTATTTGAACATCACCAAGAAACCCGTTGAGCCACCAATAGCCAATTAAATTCAAATTAACCATTTACATGTATTATTTTTGCAGATGCTTTTATCCAGAACAACTTACAAAATGAGGAAAGATACAACATAAGCAAATTACCTTAAGTAGACCATAACATAAAAAGTGGTGCAATAGAAAGTTTCAGTTGTATTAGAAAAATACAAGCCAAGACAGAGAATAGAGTGCAAAAAAATATTATTTAAAATATATATATATATTTTTTTTTAAGTGTAGAGTTATTTGCTCATTGTAAACTTGTGTTTAGATGACAGAGAGAGAGTCTGCTTCATTAATGGCATTGGGAGGTTTATTCTACCATCAATGTACAGTGAATCTGAAAGTCCGGGAATGTGATTTGGTGCCTCTTTGTGCAGGTACAAGGCACTACTCATTTGCAGACCACAGCCTTCTGAACCAGACATGTAAAACAATAAATGCGAAATATCCAGAAAGGAGACCCTTTTCCTCAAAGGCTCCTTCCTAAGCTACTTTCTTAACAAACCACCTCCATTATGGCATTGTTCTTCTGGGGGTTATATGGATTTGATTTCCTGCTCCCACCCTAGTCCAATTCCCCATGCATGCTGGTCTAAATGGCAAACTACAGCCTTTGCCATGTGCTCGCTTTTTCCAAATCCTGCTCTGAAAACAAAGAAAGGACCACGGGAAATTTTCACCATCTTAATTTCTCTGATCTTCTCTGAAAAGCTTGTAAATATTAAGAAGGGAGAGGCATCTGCTTGCATATGAATTGGAAAGAATTTAACAATAATTGCCTTTTGCTTGACCTTCCAAAATCCTACTGATTTGTGTGGGCAGAGCTCTATTAGAGATCTGCTGAGTCAGGCTGTCTTTGTAAGCACTTCTCACATTGCAAAACGACACAAGCAATCTTTGGAAGCAGACATATAAGGAGGGACCAGAGCTACGATTACAAAGATTGATTTTTAAAAGAGTGAACGGACAGATCAAACACTGTTATTTAAAGGAATATTCCAGGGTTAATAAGAGATCAACTCAACAGTCAGCATTTGTAGCTGATTACCACAAAACATAATTTCGACTCGTCCATCATTTTCTTTAAAAAAGTAAAAATCAAGGTTACAGTAAGACACTTACTGTAAATGGAAGTAAATGGGGCCCATTTTTGGAATGTTTAAGGCAGAAAGGTGACACTTAAAATGTTATAAAAGCACTTTAATTACACATTAATTCTATTGTTAAACTGTCTAATGTATTATTTGACCTGCAAAGTTGTTGCAATTTTTACGGTCGTTTTAAGGTTTACAACGTTACATTGTCATGCAACGAAGTTGTAATAAAAAAACTTCACATTTTATCATGCTAAAACCACGCTAACATTTATATTGTTTACATCCTGTTTCTATTCTTTAGAAACAGCGAGTATTTACAGTAAATGTTTATGCACCATGTACTTTTATTGTAAGTGCCCAGATTATTACCTTTTTGAAAATGCTGTAGATTGAACTAAATTTGCATTGAACCTGGATATTCCTTTAATTTGGATTTAATTAATTAAGGGAATTATGATACAGCCAAAAGTGTCATTTTTTAAAACATTTTTTGCAAACCAAGAATAGAATATTAACAACTCCCAACTGTAAGTTGACAAACAAGAATAGAAAGTATCTTGCATTTTTCCATAAGTAATGAATGCAGTGAAAAAAAGTGCATATTCTAGATATATAGTGGAAAGTTTTGTGCTCCTCCCTTTCTTGCCAGGAATAGGGAAAATGGTAGAAAAGAAAAAAAATCTTAGCGGCTTGCTTATGATTTTGAGTTTTTTGAGGTTACAAACTATTTCCATCCTGATTGAGTCATCTGGCTCACTTGATACCTTTCACCTCTCTTCTGTTCTCCAGCAGGAAAGTACCAGTGGTGGAGAAGGACAGAGTGGCTCGATTAAAACTGCAGAAAGGAGCATAACCATCAAAGAGGGTTCCCACAACCTTAAACACCAATGATAACGCGTGTAAGGATTTCTCGTTGGGTTTCTCCATTTGTTTTTTGCAAAGAGAAGTGTAAAAAGGTCAAGCGCCTGCAGTTTAGATTTCTGCAGATGGTCAGGGGAGGAGGTCATTTTAGCACTTCTCAAAAATGTGCTTTTTAGAGCATGCTCATCTATTTTAATATATCTGTTAGCAACATTTCCCGTTTTTCATGTTGACAATAAAAAGGTTGTTGATGGTCATAAAATTTATTTTGTAATGCATAGGGACACAGCCCAACCAACAGAACACAATGCAGGTGACTCAGAATATTTTTTTTTTTTAAAGTTAAAGTGGTTTTAACTTGAAATGGCTTCTAAAAAATTAGATGCTGAAAAAATAGTGAGAAGCAGCACAATGGTCAAAAACATCTGTCTAGAACATTTTTACATAGACAAACAATTAAAAAAAACAGTGAAGACTGATACAAAGATGTCTTTGGTGCAAACGGCCCCTAAAGGTTGAATAAAACTCTGCAAAGTTAATAACGTTTCAAAGACAAAACGTTGGCAGAGGCCTTACTGCATGCTTTCCATATCATATAATTTTTTCACTAAACCCCTTTTATCAAGAAGTCTTCATAAGAAGATGCCTTACAATGCTCCTTTAATTACTGTTTCTCAGATGGTGAGAAATTCCATGGGTGGCATTGTAATTTACTCTGGACTGCTGAGTTGATGGCTGTCTTTGTGTACAAGGGGCTCTGTTGGTTTGGAAAGTCAGCTGGTGGGTGTCAGGCTCCAGGGGGAAAGTTGACAGACAGGTGTGACTAGCTCTGCCTAGCTCTGCCTAAACAGGTGAAGAGTCATATGCTCTGGTGTACCCACCCTTCCACATGCTAAACTCATAAACAAAGTTTGTCACACACTTTTTGACTAGGAGAAGATATGAAGTGACCAACTATCCTTCATTCCAGCTTCCAGACAATGGAAGGCATTCATGTCCAGAGGGCATTTGAAGAGCACGATTCAGAACAACTACTGGACTCAGCAGTGCTCTCTTATAAAGAACAATACAGATTTATTATTACAATGTTTTCTGTCCAGTCATCATTGTGCCTAAAGGTCACAAAGCTAGCTTCTGTAATGAGATGTACACTATAAAATGTTATGACCCCAAAAAATTTGTATGATTACTAATTTCCATATCTTTGAATAATATTAAAGTTATAGCGCTGCCAAGAGGCAGAGGTGAGTTTTACATGTCCTCATATTGGCCTCCTTAACGAGTGTCTGAAATTTGGTGAAAATATCTCATTCCGTTCAAGGGATATAACTATTAAAGTAAATGTGGCCACACCCACTTTGTACATTTTGGCGTATTGTTGTGACAATGAAAAGTACAATTTTTTTTTTAATTATTATTATTATTGGTAATGAGACTTAAGAGCACTGCTTTTGTTCAGATTGGACGAACGACTTTCTGAAAGTATGTTTTTTAAATAATCTAAAATATTTAACAAACAATTTAACTCACACCAATAGTTCTTGAGGCAAAATTGTAATATGGTATTACAATAATAATGCGTGTCTGTGTGAAACACTGTGGAATATACACTTACTGAGCACTTTATTAGGAACACCTGTTTGCCTACTTATTCATACGACTATCTTATCACCCAATCATGTGGCAGCAGTGCAATGCATAAAAAAAGAGAAAAAAAAGAAAGAAAAAAAAAAACACAGATATGGGTCAGGAGCTTCAGTTAATGTTCAAATCAACCATCAGAATGGGGAAAATAGGATCTCAGTGATTTCGTGGAGATGATAGTTGGTGCCAGATGGGCTGGTTTGAGTATTTCTGTACCTGCTGATCTCCTGGGATTTTTACGCACAAGAGTTTACTCAGAATGGTGCCAAAAACAAAACGCATCTAGTGAGCAGCAGTTTTGTGGACAGAAACGCCTTGTTGATGAGAGAGGTCAATGGAGAATGGCCAGACTGGTTCGAGCAGTAAAGTATTCTTAATAAAGTGCTCAGTGAGTGTACAACCAATTACACGCATGTAAAACATGATAGTGCCTCCCAGTGGCCATTGTTTTTACATTTTGCACAGTGCTCTTGGGACAATAGACAAATAGGCCTACCATGTTTGCTGTGATATGCCTTTTTTAACCCTCTCTAATAGCTGCTGAAATCTGATTGGTCGAAAGCCATGTTTTTCAAGATTTGCGATTGTGCTCATAGACCCTGACAGAACCTCGGAAAATGACACAGCATACAAAATGATCTGACCAACGGTTCCATAGTTAGAGCCATTTTTATATTTGTCATTGGTATAGCGCCACCAAGTGGCCATCTTGCAGGTTTTTCTTTTCACATGTCCTCAGATTGACCTCCTACTTCTTAATATCTTAGTATCTAAAGTTTTGTAAAAATATCTAATTTGCAAAAGTGGCCATATCCACTTATGTTTTGGCATACCGTTACACCGATTAATCAAAAGTTCAAACTTTTTTCGATACCTATTGAGATTGGGAATCTTTCTGGGATTTGTAAAAAATCAAAAATTTAGGAAAATCTAGAGGGCGGAGCTGAAATTTGACAAAAATGATTTGATTCGCCATGACCCAAGGAATCGAATGGAAAACAATTTTGTTTCTTGTCCTTGTTTTGTTCACTATAAAACACCCTTCATTGGCCGATCGGGTTCATGCACATATAGCCAGCCGGAGTACTACTAATTCTCTAGGCCTTACGGTTTGGTCTGCACAATCATTTTTAGGGCAGAATAATAATAATAAAAATCATTACAATTACAATAGGGTTTCAGCAATTTGAGCCTGAACACCGAATAATTACAATTTTTGCTTTGTGATCAAATATACAGGGCACAATTTTTCTACAAAGCTAAATTCAACAGTCAGACATTAGGCTTTAGATTCAAATGTTTTTAAAACCATGAGAAACATAAATTCAATCAAGTGTGTCCAAACCTTTGGCTGGTAGTGTATAGTTAGAGTTGTCCTTATCGCTGTGGTTGCAAGTATGTCACTCTTCAGAGCAGTGTGTCACTGTGTAAACTTCATTACCTCTGTCTGAGATCTGTATCTTCCTGAGAGAAGTTTTGCTCTATAGTTGTGGAATCTCGGGATAAATTCCTCTGTGGCACGCAAATGCATGCTGCAAATTCTCTTAGCTCTGAAATCTGATATCACATATTCATCAAACATCAGAAGTTATTTGCTTATGTTCAAATGTTTCCCAAAGCTATGAAACACAATCTTGTCTATACTACTACTG
Organism: Moxostoma hubbsi; assembly: GCA_032164185.1. NCBI lineage: Eukaryota > Metazoa > Chordata > Actinopteri > Cypriniformes > Catostomidae > Moxostoma > Moxostoma hubbsi. Next base: position 27,077,229 of record JAVLUX010000029.1, on the reverse strand, counting down.
ACATTAGGTGCATTTATTTGAATGTGACATGATGCTCAGCAAATGACAGACGTAGCATAACATGGTATGACAGCTTTGAATGAGTAAAAGGTAAAAGGTCTGAGACAACACCACAATTCAAAACACAAGATGAACAATAAGGTCCTTGTGTGCTTGAAGTTACTGTTGACTACTAGAAGAAGGTTGAGTTTGAAACAGACAGGAATAAATGTAGTAGGTTGGAATGGTCCGATGACAGTTTCATGGACTCTCTCATTCTTACCCTCTTTTTAGCCACGAATTTAACAGTGACTGCTGAGTCTAAGCCAGTGATTGCTTAACTGCGAGATGGCACTAGTGCATAAACAGATACTAACAGTCAGTCTATCCGACCTAAAATAGGCTGAGAAGATCAACAAACTCCTAATCCACTCATAAATCATTTTATATGATATGTACTTTAACAGTACTTCACTGGCACTTCGCTGTTTATATCACTCTGCTTGTCTACAAGTTACATTATATTCAAACACTTTTACTATAACACATAATTTGAAAAACAATACATTTTAACATGCATTACAGGCCCACCTACATTAACACATTTATTCCAACATGATTAACTTCTACGGTAACTCACATCATAGACCGAGGCTTGAGCCCAGCCAAGCACACTAGCTGACACGTGAGACAAAAGTGTCATAGAAGTGACACGAAATGACGTGGTTGCTTAAGAAAATGTGTTTTTCATGTTGTGTTTGCTTTTTCAGCACTACTGATTAGGTTTAGGTGTTGGTTTAGGGCAAGGATGTTAGCCATCAACTCACTCTCATTTGCTTTTTGGTTAGGTTTAGGTTCAAGTTCTATGTTAGGGAGGTATGTTTTAATCATTAAAACCTCCATCTAATATTCATCTTAAAAGCGTAATTTGATAACTACACCATTTCACTCTCTTTTAGCGCCATATGCTGGACAGTTCACAGGGAAACAACAGCAAAATATGTAATGAAGCATGTAACTTGGTCAGAAAGTCATTTTCACAACAGACACCTTACAAAACTCTGAAGTAAACCAGAGGATAAATTCAGCGGTTTCTGGAGATGGTTTCTCAAATCAGTATTTCATGAAAAATGTCATTTGTTTGGTAATAAGCAGTAAAAACTAGTTTTCAGCCAGTCATTATCACACAATAAATCCTACAGTGTGAAACCCCTCCACTCTGTGTCATTTATTTTTGTGGTAATGACCAGCGGACTTTAGACTATCCCTTACATATCGACCAGACCAATAATTGACCAATATATGTGCCTGCTTGGCAAAAGTGTTAACACTTCCTTGTATCAGTTTAAAAATGTATAATAGCCCAGTCAATTGATAATGCTGATACATTTTTGATTTTACATCTAGCAATCAGTCCCCACGCGCTCTAGTGATTGGTATCTCTAGTTATTGGTCAACCATTAATGTATGTATTCCATGTGATCTGTTCAATTGCATTCAAATCATGTAAGCCAGTCATTACATAATCTAAATGCAAAAATAAATCAACAATCAGACCCCACCCCCTTACACAGCTTTACACTACAACCACATATACTTCACTTTCCGTAAGCCCCATACTGACACAGCAGAAATTTCCCAGCTGGTTTTGTTTATTATGGATCGTGCTGTGGTTCTTACCATGGCTCGATACTTCATCTTTGCGTTCTTCCCAGATTGTTGCTGTAAATATAAAATGATTTATATTTCCAAAACAATGCCCATCATTTGAAAAAGTGTGCCACGTTTGTTAATTTAACTTCTGCTCAATGTGTGGGAGTGTCCCAGCTGCCATTTCTTCAGCGCTCGCTCGCTCTCTCTCTCTCTCTCTCTCTCTCTCTCTCTCTCTCTCTTTTTATGGAGGAACGATTCAGAAAAGTGACACAATCCTCCTCTCTGCTTCCCTCGGCTTGTTTGCTCTGTCCTCCTGCAAAGGGATTTACAGTGAAATCTAAAAATCGGGCCCCCTGTAGTAGCCCTATTTGCCTGCCCTTAAAAACCAGCAATTGGCTCTTTAAAAATATTAAAGGACTAGTTCTTCCATGGAACACAAAAGGAGATGTTAGGTGGATGTTAGCTTCAGTCGCCACTCATTTTCATTGTATAGTATATAACAACATCTTTTGCGTTTCACAGAAGAAATTCAGTCATACAGGTTTGGAACAACATGAAGTTGAGTAAACTACGACAATTTTCACCTTTGGGTGAACTATCCCTTTAAAGACAAAAGAAACACATATCTGGAAACGACCATCAAAATGTAAGGTAAATCCAATAAAAACATGCCGTCTCATGCTGACAGACTCCGGGACTCAAGGATTTGGTATTTGGATCTTTGGAAAGCTACATAACTAGCATTAAGTGTTGGATGAAATTATGAAATGCAGCTATTGATTTTGCCAAGTGAATTTTCCTTCTCTTCCTGCCTTGGCCCACTCCCTTCTTCGCCCCACCCGCCCTAGTGCATGCTGAAGCAGATTTGCAGCAGATCTCAGATAGGGAACAGTCAAGGAGGCAAGATTGATATGCTAAAACTTGGCTCAGTTGCAAGCGATAGAAAAATGGGGCCAAGTGCAATTAGCTGTACACACACAGGTCACATTCGCATGTTTACAGCCTGATATCAAAGGCATATATCTTTAACATACAGCTTTAGCAATAAGTCTGATTTAAAGCTATTTACTTTGGTTTATAAACATCTATAGAAACAGAAATAGAACAGATAGAAAGAACAATAAGACCAAAACTAAAACTGCTGTATTTACACAGCTGAGGTCTTATGAAAGATCTCTGCTAATTAACAAAAAGATGTTTTGAAATCATGCCTTTAAATGCCTACATGCATACATACATGTGGGGGGGGGGTGGTTAAGCCATCTGGAGAAGGGTTAATATGACACACCTCACTTTCTCCACTCCACCCAGGATAAATGCAAGGCCATTCTGATCATCTTTTCAGTCATACAGGTTTGGTACAACATTATAAAATTATAACTGAAATTTCATTTTTGGGTGAACCATCTCTCTAACCAAGGTACCTTTAGCTCAACTGCTGCAATAGCAGCAATACCAAGATCATGTGTTTGATGGCCAGGGAACAAACATACTATTAAATGTAAACTGTGAATGCACTTCATGTCACATTGGATAAAACCATCTTCCAAATTCATGACGTAAAATGCCAATGTACTATGCAAGGTCACTACCTATGCTCATCCAAATGTCATAAATCTGCATAGAGAAGCTGTATGGCTGTCATCTATGAAACAGATTACCCTCTTACAAGATTTTAAGGCTTTCCATATTATAGGAGAGCAGCAGTGTCGTAGTAAATTTGTAATTTAGACATGGTGTGAATTTGTTGCACTAATTAATGCTAATAAATCCTCCTCTCTTTTTTTCTGTCCTATCAATCTCTCACTCTTGCAAGCTCCTCCCACTTCAGCCAACATAATCAGAGACCACGCCTGCAGGAATACGAGTAGCCTAATATTTTCCAGATGGTCTCTCTCTCTCTCTCTCTCTCTCTCTCTCTCTCTCTCTTTCGTTGTGAACATTAACATTACAGTCCCAACATGTAAAAAGAACAGCTCTATACTGAGCGGAGCACAACACACTGCCAGTCAAAATTTGGACAGGCCTAATTCTTCCTTAATATTATTGTTTTCCACATTTTAGAATAATAGTTTAAAAGTAATTTAAATTATTAATTAATACAAACAGCGGTATGGGAATAATGCAGTGACAAAAAAACGAGCAAGATCAATAAACAAATAAAAACTTCAAATTAGCCACCCTTTGCATAAATTACAACTCTGTTCACTCTGGTGTTCAGATGTATATTTTCCTTTACTATTAGTCCAACTAATCCATTTGAAAAAGAAAAAAAAATAGCTTAAAGAAATTAATATTTAGGATAGTTTATATTTGCCTATAAAACTAACTTCAACTTCACTGCTCTCAGATCATTTTGCACACACCCTTCTATCATAGTGTACACACTAAACGCTTTATGAATTTCTGCAGAGCAGCTGTGGTCAATAGATTACAATGGTTGTCTATGAAACGGGATAAACAAACAACTGTTCAAAATCATCCCATTGTCCGGTCTCTTTGATCATATCATATCCATCTTTCAAACCCTGTCTTATTGCTGTCCTTTGATCTCTGGCAATAATGACAAGTGTTAGTGCTCCACTTTTTTAAATTAGGGCTATCAACTGAGCTGAGAAACTAAATTCAAAGGTTTCACTGAAATATTACCAAAATTAGAATTATATTCCAATTTTAAAGACATTATTTCAGGTAGGGAGACAAATCTACAAGACATTTGATTTCGAAATTGTCTCCTATGTCAAAAAAGGGGCGCAAAAACCCCCCGAAATAAACCAATCAGCACAGAGTTATAGCGATTGTTTATTGTAACAACATATTTGGCTGTTAACAAATGTGTTTAATGATAAAGTCTTAAGCCAAGAAAAGATTAAGCCATTTAGCATTCTCAAATATTAAGAAAAGAAACACTTTCATAGAATGTTCTATGCTAACTTAAGTGTTGTACAGTAGCCTATACCAGTGCCATGTTACTACCACACACTCAAGCTCCATACTACCGGTGGTACCACAGTGTTTTTCATTAAATACAGTTGTATGTACATGGTTAATGCTCATGCAGAGTGCTGCTGCCTCCACTTCTGGGTACCCTTCACTCTGAAGAAGTCCTTCTTTTTCTATGCAAGCATGTGCTGAATTGATGTGTTTTTCATTGTCTCTCACAGTAATGAGGCATTTTTTAGACACTGTGTCACTAAAAAAGGAAATTCAACTTTTAAAAATTGGCTTGAGACACCCGCTTTCTGTTTTATCCTAAGAATGTAAGTTGTCATCAGTGCTTGGCACACATCCAAAATTCAAAGGCTCATTTTAGCATCTTAAATGTAATATTCAAATTTCAATTTGACAGCCTTGTACATGGCTATAGAACTGAGCCAAACATGACAGTGAAACAGTGGGAAAAAAGACGAAAAAAAGAAAAGATAAACAGAACAGACAAGAAATTACATAAACCCATCACCCCAAACCCATCTGACTTTCTTGGACATTCTACAAAATCTCCTTTTGTGCTCCAAGGAAGAAATCTTAGAGATTCAAAACAACATGAGGGTGAGTAAATGATGACAGATTTAAATTTTTTCCTTTTCCTTTAAGAGTATTCTGAACCCTGCTGCTGTTAAATAAAAAAAGATAAAAGAGGCTTACGACAATCAGTGTGAATGAATCAGCTCTGTGGACTCAAAGTCACTCTACAGGTCACTAGAAGAGTAAGTCACGCACATCCTCACATGACCATCTGGTGTAGAAACAAATACTAAGAGGTTTTGTTTGTTATGTGAAGGGTTCTGGTCCTTAGAATGGGCAAATTACATCCGTGGGAAATTTCTAATGGAAACTCTAGATTTTTTCCCTGCATGCATGCCTGTCGTGTTCTCGTCCCATTTGTTCTCATGTTGGCCAACTGAAATCCCCTTTCCTTCACTTCCTCTGTCTGTAAATGAATGTGCAGAATATTCTTATGCGCTGCCTTCCAATTCACAAACTTAAACTATGCACTAAAGTAAAGTATTTTGCTGGTGAAAATGTACATACTTATAGTAAGACAGTAGGCTATTGGGACATCCTACCACATCTATAAGTTGTGTCTTGAGACAGTTTTCCCACAGTGAACTACTAAACAGCCTAAAATCTAATAGACATTCAATTACATATTCTGACTGCATCTACACCAGATTTGAAGTTATATCCACCTACCTTGGTGCAGTTATTTTGTATTTCTTCATGTTTCAAACCAATCCGAATTTCAATATACTTTTCCCATAGTAAATAATTTAAAATACCCCCAAAACCCCTACACCTACATTGAATTGTTTTGTTAACACATACAAAGGCTTTTTAATACACCCAAGTTCATAACAGCTTAGCAACTGTCTAGCAATTGCCTAGTAACCACTATATATATATATATATATATATATATATATATATATATATATATATATATATATATATATTCAATTTGACATTACAGTTAAGTTGAGCTTTTGTTAGTTTTCAAACAATGTTATTTTTAGTTTAGTTTTCTTTTTAAGTGTTTTCTAGTTTCATTTAGTTTTAGTTTTCATATTTTATGGCTGCCAAAAGCAGAGCGTTTACTTGTATCATATACTGCAAATATGTCTATGGTTGTTACATTTCTCCTGGCAGTCTTGTGTTACCTCTATCTAGTGGCCTTTTAATGCTTTTTTATAATACAGTATACAATGTCTTAAAAACTCAAACTAAAAAAATGTCAAGAACAAAACACATTTGTTCTATTGGACCCCCTCTAGATTGTATAGGCTTGGTCTTAAAGACACACCCACCTGCTGGCAATGCCAATCAGGATGGAGACATAACCCATGTTTTTTGGGGTGTGTTGAGAGTCTGGTGTGCGATGTATTAGGCTCTTGGGTATCATTTTGCCACATCGACATTGAAAAAAGACACATAAAGAGTTGGGTCTTAACCAGTGTCACAATCGCCAGACAGAAAATTTTAAGGGGCTGGAGGTCGGCTGGAGCACCCTCCTTTCAGGAGTGGTGCTCAGAGATGGGAAGTGTGACGGCCTTTGAAGAGGGGTGATTATTTGTATTTTATTTATTTTTGTTTATTTATTTCTTTAGTATTTTATTACATTTTTATGTGTGTTTGTCTTTATAATTTGTGACCACTGGGATGTTGTTGGGGCCAGGGTGGGGGTTAAAATTGATTCGGTGTATATATTTTTTTGTTTTTCTGTGTTTATTTATGAGAATCAACAAAAATTGTTAATCTGAATAAACACACAAAAAAACAACAACTAGTTTTTATTTCATTTTAGACTATTTTAGAGTAAATAAAGTATTTGTTTAGTTTCAGTTTTTCCAATCATGCAAGTTTTTATTTCTATTTTAATAAGCGAAAAAGTTTCAATTTTTGTTAACGATAATACTACTGTTTTGAACACCTTAGCTAAGCAACCTTCTAGTAACGGTCCAACAGGAACCACTTAAAAAGACCTTAGCAACCATTTAGCATTGCCAAACATTCAGAACAGCCTACCTTAACCAAAAGCCTTACTAACCAATAAGCAACTGTCTAGCAACACCCTAAACAACAAAAACATGGTTGTGATGTAAACAGTAAAACAGTTCAAACGTAAACAAACACATAGGCTTTATCAATCTGTACCTATCAACACTCTACCAACCCCAGAGTAGCTTAGCAACACCTTCCCTTACAAAAATCAAGATTTCATGGCAAATTCGCCACAAACTTACCGCAAATTCACCACAGATCATTTTCATATGCAACTGCACTTTGCGGCAAACTTGCAGCAAATTGTCCCTTGTTGCCAAAGATTTGCTGCAGGTTCACCACTACCAGTGAAGAGCTGAAAACTTCTGGCAAAAAATTGTGGTGAATCCCAAGCTCATTTGCATGTGAAAATAATAAGAGGCAAATTTTTGGCTAGTTTGCTAGAAATCCAGATGTTTCACAAGCAACAATCCAAAACACCTTTGAAAATTCTGTGTTAGAGAAATTCATCCGAACACTAGTAGAGGTCAGTGAGAAAGTGAAGCCTGTAGATATTATTTCAGATGTGGTTAGTACAGCGAGCAACACATGAAAGCCATCTTGTTAATGTTCCACTCAGTGATATGACAAGTGACACTATTCAAAGAGCATGGTTTTTTTTCAATCAAACTGAGAGCGGAGATTCTGGAGCAGAAGAATCTCACACCTCACTTTACTAGGCTTTGTCTGTGTCTCCTTTTTTAGAAATGTTTACTTTAAGATGCTCATTAGTTGTACATGCATGCTTTGACATTTTTCCTACCGCAATTTAATCTGTGTGCTCTTTCAAACTGACTCTTCAGACAGTTCACTATCTGAATGTCAATGGATAGGGGATTGTGATTGGAAAGTTTTAATTCAGTCATGAATTTCAAATAACATTGTATGATTTTAATGGTTTTACAAGCTGTATCCTTGGCTACTTTTGATTAGGACTCTCACGAGAAAGCCAAAGATCGAGACATTTTGGGGAGGGGAAATATGGGACAAAACACCATTTTTTTCTGATTAAGACAGGTCACTAGAAAAAGTGCTTAAATACAGGATGTCTGGCCACTTGAATGCTGCGCTCAGCAAAAGTCACTCAATCGACACCGCATTATCGATCAGGCAGAACTATTCTTTCGACCACTAAAGATAGCTTCACTAATAACCTTCCAGATCTATCTGAAATACTCAGAAATTTAATCACAGAAAATATAAAATCTTCTCTAGGACTCTTGATTGTGTCGCCCCCCTTCGACTAAAGAAAATTAAAGAGAAAAGCCCTGCACAGTGGTACAACTTACACACTCATGTTCTCAAGAGTGCAGTTCGAAAAATGGAGCACAAGTGGAAGAGTACAAAATAAGAGGTCATTCGTGGTGCATGGAATGATAGTGTCTCTAGCTACAGAAAGGCTCTACAAGCTGCCAGGTCTGCATATTTTAGCAAACTCATAGAAAATAACCACAATATATAAATTCGTAAGGAATAAATCTTTGACTGAACCAGATATTCCATCACAGCACAGTAGTAAAGACTATACATTTCTTTAATTCTAAAATTGTAATCATCAGAATCAAAATTGGAATTATGAAACCATCTGCAATAGCCCCTCTGAAGACAAGTGTCTCATATTATTCCCCAAGAGCAACTTCAACCTTTTGTTGTCATAGGACAGGAAGAGCTAAACAAACTTATCAAATTCAACAACATTTATGTTAGATTAAATATTGATCAAGCTATTAAAAGAGGTGTTTCCTGTAATATCAGAAACTCTTTTTAGTATTATTAATGCCTCATTATCCTTAGAAATCTCTCTAGAAAATTTAAGATAGCAGTTATTAAACCACTTAACAAGAAACCACAGCTTGATCCGGGAGAGATGGATAAATTTAGACCGATATCAAATCTCCTATTAATGTCGAAAATACAAGAAAAGGTAAATGAGGAAAAAAAGTGAAACAAAGACGTTCATCTAGCCCAAGTTTACATAGAAAAACAAATGGATGATTGCAAATGTGTTCAGTGTGAACAGCCCCTTAAAACTGGTGGAGGTCTTTGGCCATTGCGTCTTTCTCAGATTAATCATTGAGTTGTTTAAATGCTTTGTCAGGAAAGATGTTCAACTTGGAAATGTGTGTCTCAAGATCCTCACGTTCGGTTCCAGTCTGATGTGTTCCATCTGTTTAAACAGCCCGTGGCCTGGTCTTATAGTCTGAGCCACGTCACCACCAAGTTCAGCCGAATACCACTGCTAACTGTTAGAGCTGCACAATTCTGGATAAATTGAGAATCACAATTTTTTGGCTTAGAATAAAGATTTATTCTCTCACGATTCTGAAAAAAACGTTTTATTTCAGTGATTTACAAAACTTGGACATAAGGGTATTTATTTGAGGTTCTGACAAAATGTTCTCTCAAGAGGGTGCAATGAATATATTATAAACCAAACAGCATCTTGTGATTATTGCAAAAAGTTAAATAGAGAACAGAGTAAAAAGTTTTTCAGCAATAGTAGCAATTAAACATTAAAATATTCATAACATAAAAACATCAAAAAAGGTAATGTAATGCAAATGAAAATACTTAAATATTTGACACTCTTTACTGTGAGATTATTAGATCACACTAATACTGATATGATGAGGTAAAAATGCCTAAATGCCTATAACAGACATCACACAGCTTATATACATTTAGACATCACACAAATCTAACATTTTGAGAATTTGTAATGTCTGCTAATACATTAACGGCTGAGTTTGCTATAATATTACATCAAGACAGTGCCGATTTAATCCCATTCATTTACACTAACAGCTGTGTTTACATTAGTATCACCTAAAGAGGGGTAGTTTTAAAAACAGTGCAGAGTCTGCATGTTGAACTGAACAGAGATTACGTCACACTCCTAGTTTATTGTGGCTGCACCCTGCAGTTTGTAAAGCACTGTGGTGAACACACATCTTTGGTCGTTGCATTTTAGTTTATTCAGTATCTCGTGCAGGACCACTGTGTTTTGCAGATGCCATATAAAGTTAATAACCATTTAAAAATGCGTCTTGAAGTGAATTTCGGATTTAAATTTGACTGCCTTATAAATGCATGCAACTGAAATCTTTGTCAAATAGAAATGAGATCCCTTGGGTGTCTGAATCGAGATTGCGATCTTTTAATGATTAATCGTGCAGCTCTATTATCTGTGAACATTGCTACTCTACATATAACTGTACTGAATAATAAACATTGTGGTATTTTACTGTTAATATGAAGCTTGAGTCTGCAGTAGTGGGAATCAGTGCAAGACTAACACCATGTGCTGTCTCTTGAAGCGTAAATGAATCTGCCACAAGCTTACAGTCAAACTGCAGTGCACCTTACTGACCTCTGCCTGCATCACCTTGGTTAAAGGATGGAGTACACTCTTAAAATGGAATACATAGATAATAAATTAATTTCGGCCTTCATCAGCCAAATAATAAAGGACAATGCATCGGTTTGCACTTCTGCAGTTAAATAAGAATGTAAATTCTATAAAGACTTTCGTCATTAATCTTAGTTAATACAAAAGATTTTTGATTAAACATTGGCCCCTAACTTGGTTTGCAAATTTTAAATCTTGACTACAAATAAATAAATATATTGGCATTATATTCATGCTTTATTCAATGAGTGTTGTGACAAGTGATATACAAATAAAAATGACTTAAATTGTCTTGAAACCATTTAGCAATGCCCAAGCAACCACTCAGAACCCCTTAGCAACTGATAAGCAACACCCTAGCAATAACCCAGAACACCTTAGCCATTTCCTAGCAACACCTTTGCAACCACATGGCTTTCCAATTTGAAAGCTCTATTCAAACTGCCCTAGTATTTAAAATACCCTGGGCCTAAATAACCTTTACACCTAATGGCTTTTAAACTTTTTTTTTTAACTTTCAGACAAGACATTCAACATTAAAGCTTCCTTGAACAACTACATTAAATTATTAAGCTTGTAAAGCCTCTATTGGAGACATCAGTGCATGCTGCTCAACACATGTGCTCCATGGTTGACTTTTCTGCTCTCCTCCCTCTGACGGACACACAGTGGTGAGTCATAGTTTAGTCACTCGACTCCTCCACGCCTGCCTCTTCTGGATCTCATCAATGGTCAGGCAAAGTTAATTAAGTTATGCACAAACAAATACATTTTCAATCCCTTTTGTTCCTGACCAAAATAATTACTTCCGTCCACATGAGTTTATTTGGAATTTGATCCCCTTCAATGCAAACGATGTAGGTGAGAGGCATTTTAATTCAGATTGTGTTTGATGAGATTTATGAAAATATTTTGTCTATGTACACACTCAAACCCTCCCCTTCTGTCCTTCTTTCTTCTCTATCTCTGCCCCTCCCTCCTTCTCTCCGCCTACTCTGTCACAAGCCTATTTATACTTTCACACAGGACAGGTCTATTTGTAGAAACTGTGGTGTTCGCATGGAGGATCATACACGGAGGCAGAAGATCAAAGCTATAAACTGCCATGTGTGGCGAGTCACTCTAACATCAAAATGAATCCACTGGTCAAGGACGAGGATTTAAATGTATAGACAGAGAGGATATCCAAAGCTTTATGAATGAACTTCGAAACCTGGTTCTGGCTGGAGGAGTTTAGAGCTTGCAAAACACTTCCTCAGTGTTCTCGCTGACAACTAAATCAGCACTTCTAACAACAGAAAAAAAGCATAAACTCTGCACCTTTAATAACAAAGCAGGCCTTTTTTTTTCTTTCACTTTCTCCATTTGCTTATGACTTAAAGGAACAGTTCACCCAAAATAAAAAAAAAAATAAAAAAATACAGGATATGATTTATTCAGCCATTGGATTGTATGATTTTCTTTCTACTGTGGAACACAAAAGAAGACATTTTCAATAATGTACTAACTTCTCGTTTCAAAGCAATTATATTTAATGGGGCTTTGTGTTTTCAAGCTTCTAAAAAGGACGCAAAACTACCATAAAGGTTGTCCATATGACTTGTGCCCTACATTCCATGTCGTTCGAAGCCATAAAATAGCTTTGTGTGATAAACAGACCGACATTTAAGATGTTATTCACTGACGGACTCTCTGATCAAATTTATGATACTTTTATGGTGCTTTTGAATTCTTATTGAGGATTCAAAGCAACAGTTCCGATTCACAGCAATTGTATGCAACAAAGTGACTAGCAGCCTACATTATAAAACATTTCCTCCTTTTGTCACAGAAGAAATAAAGTCATGGGTTTGGAACAACATGAGCATGCGCAATGACTTTTTTCTAGGTGAATGATTCCTTTAAGACACTTTCAAGGATTTTGGTCACAGAAAATACAACACAATGGCAATACATATTTCTTTGTTTACTTATGTGTCATGGCCTTGAGCTATGGGAGTGGTGAGAACAGCCTGATACTGGAAATCTGATATCAGCCTAATACTATGCATAACATAGGTAGAGGAGGATAAAAATGAGAGAGCAGGAAAGGTGAGAAAAACAATAGATAATTGAATGATTTCTTGTTACGATCACATGACCTGTAGAGGGAGGTACAGAGAAAATAAATTAAGAAGGGACTTATGACATTAAGAAGGGACATCCATGAGACATATTTGAAAGGAATTACATGAGGGAAGTCTATGATGGAGAGAAAAAAAACTGAGGAAAAGAGTGTGTGTGTGTGTGTGTGTGTGTGTGTGTGTGTGTGTGTAAGTGCTGTGATGTCAGAACAGAAGAATGCAATGCATGTGGGTGTTAAACAGTCAGAACAGAACTAGGGACAGCAAAACTGAGAATAATTGATATGAGAAGGGAAACTTATCGCTGTCTCACTGCAATGTAGTAATCAGTGGATATAACTCTTTGTTGTGATATAACTAAACAAGGTCACTGTGGCAACGTGCAAGTCAGGAAGTTGTATGCTGACTGAGTGTGTAAAACACTCAGAGTTAAGATCATTGTTTCTCACTGCTTCATTCTTTCTCCCTCTGTCGTTTCCTCTCAGCCCTTCTCACCTCTGGGCTTTTTGAGTCATACAACACCTCACATGGTAGTGTTAGTTTGCCCCCATTGATTAGAAAATATTTTCAGAGGACTTTGGCTAGAAACATACTCTATGCAAGTATGCAAACGCTGACGTGAATGCTTGACCAATCCAAAGTCCTGTTGAACATACTTCACATGACATCCTGAGTTACTGTTGTGGTAACAAACCTCAGTTCTCAAGAAGGTGATAGTGTTACCTTTACATTTTTGTACCTTTAAATCAGATGTGCTGTTATTCAGGTGACTAGTATCAAAAATGTGGATGATATTTTAACAAACTTTTAACAAGACAGTAGGTGACGTGAAAGTGAAAACTGTGTGTAAAAGAAATCAGTTTATACAAATGTTCGCTATTGTGCCCCTTGCGGCAACACAGAGAAAGCAACACATACTTGCGTTATGAATTGTCGTCTGACACATTTCTGAATGTAACAAAACATAAAATTGAACTGAGTACAAAGAAGGATGGTATACATGTACTTGCATATAGTATGGTTCAGATGTTAAGGCCAAAGTGTACTTTGGTTTTCCGCATGCTGGAATGTCTCGTGCAAAGTCTGTGTGACGTGAATTTCTTCATCAGTACACAGACTGTCCGTGTGTCTAGCAAAACTCCTAGCTGCATGCAGACTGTCTGTGAGTACTGTGCTGATGATGAAATTTGCGCAACAATTTGTATGGGACATACAGTCACATGGAAATACAAACGCTTTGGCGCTTGCGTATAGTAAGAACATGCACTTGCTGTTGACTATACTAATAGAGCATCACAAAACAGTTGTAGTGTGCATGCATTGAAAATGTCCATATGGGCTTGTGGTGAAAAGAATATATTTTAAAAGCCTAAGTGCTTGACCGTGTGCAAGACCGAATAGCACAATGAAAAACGTGCTATTTAAGAATAACCTATCCTTTATAGTAGGGTCTGGTAGGCTCTGAAATAATGTGTTTACTGGAACAGAAAGAAGGTTCCTCCCTAAATTGAAACATCAAAACCAGGCTCAAGTCCATGGCACAGTAATCACTCAAATGATTAGGGAAACCCTTGGATCTAGAGTTTTTTGATGATGTATACAGGCATACATGTTTCCCACAAAGTTAGTTTGCACCCTTTTTTACAGGCAGTGCTCTGGACAATTTTCTTAAGAGATCCCAGGAGAAATACTCATTTCCTATCCACCAATGCTCTCCAACAGAGCTGGTTTGATGTAAGAGGGAAGAAAACTGTAGTGAAAAAACATCAATCACATTATTCCAGCTCTCTTTTCAAGTTCTAGTGGGTGCAGTAACACCCTAGTGGGTGGAAATGAGTTTGGTCATGCCCACTTTGGTAACAGGTGAAGATGGTGAAAAAGCAAGCATTACCACATTCTACTACTCAGTTTTTATCTCCTCTGTTGAAAAAGTTGCACTGACGTATTAGCAGACAAGACTGTACTCGTTCCAAATATCCAACTCATCCAGAAGCCTGGGGCCAACACCCAACTATCCCTTCTTTTTAAAGGACTGGTCTAGAAGCATGGTACAGTACAGCACAGCACATCTACCTATGGCCAGTGGATCTCCCATTGCTTTCAGATCCAGCAGCTGGGTTGGCAATGCTGAGGTCTCAGTCTCCTCCTCCCTGAGCTTAGAATACCCACAATGCCTTATAAGGGCAGGTTATGTTTAAGCATGGGACAGAGGGTTCCCACAAATGTTCCTGTCTCTGTCCAATGCTGAGCGAAAGGAGGATGGAACAATGATGACACAGCCATCTCCTCCCTCCCCCTCTTTCCTTCTCTGGCCTCCAACAAGCTATGTTTATAACTTCTGGAGCCAACACACTAGAGCAAGCTCTGATGGAGCGTTTGATGGAGTGGAATGCTTAAGATGCATTGTAACAGTGTGGAAAGAGACGGGTCAATTTGAAATCAAGCAGAAATATAGCCAATTGGATTTCCAAATGATAACTGCACCCACTTCAAATCAATGGATTTGCAGAATTCTATACAAGTGTTTTTACACCATCGAGCCAAATGGTTCCAAGCATGTTGAGTAATGGTTCCAGCATCATTTCCACTTGAGCACAGTTCAATACAGTGCGATTACAAAGCATTCCCAGCCTGGATTTCTCAGCATGAGAATTAGCTAACTGTACTTAGAATGGAGAACCATTCAGGTTGAACACCTGTAGTGAAGTTACGGCTCACGATTGGCCACTTGTTCAGTCAGTGATTTCCAATCCTGATCCTTAGCACCACAGTGGAAAAAGAAACTATAGCCATGCTAACATGTCATGGAATGAAATGGCATGGCTCCGCATCAAGAACATTAGGCCCGATAGTGGAAAAGTGGCTTATGACAGAGCGCAAACTTTGGTGTGTAGGTGCCCTATGCCTCGAGAATGTGTTGAAGCATAAGGCCCAATGCACAGTGACAAATAACAGAGATCTCTTCCTCTACTGAAAACTCAAGGCTGTTGAGCTGTCAGTGGTCAATTAGAGATGTTGATTTTTAATTGTCAACACCACATCCTCTTAAAATGGATTGCATAAAATCCTTAAAGATGCTGCCAAAACACCCGTGATGGACCTTCCTGTTTTCATTGCATTTTTAGGGATCTGGGATCAGCAACAATTTTACAGTTTCTCAAAACACAACGAACAGTAGAAGATTTCAGAGGCCTACAGCCTACATTTGCCCATCTCACCTTGAAATTTCCCACTCGAAGGAACAGCAATGTGTCTAAAACAGTCAGTCATTATAAGTGGAACAAATCTCTCAACCCCACTCTGCTTACATTGTTGGAGCCAAAGACCATCACAAGCCTTTGGAGACCAACAGATTGTTTACCAGAGAGAGGAGAACAAAGATTAAATCCACTGTTAGAAAGATGTAATGTAATGCTGAGATACAGAGGCTGAGCCACAAGTGCAGCTAAAGGTTGTAATGCCATACTGTGATGTAGCTCTATGAATATGTGGGATAAAATGCTTCTTGAAATCCAAATTTTGACAAAAGGAACCAAAAGTTAGAGGATGAAGCAAACTGCTTGCAAATTAATTGTGAAAAGCTTTCTCTCCCTAAGAACAAAACTGTCTATGGCCAAGTGTATTACAACATCTTATGGCAGCATCTCAGCTTTGACTGAGCATGACACCATCATTTAATTATCCTGCATGGCTCAAATGCAAGTCATGGGGTGAGGTAAACATAATGTATCAGTGTGGATATCATTAACACTGCACACAAACAGACAATTTGGCTTGACCAAATGCTGCACCAACAACGACAATATCATGCACAGGGACCAGAAAGCCACCACACCCATTCATTCCACACATAGCAGCCATAATTGTGAGATACCCTTAGGAAAGTGCAAAAGAACAAATGCCCTTCAGCCGCATTAATGCTGACCCAATAAGAACATGCATAGACACTCAACAGAACATTAATGCCAATAAAATTGCTTCTGCTCAGTTCTTTAGACTAATGCCCATTTTAACAATTCAAGTTGTAATGGCATCATACAGATCATCCAATCTCCTCCACTGAAATAAAATACATAAAGACTCTTCATTGTCAGGGGGAGCTTACACCTGCATGTCTTTTATTAACAGAGCCACTCCAAGTATGAAAACAACTCCATCTAGAAAACGACTTGCTTTAATGAGGCGTAGTAAATGTATAAGTTGTTAAATCTAATCGCACTGAAACATGCCAGGACTCAGTTTTGCACACTCTATCCTTATCTCTGCTTCTATCACCCACATCAAATGACCTTCCTAAACATGTTATCCCCCATGTTATTTCATAAAAAAACCTTCTTTTGACCTATGTGAACTATGCTGATAGTGTATTAATCTGCTGATCGTTTTTACAATGTAAAATATGAATAAAAACATTCCACTCAATGTAAAATAATGCTGAACTTTAGTAAGTAAACGCAAATTCATGTGACTTTTTTTCATTCAAAACAGCATATTAAGAGGAAAATTAAGCAATTTTCATCTTTGACTTTGTTCTAACCATTTGAACAGCTAAAGTAAGCTCTAATGTTTGCGTCCACTCCACCTTGACAGCAATGCAGTTCTCCAGTGCAGCAATTATTTATAAACAAATTATCAAACCAACTTTATTTTTTTTATTTATTGTGCCATGACAATAATAATAATAATAATAATAATAATAATGTGTATTCTATACATACCTTGGATTTTCTCAGTTGATGTTTCAAACCCGCTTTTGAAGCATCCATCTCTATAAATAGCCTAGTCACGTTGCACAACAAACGTGTGGAGTCACGGATTGTTTTTTATTTAAACTCTAGAGGGCAGCATTACATTTTTGAACCAAGGAGTTCAGACTTTAGAATACTCCAGTTCTAGCCACAGAGAAAATAAACCAAAAATAACTATCGGAAAACTACCGGAGCTGATTTCAACGAAAGAATTCAACTATCGGCCCCGATTAATCGGTAAATCTGATATATCGGTCGACCTCTACCTTATATGATACTAATTATGTCACAGCAAATACTAGAATGAGCATAGATCTACAGTGACTGGAAAAAACAACTCACTCTTTTTCTTACCCAAGTCAAATTTATCTACCAGAATATATGGTTTCTTGTGCAGTTGTTGTACATGAATTCAAGTGAGTCAAAAACTTAAGATCTGTGACCAGCTAATTCACAGATGTTTAAGGAAATATAACAAAGTTGAGGAACTATTACACATAGTTGTCTTTTCATAGAGTTGCTTCCATATGGGCCATGTAGTACTTTGCACAAAGGACAACAATTTAAATCAAAAGATATTTTAAATAGATCAGGTTTTTGGCATTTTAGCTATATCTGATGTAAAGTGGCATTGTAGCAGATACTGCCCAATGCTTGAGCCAAGATAAAAAGTGGATAAAAAAACTGGATAGATGCGACCAACTATTCATTTATAATCATATTAACATTGGTGAAATCTATACTTCTTTGTGTATCCACAAACATCCATTTTCCATTCACCTCCACTATAAACAATACATTCATCAACAATGGTCAACAACTCTTCGTTGCATATTCATGCACGATATGCATATTCCTCCCTCAGTTTCATTTCTGTGGTCTGGGTCCAAGGCCACACCTGGCCAGGATTGCATGACTAATCTCAATGCCAGAAAAAGCCTGGTTAAAGGTTAACCCATGCCTTCAAGTTCTCAGTAAGTGATTGTAAGAAGTGAAGGGAGAGTCTGTAAAAGTCTGCTCACTTCATAGATCTTTGATAAAGACCACTGAACTCAGTTTTGATTTACCCTGAGCAGCTAACAGGTTGTGTACTTGTGAAGGATGGTACCATGGCCATATGGGTTCAGAACAAGGGTAGCACCAAGACTTAGCAACATGCTTTAAGGACATTATGGTTCTATCTAAGGTGTGCACAGGCCACATGTGTCACCGGGGTTTAGAAGGTAACACCTGAAGGTAATGTGACTCTACGTGGCATGCATCTTGTTCATGCCTGTGGAGCAGGTGAGCTGGAACATTATTCATTCTGATAATAAATCAGAATGAATAATAAACCACTTTTCTGCATTTACAAGTATAACTAGTTATGGATATCTTATTTAGCGTCTAATCTGCAAACATTTGGCCATTTTGAGAGACACCAGTTGATAACTGCCCGCTTGGCCAACTAACAGATGTTATTCTGCTGAATTGCCAGTTTCAAAATGTACAGACAGCCTTATCAATATTTGAAAACATTTTGTGTTGAATTTATTAATATATATATATATATATATATATATATATATGTATATACACACACATACACAGTTGAAGTCAGAAAATTACATACACCTTAGCCAAATACATTTAAACTCAATTCCTGACATTTAATCATGTCTTATATAAGTTAGGATCACTACTTTATTTTAAGAATGTGAAATATCAGAATAATAGAAGAGAGAATTATATATTTAAGCTTTTATTTCTTTCATCACATTCACATTGGATCAGAAGTTTACATACACTTTGTTAGTATTTGGTAGCATTGCCTTTAAAATGTTTAACTTGGGTCAAACTTTTTGGGTAGCCTTCCACAAGCTTTTTGGCCCATTTGTCCAGACAGAACTGGTGTAACTGAGTCAGGTTTGTAGGCCTCCTTACTTGCACATTATTTTTCAGTTCTGCTCACAAATTTTCTATTAGATTGAGGTCAGGGCTTTGTGATTGTCACTCCAATACCTTGACTTTGTTGTCCTTAAGCTATTTTGCCACAACTTTGGAGGTATGCTTGGGGTCATTGTCCATTTGGAAGACCCATTTGCGACCAAGCCTTGAGATGTTGCTTCAATATATCCATATAATTTTTCTTCCTCATGATGCCATCTATTTTATGAAGTGCACTAGTCCCTCCTGCAGCAAAGCACCCCTACAACATGATGCTGTCACCCCATGTTCTGTGGTTTGCTAGCATCACCCTTTTTCCTTCAAACATTACGATGGTCATTATGGCCAAACAGTAAAATTTTTGTTTCATCAGACCAGAGGACATATCTCAAAAAGTAAGATCTTTGTCCTCATGTGCACTTTCAAACTGCAGTCTGGCTTTTTTATGGCGGCTTTGGAGCAGTGGCTTCTTCCTATGTCAATATAGGACTTGTTTTACTGTGGCTATAGATACTGGTCTACTTTTTTCTTCCAGCATCTTCACAAGGTCCTTTGCTGTTGTTCTGGGATTGATTTGCACTTTTTGCACTAAACTACATTCATCTCTAGGAGACAGAATGTGTCTCCTTCCTGAGCAGTATGATGGCTGCATGGTCCCATAGTGTGTATACTGAAGTACTATTGTTTGTACATTTACGCATTTGGCAGACTTACAGTGCACTTATTACAGGGACAATCACCCCGGAGCAACATGGAGCTAAGTGCCTTGCTCAAGGTCACAATGGTGGTGGCTGTTTGGATTGAACTGACAACCTTCTGCTTAACAGTTTAGTGCTTTAGCCCACTACTCCACCTCCACTCCGGCATCGTACACTGATACATTGTACACTGTTGTACACTGAATGAACCAGACTTGTGAGTTTTTTTCTGAGGTCTTGGCTGATTTCTTTTGATTTTCCCATGATGTCAAGCAAAGAGGCACTGAGTTTGAAGGTAGTACTTAAAATACATCCACAGGTACACCTCCAATTGTCTCCAATTAGCCATCAGAAGCTAACTGGCTAACTGCCTAAAGGCTTAACATAATTTTCTGGAATTTTCCAAGCTGCTTAAAGGCACAGTTAACTTAGTGTATGTAAAATTCGGACACACTGGAATTGTGATATAGAAAATTAAAAGAGAAACAATTTGTCTGTAAACAATTGTTGGAAAAATGACTTGTGTCATGCACAAAGTAGATGTCCTAAACGACTTGCCAAAACTATAGTTTGCTATTATGAAATGGTATACCTTTTATACAGTCTTAGTGTTATAAATAACATAATCATTTGTGCATTTCCAGTTTTTTTTTTGTATCCAAATTGATGATGTTATAAATATAACTGATATGTGTACAAATAACAGACATGTCTGAATTAATGAGCAAAGACCTACAAGTGTTTTTATATCCCTGCTCTCCCCCTTCATCACTGCTTGACTTTGGCAAAATAAAGCATTGTAACTTAAGAGATAAAGCTTTATTGAAAGAAACATTACATTTTGGCTATGATAAGTAAACAGCAGTATCATCTTTTCAAGATTTGTAAATAGAAATAATAACATCACCAACCTTTGTCACATACCACAGATCATGGTGAAGGTATATGAAGTTTTGGTCACAAACAAGGCGGCGCGTTCATAAAGTGAAGTCACATGAAACTGGTCAATATATTGGCATCACCATCAGCCATTGAAAAACCCAAACTGGTCAACTAAAACACATATCCAAACCATTACATACATACAACAATTCCACTAAATGTGAAGCCATTATCAGACCTAGCAATGAATCCAGGAAGCCAGAACAGAGATAAAATCAACACTGTAATCTAATCTCTGTGCACTTTTCCAAAGGGAACCTCTGGAAAAAGGCATGAAAGCACAGCCTCAAGTTTTAATCCCTCAACTCCAGCCACAGCGTACACCCTTGTCAATCAGAACAAAGAATGAGTCTGGGTGAAAGGATTCCAGATGGATTAACACCATCAGGTTAATCAGTAGTCTGTGTATGTGTGTGAGTGTAAGTGTGTCATTGAGCAAACTGAGGATCTTAAACTCACAAACAACACAGTCAGCACAAACTAGTGCGAGCTGGTAGGGATGTCAAATGTACCTGTACTTTGTAAGGCTGGGCAATATATAATGAATATTACAATACAGTTAGTCAAGATAATCAGCAGTAAAATCTGACAAAAATTGTATCATAAATTGTGCTTCTTTAGCTCAGATCATGCAAAATAAATAAAACAAAGCTACTTTTCAGGTTGGCTCAGTTATTGATACATTTAACTTTGTTAAATAGGCTAAAGAAGGGGTTGTCAAAGTAAAAGACAGTAGGCCTCCTTTGTGACACAACGTACATGATGGCGCCGAGTTTAGCAGGTCGCATGCTGTCATTAGCTAAAATCTGCTGACAAACGACACATAATAAGGTTGTGGTGCATCAGCTGATCCTGTCCATGTAAATCCTAAACTTAAATACTGCCCATTGTATCGTCTTTTGGGTTTGTCCAATGAAACTTAAGGATTTGAATTTGGTGGTCTCAGAAACCGCTCCATTGTAGTTACAGACTAATACGTCACGTCTGCTTTATTGGTGGGCTTGACAAAAATCTGAGAATCTTCACTAAGTTTACACAAATATATATACAAATTAATTAATATATGTTTTTACCACTCTCCATGCCTCCCCTGAAATGCTCTAGTGCCCCCCTGGGGAAGTGCGCCACGCACTTTGAAAACCCCAGGGCTAAAGCATTGTGTTCAATACCATTGTAACAGGGATCAGTGGAAAGGAGGAGGCGGGAATCGGACAAAGTATCAAAGTAATGTTATTAATAAACTTATACACACAAAAAGTTTCACGCATCTCTCTCTCTCCCATCTGCCGCTTTCTCCTCTCCTTAAGTACTCCCGCCACCCCTCGCTGGAACGCGAGGCTGGTGCGGTACGCAGGCGAAAGTCATCCGCCACTTATCTTCCCAGCCTCACTGTGCCCAGATGCCGCTCGGCTCTGCCTTGCTCACCACAACCATATTACCTATTTTTTTGTTGTATTGAGAATTGTGAAATTTGATTGATATTGGTACCAAATACTGAAATTTCAGTATCGTGACAACCCTATGAGCTGGAAAATGACACGAGTGACAGAGGAGTCCTGATAGAATGATAGCTAGGATGATAGAATGAAGAAACACAGAAGCTCATGTGACACGAGGGCTTGTGGGTTTAATCGGAGAGCCTTAAAATAATGTGTGAAAATGAAGAATTTTGGAAATAAATATTTATCTATTGCCCACATAAATATAATAGGGATGCACCAAAATTTCGGCAACCGAAAACTGCAAATAAACACATTTTTGGTTTCAGCCGAAAAAGTTTCGGCCATTGACATTGACTGTTTGGCTAAATATCGAGAGGCGGCTCGTTCCCGAAGAACTTTATTACAATGAGTTTCATTTATCACCTGAGAACATGACACCTTGAACAGCATAGGGAGTTCACCAAAACAACAATGGCAAAGAAATATCTCCCCGGCGAAACAAACACTCTTAGAGGCTGTCAGCAGGCGATTTAATCAGATGGAATCCGAACCCTTGTACTGTATCGCTGCTGTACTTGATCCGCGATACAAAGATCATTACTTTGATTCTGGTATAAAGCAGCGGGCACACAAAATGATCAAAACTGCAATTGATTTGGAGACCAAAGACATGGGACTCAGTGGATTGCTGGTTGAGGATAATGGATGAGGTGTCCACAACACAGAGACTTCCCCAATGTTCAAAAAGGCCCATACAACAGATGAGGTTCGCACACAACCAATGCTGTATGGCATGTTCGATGAGAAAAAAAGAGAGCAACTCAAATACCAGTGTGTGCTACTGCGCAACAATTTGATTGCTATATTGTGGAACCCCCCCATCTCCAGAAGCGATAGCACTCTTGCGTTTGGAGTACAAATCAAGGCAGCTTCCCACACTTGGCATGGATGGCATGCAGATAATTATCTGCCCCAGCACAAGCGTAGTCCGTGAGAGACTGTTTGGTGCAGCATCTCATGTCATTGATGAGAAAAGGAACCGCCTCTCCTGTGAGAAAGCAGAGAAGTTACTGTTTCTGAAGGAGAACCTGACACTTTTCCTGAAGAAGTAGAACATTGAGTTATTAGGCTTCCTAAAAGGCTAGTGATACCTATGAATTTACCCAACTGAGATTTTGTTTTGTTTAGTAAGGCCTACAAATATTATCAATGTATTCTTTTTCACAAGGTAGTTGAAAGACATTCACAGAACATAAAAAGAAAGGCAAAAATATTTTATCAAATAAAATGTGTTTTAAAATAGATAAATACAGTACTGTGCAAAAGTTTTAGGCACCGGTGAAAAATTACGCATAGTAAGGATGTCTTGATGTATTGAGTTTTATTTGATATTTGAGGCCTAAATAATTAAAACTGTTATAAAGTGCTCAGAAATATAAACCCTCTATTCATTA
The DNA here is from genome assembly GCA_032164185.1 of Moxostoma hubbsi. Classification (NCBI taxonomy): domain Eukaryota; kingdom Metazoa; phylum Chordata; class Actinopteri; order Cypriniformes; family Catostomidae; genus Moxostoma; species Moxostoma hubbsi. Next base: position 27,053,317 of record JAVLUX010000029.1, on the reverse strand, counting down.
TTGTACTGTATTTTTTTTTTTTTTTTTTGTAATTTTCTCATTAATATGCTCAGAAGCAAACAGTCTTTCAGTAAAAAATTAATTTCGGTGCGTCACTAAAATATAATATTATAGCTTTTCAGGTTGGCTGGATATTTTAAATATAATTTTTAATGCCATTCATAAGTTTTTAAAGCCTTAAAGGAAATCACATAAAAGTTAAATATGATTAAATGACAAGGTTTATGAAGCACACACCTGTGACAAAAGCATGACAATTTGTATGACAATTAATCGTCATAATTGTGAAAGCTCTAAAATTGACAATTAATCATTATAAACCACATAATAATGAGAGCCCTAAAACAGACAATTAATCATTAATCAGAATTATTTGTTTGACAATTAATCATCAGCCAAATTTCACTAACGTGAAAGCCCTAACGCTGATCAACAATCATGTCACTTTTCTATTCTAGTGCTCTCTCACAAGCACCGCCACAGCACTCTTTGTAAGGCAGATTATAAATACCATAAAAACCAGGCAGTAAAGTTTAAGAGCTGTATAACTAAAATTCATCAGCCTGGCTTTGCAGTTTTTCCCTGATATGGAGCAGAATGGAGTCCAAGGGCAGGGCCCTCTATGGGAAATTTGAAGTGGAAAAGCCACAGCTAAATTAAGAAAAACTGCAGATCCTACAATGAGCTCATGACTCACCACAGGGCATAAAGACATTTACTTAACCAAGTCCACATTCTGAGAATCTCTTTTTTAGCCTATTTGCCCATCCACCTTCAACTTACCTCTTTTCTCACACTTAAAAGACTAGAGCAAAAAATAAATAAATAAAATATTTTCCTTTTCGTACAGTAAACGATATAAAGGCTAACACAACACGTACACCCCACTGATCAATCTGTTCCTCTATATGCAAACATTCCAAACCACAGAATTAAATTAAGTGATGCATGACGTTGAGTTGAAGACATAATATGATGTGGGCTTTATCTGAGTGAAACTGGATATTCAGCTATAAAAAAATACATGCTATACTTGATTTTATCAACTTTTATAAATTTCAACCAATTCCAAAGAGAATTGATTGGATTTTGTAATGTGGTCTGTATATGACAGATGCTTGGAAGGGTTGGGGTTGAAGAACAAGAGTGGCTGGTAAAATCAGCTGAAAAAAAAAGTTGTGAATCATTCACATTAAGACCAGGAAAGTGTATCAAGATAAGTAAGATGTGTAAATAGTGTAAATTTCATGTTGGCTTTAATGTTAGTTCATTAACATAAATGTAATGCATAGTTAATTTCTATGACTAAAATAATGCAGAGGCCCATTTATCTAAGTGGTTGGTGGGTGGGTGGCCATGAGGACTTCCTGTTCTGAATTTTATAGACACAGGTGTATCCCCTCTGACATCTCTCTGGGACCTTTGACAGCTGGCTGGTTGACAGACCACCACTGAGGGAAGGACTGGGTTTACATAGCACAAATGTCAGCAGCCCTCCCACTCTGAGCCCTAAAACCAAATATTCAGCAGCAATCTCATATCTTATCACCATAAACAGATGACGAACAGAGAGTAATTGGAAAATAAAGAAACAGACTAAACAAGAAGTCACAACAGTTGATATTGCAATGGTTCTTTTGTCTAATGCTAAGTGTGTACATGTCCTTACTAGATCAAAACTCCACATACATACATTTACAAGGCTCACTGCTGACAGATGTAGGGTTCAGCTGAAACTTAATTGTCCTGGGACAGCTGGAAAATAGTTCAAGTCCAAATTCTCTCTGCTTCTAACCAAAAACCAGCTTCCCATTGCTCTCAAAATACACTCTTTCCAAAGCTCTATCCCAAGTATTTCCCTTTGACACAGCTAAAGCTCTGTCAGACTGTCACCATGTCTCAATTACAAGCCTGAGTTAATCAGTTTTGCAGGAATTTATTTCTACAATAAATTAACATCTTTGTAATATTGAATGGCAAAAGCATTTTAAAACATATGGCATATGTTTATAGCATCATTCACACAGAGAGATCTGCCTTGTGTAGAATCCAAATCAACTGTCAGCATAATTGTTGTCAATTGCAGTGGATAAACCACAACTCCGTGCACTGATGCACAATTAAATAGATTTGCAGCCTCCACTTGCCAGCGATCCATTTCATTTGACAGGTGCATCTTCGTTAAGTTTTGCAACATATGGAAACATGACAGGTATGTCAAATACACATAAAAGGAATGCGAGGAAGGACAATTGAGGACATGACCTGCCAACGACCTTAAGATGTCACCAGTGCTGTGCAGTTCAAACACGTACAGCTGAAAGGAACATCCTCTTACATATGGTTAAAACAAACATATTTTCTAAATGGAAAATGTTCAGCATGTGATGTGGAATCTCTATTAAGCTAGAGGTTAGTTTGGCATGACAGATAATAATTAACATTTGGTCTCCTTCAACTCCCCCTGCCATTCTATTTGAGTGGACTTGAAAAATGTCACTCAAATTACTACCTAACAAATGGAGCTCAATGCAGTTCTATAAGCTTTTGAGATGGTGGTTTTTATAACCCTCATGCATTTGAGTGAAGCCCTGTACCAGGGCAGTTTTATCCGTGAATAACAAGGAGTAAAATAATAGAGGTGATATCTTTATGAGTGCAAGTGAAACGTAGTTTATCAAATATACAGGACAGTCATTTACTGTATTAAAAACTAGTGAGCTGCGTTTACTAGTGAGTAAACGCGCCTCTAATGCCCAAAATGCTGTCTAGGTCGGCAGTTCACATAGTTCTGAGACACCGCCGCTGTCTCAAGAACAATATATCCTCAACTGACTAGAAAGAAAAAAACAATCTTAAAGAAACATTTCCTTACATACAGTCAGTGCGTTGACACTCACACGTGTGAATTCTAAATTCTTGCGTCATAAAGAGTAAACTGGCGTTGATGTGCTTTAGTTCTAAAACGGAATGAATGACGGGACAAGACAAACACTTACCTTGATTAAATAAAGCAGACTACCAATCCCGCTACGTCCAAAAAGTAAAAGTGAATTCTCGCCGGTCGCTCACTGTAATACTGCATGCATTCAAGAGCTCTGTAGTAGTTCTTAAACCTCTGTCTCGAGCTGTAGTCTGGATCTTTACCTCACGTCTTGACCACACCGCCCCTTAACACAATATAACACTGAAAATCTCAAAAATGCTCACAATTACAATCGCTCACCCAACTAAATTCTAAGTGGACACAGTGAAAGTATTAGTACTGTATGTCTGAAATTATAAATAGTAATGCTAGGATGTGTACCATGAGACATGCACTCAGTAATGGTTGAGGCAAATGTTAGAAATATTACCTCCCTCTCTCTTACTCTCACGACAGAGATTGTACCAGGAAGTTCCCGACCCATCCCACGACCAATAAAACAACATGTATTTCTTCAACCTTGGCTTCATTATTACAATGAATTTTGAACAATGAACAAATATTTTTTTAAATAAAGCGGTCATATTGCTAAACAGTATCCTATATTTTCCATTCAATAATGTTTTACTTTTTAAAAGCACAATTAAAGTACAGCTTCCCTTCCCCACAAGAAAGAAGCAAGTGCTTAATCAAAACAAAAACAAAATCGATAATGTGTATGTGTAATTTAAGAATAATTTCGAGATTTAGAATTTTGAAAATGAATAATTTTGCCTATGGTGTTTGAAATAATGTAGGCGTTTCTCGAAAGTATGTCAACGTTACATCGCTCTCTACTGACAGCTAAATAGGCATTACACTTCAGCCCTATTCCTCTCAGGAGACAGCAGAACATGAATGAATATAGTCCATCGACATGCAAATGTATATAAATCATTGGTGTATTTAATGTAAATCTGCTATGATCAACTTCAAAGGTTAACAGCTGGCATCATTTTGGCCAGATTAACCATTCTCTCAGATTTTACTTCTCTGATCCTAATTTTATTGTCATTAAAGGGATGGTTCACCCAAAAATGTAATTCTGTCATCATTTATTCAAACTTGTTTTGGTACAAGACTGTATGGGAAACACTTTACAAAAAGGTTGTATCCATTAACATTGGTTAACTACATTAGTTAACACAAACTAACAACGGACAACACTTTCACAGCATCTTTTAATCTTTGTTAATGTTAACTTCTGCATACACTAATATTTTTTTTTAATTAAACGTTGTATATGTTAACGTTAGTCAGTGCATTATGAACCAACATGAAATAACAATGAACGGTTTTACATTTTAAATTAACAGATAAATAAATGTTGGGAAAAAATATTGTTCATTGTTACTTCATGATACCAAATGCATGAACTATTTGAACCTTAAAGTGTTACCACTGTATTTTTTTCTTCTGTGAAACACAAAAGGAGATGTCAGGAAAAATATTAGCCTCAGTCACTATTCACTTTCATTGTATGGAAAAAAGTGAATAGTTACTTTGACTAAAGTCGCTTTTTCATCATTGGGCCGAATGGTTCTGAGCACGGTGAGCAATGGTTCCAGTAGCATTTCCTCTTGAGCACGGTTTGGCATGGCATGATGATGGGAACCAGCTGAACAGTCAAAGTAATATTTAATGAAAACTTAAACAAAAACAAATACAACACAAATGCACACACGGCAGCTGCGAATGGCATCTCTTTCTGACTGTCGCATCCCGCTGCACTTATCCCTCTCCTCGGCTGATTAGCCCGATTGGTGGCCGGGCATGTGTAGTCACGGCCCGACCCTGCCCTCCTTTGTCTCAGGCCGGGGAACCCACGGCATGATGTACACCCCCCCCCCCCCCCCCCCTAGGGGGACAAGGGGAGGGAAAAACAAAAAAAAGAGGAGAGGGAAAGGGCAAGGCGGAGCGAAAGTGAGAGAAAGAGAGGAGAGAGAGAAAAAATCTTGCTCGCCGGTTCCCAGACATGCCGTCGCCTGGTCCTCGATCACTCCTCCACCCTCTGGTGGACGACAGCCGCTCCTCCCTGGGTGGACCGGAGCAAGTCCTCTGAACCCTGGCAGATGGAATGCCCCTCTGTGATTTGGTGGCTGGTAGGGAGCCCATCCACCCTTGGCAGCGGCTCCACCACTCCAGGCGGCCAGCAGCGAGCCCCTCATCCCCTCGCGCATGCCAGCCGTTCCTCCGCATCCAGGCGGCGGCTGCTCCTTTGGGCAGATGGCAGTGGCGAGGACTCCACAACAGTGCATCCTTTCTCCTTCCGGGGTTTCGGCACCAATTCAACAGTGTTGAAATGGGAAAGGAGGAGGTGGGATCTGGCTGAACATACAAAGTAATATTTAATATAAACTTAAACAAAAAGATACACAACACAAACGCACACACAGCAGCTGCATGTGGCTCTCTTTCTCACGAACTGCCGCATCCCACTGCACTTATACCTCTCTTCAGCTGATTAGCACGATTGGGGGCAGGGCGTGCATAGTCACTGCCAAGCCCCGCCATTCTCCTCGTCACAGCACCGTTACGGTTTCTTTTTCCACTGTGGTGCTTAAATGTGCGTACAAAATATGTCAGTTTCCAATGGCGTGAGAGCTAACTCAATTAGATAGTTGGCAAAGTTCACTGTTGTGAGATTAATACAATTTTATTTAAAATTTGTGTATGTTTGGTGTATCTTCATGATTTTATGATGATGGTTTAACTAGTATAGTAAAAAAAATTCTTCATGCCTTTTTCATCAGTGATGTAGATCACGCTAGCTAGCTTTTTACATCTCTAAATTTAATATACCATTGTATTTTTCGCAGCAGGGACAAAACACAAAATGGTTTTCATTTCGGTTCGTTCTTAGCAAAAACTGTATTTTTTTATTCTGGTTCAAAATTTCCACAGCCTCCTTTCCAAATGGTTACCGGTTAGAACAAAACAAAATTTTAAATGTTATTTGTTTAAATGGCAGTACTCTGCACTAAGGGGTGGGTGAAATACCAATTGCAGCATTGCCAGATCTCACAAGAGAAGCAAGCAATCTCGCAAGCAAGCTCAAAATAAGCCACTTGCCTTAAAATAAACATAAAAGTAGCAATTTATCACAATAGAAATCATCACAAGCATACAGTTAATTAACCATTAAGTTAAAGTTTAATCAAAGATCTGTTTAACGATTGACGCCCAGCACTGAATCAGCCCAATCAGTGGGAGAGGTTTTAAGAGGAGCTGCCAGTTTGAGAGAGAGACACAAGCGGCCGCACTGTCTGTATGTTTTATATTATGTTTAAATTTGTTTATGTCATTAAAGTTATGTTGACTGTTCTGCCAGTTCCCACCTTCTCCTTGCCCATCCTTTACCAGTTATATTGGTGCCAAAATCCGGGAAGGAGGAGGGATGCGCTGTCGTGGAGTCCTCACCACTGCGTCTGCCAGGGGAGGAGTCGCTGCCGGGAGTTGGAGGAACTGCTGCCATCTGCAAGGAAGAGGAGGAGCCATTCCGTCTGCCAGGGGTCAGAGGACTCACTGTTGTCTGCCAGGGGAGGAGCAGCTGTCATCCGCCAGAGGGCGGAGGAGTGGCTGTGGACCAGGAGACAATGTGTTCGGGGAACGGCGAGCGAGGTTCTTCTCTCTCTCTCTCTCTCTCTCTCTCTCTCTCTCTCTCTCTCTCTCTCTCTCTCTCTCTCTCTCTCTCTCTCTCTCTCTCTCCCCCCCTTGCTCTTTCCCTCTCCTCTTTCCCTTCCCTCATCTCTCCCAGGGCTCCAGAGAGGTGGGGAAGACCTGCCGGCAGAAGGACGGCTGGAAGGGAAACATCTCCCCTCCAGGAAGGCAGTGTAAGGGAGTATGTCATGCCAGAGGTTTCCCTGGCCTGAATCGGGAGGTGGAGGAGTTTGATGAGGAGGAGGGCATGGCTGGGCCGTGAGCGTGCACAGCCGGCGCTGTCACCTAATCAGCTGAAGGGTGATAAAGCGAGTCAGGGGTGCCATTTAGAGAGAGAGAGACACACATGGCCATTCTGTGTGTGTGTATTTATGTTGCAATGTTTTCAGTTTGATGTTCTGTTTGATTAAAGTTATGTTGACTGTTCTGCCGGTTCCCGCCTTCTCCTTGCCCATCCTTTACCCATTACAATATAGTTGTTAAATAGGTCTTCATTCATAGAATACGACATCCACAACAGACAATTATTCAATTATTTTTTGGGCAACATGAAGTGTAGTTCCAAAAATACAGTATACTGTGATAAACCCTTTTTCACTCCAGAACAATTGAAAATCACTTTTTCAGTTATGTTCTGCTAAAAATGTTGTTCATTTTCACTCCTTGAACCATTTTTAGTCCCTGATTCGCAGGGACTTTTCGATGGATATGGGGGCCTTAAGCAAAATCCTAACTGGAAGAAAGTCATAGGATTTTGGAACAACATTAGAGTTAATATATGATTGAATTTTCACATTTATGTGAACTATCCTTTTTAAGTAGACTAGTAGTTAAATGTGTCCATTTGATTTGAGGGAGAGTCACTTTATAATTCTGAACATTATTTCAGTCCACGCACTTTGTAATGCATTCCCTGTGAAATGACACCCATGCCTAAACATTCCATTGGATCAATAAACACTGCTAAAACTAAATTCCCTCTGTCAAGGTGACCTCTGTGCTTGATAATCCATGTGAAGTGCAGTGTAGCACTGTAGCCAGAGGGTGGAGTGATCGATTCTACTCTTGTGCTCTTGTATGCTTTGGACCAGCAAAGCCCCAACCAACATTAAGCACATTTGTATCCAGAATGACAGGGAGGAAAGGTTGTATCCTGTTGACAAGGCCACGTTGGACAGACAGGCTATTCTAAAGGGTGTGTCTATTATTTTCTGTCAACGGTTGGGTGGAATTGGGCATTATGGCTATTGTTTATTGATTTATCAGTGATTTAAGCATATGTACAGCACTTACTCTTTCTTATTAACATTCCTCCCTCTCTCTTTCCCTCTCACGCACACACATATACACACACGCTCATCAAGGGTGACATGACCTCGGTAGAAAAGTGTGCTGTTCCAGAATTTTGTGTAATTTCCTCATCCAAGCAGCATTCCATTCCATCCGCGGTTCTCAAACTAACATCCTAAATGAATGCGTGTTTATACATGCTCTATTTAAAGTCTAGCAACCAGTCAAACTATTGATTGATTTACATGACTATGTGCAGAATAAAGGGATAGTTTACCCATGAGGAAATTTAAGGCAGAATATTAGGGTCTGAAAACCTCATCTGCCATTCATTGCATTGGGTTTGAAACATGACATCATAATGTATTATTATTATTGGTGAACTAACCGTTAAATGAGGCATTAATGTAATTATTTCCTGTCTTTAAAATGTTTTATTTGGTTAACAAAGAATATGCAAAACAGATTCTTATCAGCTATATTCCAACATTACACTTAATAAGATTAACTTGAACCATGAATTGGCAGAGTTCTTCAAACAAAACAAGACAAATCATGGACATCTGTTTTCAAACACAAAAAGAAAGAAAGACAGCAGCATAGAGCATAGCTGAGTTAAAGGTTTGTGACACTGATAGTCTGCCAACTGTTTTCCTTTTCGCCAACAAGGCTATAAATATTTATTCCATCAGTAAAATCATTCAAACTACTATCAAAGAAAATGGCAATTATATGGCCCATTTTTTAGTGAGCGCCCCACATTCATTGGATTATAATAATTATTATTACACAGACACATCCCTCAAAATCAGATCACAAGCTGTAACAATAAAATGCTAAATATTTTTAGATTGACTATGTATTCCATCACAATGAATATGTATTATGACCTCTTTCTCGTTCATATATTCATTCGAGTTCTGATATTCATTCATCAGGCAGAATCTTGTTGTCATTAAATAATTCTCAAAGAACCCTTCATTACACTATAACTTCCAATGGTTTCTTTTATTTTTATTATAAGCAACAGTGTGTTTACAGTCAAGATCTTGCTTACAGCATGGACAATTCTAACGAACCTTAGTTAAAGGGCATGTCAGTTTCCAGCATTCTTTGTTAAGCACAACATACTGTGACTCTCACAATAAGAAATTTGTTAAGACAAGGTCAATTGGTGCAGTTGAGTGCTAATTAGTTTTATACACTACTAATACTCTGAAGAAGTAGCAGATATTCAAAACAGGGTCTGTTCTTACCTTGTTGCAACTTTGGCAGTAAAACTCTCCATTTTTCCCCGGAGGCAGTATGATTTCTCCAGTAGGTATCTGCTGGATCTTCAGCTCCATCATGTTGCCTTTGTGTCCCAATGTCTCTTTGATTGTGTATGAGTGCCCTTCCTCGCAAACAGCCACTCTGCATGAGTGTTGCTTCAACCCTCGCTGATGCTTCTGCTCATTTGGATAGAAGAGAAAGAGGGATATATATATATATGTAAGAGAGGTCCAGGACTCTTCCAACAGCCAGACATGCACTATAATTGATGTTCCCAGTTGCTGAGCTGCTCAAAGGACTGAGAGAGTTTTGCCGTCAGGGCTTCCTTCAGGCTTCTAGCATCCTGTCCTCGACATTTCCAGAGTAAATACCGGAGGAGCCCACTCCATTTCCCCTGTACATACAAGAAGCAGATGCACATTTTTGACATATACTCTCACACGTCTAAAAAAAACCAGTGACTTTTCTTTTGCTAATGACAAGGGATAGATTACCCAAAAATGAAAATTCTGTCATCATTTACTCACCTTTATGCCATCCCAGATGTGTATGACTTTCTTTTTCTGCAGAACACAAACAAAGATTTTTAAAAGAATATTTCAGCTCTGTAGGTCCATACAATGCAAGTGAACAGTGACTAAAATTTTGAAGTTCCAAAATGCACATAAAACAGTATTAAAGTAATCCATAAAACTCTAGTAGTTAAATTCATATCTTCAAATGTGATATGATAGGTGTGGGTGATTAACAGATAAATATGTCAGTCCTTTTTTTTTTTTTACTACAAATCTCTACTTTCACTTTCACATTCTTTCACATTTTGAAAGTGAAAGTGGAGATTTATGGTACAAAAAGGACTTAAATATTAATCTATTTCTCACCCACAAGGATCATATCACTTCACAATACAGTGGACATAACCACTGGATTCTTATGGATTACTTTTATTTGGCCTTTATGTGATTTTTGGAGCTTCAAAGATCCGGTCACCATTCACTTGCATTGAATGGCCCTGCAGAGCTGAGATATTCTTCTAAAAATCTTTGTTTGTGTTCTGCAGAAGAACGAAAGTCATGTAACTCTGGTATTGTATAAGGGTCAGTAAATGATGAGAGAATTGTAATTTTTGTGTGAACTCTCCCTTTAAAGGAAGGAATCATTTTTTGTTAGGTTAGGTGGGCATAGAGCATACAATGGTTTAAGAGTCGTGATACTTATAGGTTACTTATTCTTACTTTTGTTAAATTAAGTTTTAATGACTGTGAAAAAGAAGCAAACATTAAATATTAAATAGTATTATTACATGGTGTCTTTATGGATTTTTGACATACTGCCACAACTTTGAGTTCGCCCAATACCACTGACACACACTGGTGTGTGCTCCTATGTGATTGTCAATGCTGGATGTGCCTGAAAAGTATAGCTTGTTTGAGGGGAAATGACACAGCCAAACATCCCCTCATCTTTGACATTAACTGAGACATTCATGAATTCTGGGCATCAACAGGAAATAGTGGTACTGGCATCCCATGGTACAACATGGTCTAAATTTGGGTTGACCACTGTTGGGTGTATCCGATTACAAAGTGATTAGTTACTGTAATCGAATGACTTTTTAGTCAAAAAGGTACAATGCATACAAATTTCTGTAATCAGATACAGTTACTGACATTCAATTAAAGTAATTTTAAGTACATTACTTGAGTTAAAGTAATGTATAATATGTTTCAAATATGAATGTATATGTACGCCTGTAAGCGTTTCTGTGGCAGCCAAAGGGTGTGCAACAATAAATGAAGAGGAAATATAGATAAAAGATATTTTGAATCTGAGGAAAACCAAAATTGGATTCTCCTCAGGAATCAGTGCACATAAATCTGAACCTTTGTATAGTACAACTGAGTAAAGGAGAATGGTTTAAACTTAACAGGCTCCAAGTTCACCAGAGGAAACACTAATCACCCTCATGGTGAAAATCTCAATTATCAACCAGCTACAACAATCATGGGCGCCTGCAGGATTTCATCTGATGGTACGCACAGAAATCTGCCTTGTACAATCTAGGGGAGTCCGGGGGGCATGATCCCACAGGAGATTTTTTTTTTGTGCAAAAACAACAACAAAGCATTCAATTCTGGTATAAAAATATATGAAAACGCATTTGTTCCAGTACCATTCAGAACAGACGTGTTCTCGTGCTAAAAAAGCAAAAACGCACCACAACAAATAGAGCAGAACACAGGTGTTTTGAGATGCTTTTTTATCAGTTGAAGTTCTTTTTAACTTCTAAAAATGCAGCACTCCTGTGATTGATCCTAAAAACATAGTAAAACATGGCGCAGTTGTCAAAAGACTTTCATCTAGCTAATGTTTACATGGAAAACTACTGAAAAACAGAATGAGCTTATGCAAAAAAAACGTCCAGTTTCACATGACAAAGAACTAGCTGAAGTTACCTCTCAAAAAGACAGCCTTTTGTCTCAGTTAATTGTAGACAAATTCCCACTGTATCCAGCACTGTTTGTTCTCTGTATTCATAAATATCCCAATGCTATTTTACTGTGTGAAAAAAACGCTCCAAATGATTCCATGAGAGAGTGGTCCGAACAAATTGTACTGAATCACAGATCGATTCAGACAGTTTTGTAAGCCCGTTTGGCCAATTCACTGAAATGAACCGACTCAAAAGAATCCTTCATTCACAAATTGGTCATCACTAGTTCTTTTAAACGGTCACAGGACACACTTCATTATTGGTGAAATATTCTGAGAGTAAAAATTTCTCAGTTCAGTCAGAACACTCATGATACGCACAGTGCGTACGGCCGTACAGCTGCAGGTGCCACTGACAACAATCGTGATAAGAAACATAACTAAATAATTTTTTTTTAATTATTATTATTATCGTGTCTTAAGGAGTTAAACTTTTTTAATGAGGACAAAATTACTGAGTGTACCTTTAAAAGTAAAATAATTAGTAATGTGATTACTTTTTAGATTAAGTAATCAGTGATATGATTACATTTTTAGAGAAGTAATTAGTCATTTGTAGTGGATTATTTTGAGTAACTCACCCAACACTGGATACGACTCTCTGTCAGCATATTGCACGTTGTCTTGCCTGCATAAAGTATGCTGTGATCACAATAAACAACAGATGGTTAGTAGAAAAGGAAACAGAAACGACAAACTGGATGAAACAAAAGATCAAAGAAAGATAGCGTATCTTTACAAGATGTGTATTGCTGGGTGTATTTCCTCCCTGTTTCGTACTTCTAGAAGTTTCTCTGAATAGCATAGCCTGTATATTAGAGTATACAGTATACTTTCAACCTAAGGGATACAAGTATATATCTTGAAAATAGTAGTTCACAATCAAAGACATAAGGTGAATATAAAAAAACTGCAGTACCAGACAGGTTTGTTCATAAACTTTATGGTTGGATTGTAATGCTTTGAACAGTGGAGTAATGGCATGTTTGTGAGGGAGGGAAATCATGGATTTGGGAGGCTTTGGGGTGTGGAAGGTGAGACTGGGTGAAGGGTAGAGCAAAGATGATGGGATAAACCATAAGCGTTCATGACATGGTAAACAGTACTGCAGTCTTGATATATCTGAAGTGGCAACGACTAAAATAGCTTAAAAGAGGAAGCATCAAATATTTCATTTGATACATACTATTTCGTCTGATTCACTGTGCATTCTTAACCAGCTTCTTCTGTACTGCAGTATTCACACAAATGAATCACTCCATACAATGAATAAATATGAATGCATTTTTTTTTTTTTTTTGTCCTCTCCATTTTTTCTTCAAATGGCCTTGATAACGTATAAAGACAATTGGAACATCCATTTGGGCCTTTAATCTCACACATACATGTGTTGTATGGTAATAAGGATTTTTGGAATATATGTTGTCGTTTAATACACATAATAAATAGGCTACTGTACAAAGGCGCTTTCATAGCAGCATCATTCAGGATTACTGAACGACATCTCAATGTATTCGACTACTGCACCACCTGCTGGACAGATTGTTTTATGCATCTAGTGCTGAGATGCAATAATAATAATAATAATAATAATAATAATAAGAAGAAGAAGAAGAAGAAGAAGAAGAAGAAGAAGAAGAAGAAGAAGAATGCGTTGCTAAATGATTGTATAATAATATAAGTAAAGTGAATCAAGTTGTTCGGCCTCATTGATCTCATAGCTGTGAATGTCGCATTCTATGGCATTACATTTATCTTTTTTTCTCATTACATTGATCTATTTGTTGATCTTTTTTACTTGATAGTTTATGCCTATTAGGCTTCTACAGATCTGAATTACTTGAAGTAATTTCAGATTAATCCTTAGTATTTGTTCTTTGTCATAAATGTTGAACTATATTTAGTCAACATTTTTATGCTACAATATTAAGATGATTTTAAATTACATAAATATTTTTTTCATCAACAAAATTGAAACACATTCAAACTATTTTACCATTTTAATTAATAATAATAAAAAAAGCTAATAAGTAACTGAAAAAAAAAAAACTAATCTAAAAGCATGAAAATATATATTATTGCATTTTACAACGTTCAATTCTATGATGCAGTATCACAAGGAGTACTTCTGCTTTTCAAAGGACTTTGCAAAACATTTGCGGGTAAACAGAGCTTTTCTTCAAAATAAAAATAATAAGAAAACCAGAGCTACACCCGCGAAAGTTTTAGCACATTGTGTGGGCTTTTTAAACGATCCCTTACCCGTATAAGGCATCACTATTTCACTAAATTAACGATCTTAAACGATTTCGCCGTGACGTCATCTCACCAATTTAAAGACGGGACGGATGGCAACCCTATCTTTGCCTCACAAATATTTTGGTACTTAACAAAGTGTAAGAAATCACATTTAACTAATATTTTCTATCCAGATAAGTGCTCTCTCAAAAGACTTAAACATTATATTAACTCAACTGGCTCTATTAGAGAAGCTTGAAACGTCCTTCCATGTTTTAAAATTGTACCAATAGTGACATTTTTATTCTATTTTTTTTTTTTTTTTTTAAATCTTAATTTCATTCAGTGTTATGTCAGTCCCAATTTTGCATTTTATTTAAGTCATATTTGCTTTTAATATTTGGAAAAAATAAATAATGCCTTTATCATAAACCTTATTTTTCTGTCAGAAAAACACCATATCCATAAAAGCAAATCATCCAAAAGCAAACTGCTCTTTTTGAGGTTCAAATATGAAATGAAAATATATTTTGAATCTATTGAACTTTCAGAAATCTTGGTACTCAACTTGTACTGAAGAATGGGGACTAAAATTCTATATCACAAAGACAAACTATATGATACTCACAAAGAAAAAGTCATATTACCTTGAAAATATACAATCAAACACTGGAAAAAGTGTCAATGTTTAAATATCTTGGTTTGTGGTTTGACGAGACATTGAGTTGGAAAAGGCACATCAGTAAAATAGAAACAAAATGCAAACAAATTATTAACTGCATGTGTGTAGTGACCGGATATCACAGGTCGTATTCAATTCAGCGTCCAAGTCAGTTTTGAATAAACTGGATGTGATACAGGCTATGGCTTTAAGAATCTGCTGTGGAGTAATTAAAACATCTCCAGTAAATGCAATGAGAATATTGATGGGAGAAATGCCTTTGGATTTGAGGAGGGAGAAACTAGCTATAACATACCGGGTGAAACTACAGGGTGAGGTAGATAAACATCCTACCCGTAGAGTTCTAGAGGACTGTTGTGAGTATAAATGTAAAGGCAGGTAATGGCTTTAGGTGGAAAAGTGGACAGTGGGCCAAATATATAGGAATTAATAGTATGTAATTTTGTCCTGTGGTGCCTTTAGGTGGTAACCCATTTTGGAAAATACCAGAACCAATGGTTGATATCAATTTATTAGAAGAACAGAGGAATACGAAAGAGATATGTATTTACGGAAATATGGTGAGTACAATATTGAGCGAGAGAATTTGTTCATTCATACAAATATATACAGATGGTTCCAAAGATCCAATAAATCTAAATGTTGGCAAAGGAGTGTTTATACCTTAATTTAAAATAAAGAAGATTCAAAAGTTAATTCACTGTTTATCGATATATACTGCAGAATTGATTGCCATAATAAAAGCAATGGATAGAGCAAAAAAGACCGGATAAGGTCTATTCAGTCCTGAATAGTATTTTATCTGCAAGATCAGAAAGGGAAGTTTTACTCATGGAAGTCTACTCTGTTGCACAGGTTAACAGTAAATTAAATTATAATTATGATACAGTTTTGTTGGGTACCTGCACATGTTGGGGTGTTAGGAAATTAGGTGGCTGACAGATTAGCCAAAAGTGTTTTGGGGAAAAGAGAAAGTGTCAATGGGGAAAGGTGAGATGAAAGCTAATTCAGAAGGAATTAAATAAAGAATGGCAGGAAACACGGGATAGTAGTAGCAAAGGTAGGTGGCTTTATATAATCAGGAAGATGGTGGCAAATAAATGGTCAATGGGAAGGAATAGAAGGGAGGAAGTATTGTTAGATATTCTCAGACTGGGACATATAGGCACTCAAACTCAACTTTGCCAATTATGAGTAAGCATAGAGATGGATTGTGTGACAACAGAAAGATGTTAGAAACTGTGGCGCATGTACTGTTGGTATGTGATAAGTATAATAAATATTATAAAAACATATTTGAGAGCATTGAGGGTAGACCAGTAAGTGTAGAGGATATTTTGGGTCTAGCAGATACACGTGTATAAAGCACTTTTTGCCTTTCTACATGACACAGGTTTAGATAGAAGAATATAATATGGTGCAATGCTTGGATTCAGACTGTGTGGGTATTTGGTAAAGGATGGAAGAGCTGAAGACGCAGCACCATCTGATGGCGGATCCAAAATAGCTCTATAATCTTGGCAGAGGATCGTGTTTTAGGCAAAATGATGTAGGAAATAAAATAAGGTAGGTGGCGGTAATGCTCCTAGGAGTGAACGGCCATTAACAACAAGAAGAAGAAGAAGAAGAAGAAGAAGAAGAAGAAGAAGAAATATTATCCGGAAAATACGTAAACCTCGTCCGTGAATCGAAAGACTCTACGCACAACGTGCACAGTGCAACATTCTGCAGAGCACAAACCCAACAAAGAACAACATTCACTGAAGATAAACTGCTTTACAACACGGTAAGGTGCATTTCTGCCATGCTAGCCCTTGCAGGTTTCATTTGCGCTTTATAAAAGTCACAATTTTATCTCTGGAAATGTTTGTTTACGGAAAGAGTTAGCTAGTTGTGTTATATGAGGTAAGCTAGGCTAAAGTTACGTACTGCTATGTTGAATCTGAAGAATCAAGATGAGAACTTCAAAGCTGAGATTCGTGATTATTTGCTGGTATAGGCTGCGGAATATCTAAAAACGTACCTGATGGAGTTTAAGGTTTGTTTGTTTATTTTTTGGAATAAACAGCGTACGGGTCGTTTACGATGATAAAAACCATTCAGACGCCATCGCCAAGGTAGAGCCAGCAAAATGTCTTTATGAGATTTAGACATATGCGTGTTGTCCAGACCGTTTGCATTTTAGATATGGTGATTTAAAAACATAACTTAGCTGTTGTGGTTTTTAGTAGTTTCATGTATTAAACAGGTTGGTGTATTGATCATCTGCAGTTAAATCCATGATGATATTTGTTTATAATTTGCCTTGTGTAATATTGTGTTTTTTCCATTGTCATTCCTCCCCTGTAGACGCTGCCATGGCAGCTGCATTCGCCTACAGAGGTGTTCCTGGGACAATGCCTCCAGGTGTTCCTCCACCACCTCCTGTTGCTACTCAGCTCCCAGATTTCATGACAGAGGAAAAGCTGCAAGAGAAAGGTGTGTTCATATGACGTATCAGTGTTGCATTGTGCATATAATGTTTTGCTTTTGCTTGGGTAACATTGTCTCTCTTGCAGCTCGGAAATGGCAGCAACTGCAGGCAAAACGCTACTCGGAGAAGAGGAAATTTGGCTTTGTGGATGCCCAGAAAGAGGACATGCCGCCTGAGCATGTTCGCAAAATCATCAGAGATCATGGTGACATGACCAACAGGAAATTCCGTCATGACAAGAGGGTCTACCTTGGGTAAGCACATTTGCAATCATATTACCTTGGCAGTCTATTCATTTGTTTTGTGCTATTGCATTTGATTTGTTATAAGTTACATGAGTAGAATCTGTATCTGTTGCCCCCTGTCTGCAGAGCCCTGAAATATATGCCGCATGCAGTGCTCAAACTGCTGGAGAACATGCCCATGCCCTGGGAGCAGATCAGGGACGTTCCTGTACTCTACCACATCACAGGAGCCATTTCATTCGTAAACGAAATCCCATGGGTTATTGAGCCAGTATACATTGCACAGTGGGGGTAAATTGTTATATTTGCTCACATCGCTAGGCCCTGAAAATTAGAAGTATGATAATGTAATCTGATGTCCTATGCGTGTTTAGAGCTGAGTTTAAAAAAATATTTCTGTTTTGACCAGTGCAATGTGGATCATGATGCGTCGTGAGAAGAGAGACAGACGGCACTTCAAACGCATGCGTTTCCCTCCATTTGATGATGAAGAGCCTCCACTGGATTATGCAGATAACATTCTGGATGTGGAGC
The DNA here is from genome assembly GCA_032164185.1 of Moxostoma hubbsi. Classification (NCBI taxonomy): domain Eukaryota; kingdom Metazoa; phylum Chordata; class Actinopteri; order Cypriniformes; family Catostomidae; genus Moxostoma; species Moxostoma hubbsi. The sequence goes on along the minus strand of JAVLUX010000029.1, from coordinate 27,035,465 downwards.
CCCTGGAGGCAATCCAGATGGAGTTGGATCCAGAGGAAGACTCCTCTGTGGCAGACTGGTTCTATGAGCATCAGCCCCTGAAGGACACCACCAAGTGAGTGCTGGTGAAGTTTATGAAAATGTTCAGTCCATGTCCGTCCGATTGCTCATGATTACGTTTTTTTTTCTTCCACAGATATGTGAATGGGACCACATACAGACGCTGGCAGTTCACATTGCCAATGATGTCCACACTGTATCGATTGGCCAACCAGCTGCTCACCGATTTGGTGGATGGCAACTACTTCTACTTGTTTGACTTGAAGGCTTTCTTCACCTCCAAGGCTTTGAACATGGCCATTCCCGGGGGTCCCAAATTTGAGCCCCTTGTCAGAGACATTAACCTTCAGTATGTGCCATCTCCTTCATTTCAGTAGTTCAACCTGTTGCTTAATCGGTCATTAGTTTTTCTGTACTGCAGAAGTATAACATATGTCTTTTTTTTTTTTTTTTTTTTTTTTTTACAGGGATGAAGACTGGAATGAGTTCAATGACATCAACAAGATCATCATCAGACAGCCAATCAGGACGGAATACAAAATTGCATTCCCATACCTTTACAATAACCTGCCACATCATGTGCAACTCAACTGGTACAGAACATTATGCCTTGGTGTATATAATTGTGCAGAAGTACTTCTTTTGTTAATCCATTAATTTTTTCACTCCTGTGCAGGTACCACACACCCAACGTGGTGTTCATCAAGACTGAGGATCCTGATCTGCCTGCCTTTTACTTCGACCCACTGATCAACCCCATCTCTCACAGGCACTCTGTTAAAGTCAGTGACTGTGTAAATTGCTATATTTTCCTGCTCACAAATTTCTTCCCACACATGTTAATTTTGAGTTTTTCTTCACAGAGCCAGGAGCCATTGCCAGATGATGATGAAGAATTTGAACTGCCTGAGTACGTAGAGCCATTCTTAAAGGAAACACCCCTCTACACTGACAACACAGCTAATGGAATTGCGTTGCTGTGGGCACCTCGTCCATTTAATCTCCGTTCAGGAAGGACCAGACGAGCCATTGATGTCCCTCTCATCAAAAACTGGTTGGCATAGAACAGTATACATACCATTTGACTACGTCACTCATGTGGGATCCTTTTATTTATATATTTTTCTCGTAATGTCCTTAGGTACCGTGAGCACTGTCCTGCAGGCCAGCCTGTGAAGGTGCGAGTGTCTTACCAGAAGCTCCTGAAGTACTATGTGCTAAACGCTCTGAAACACAGACCTCCTAAAGCACAGAAAAAGAGGTGAGCATAAATTACTTATTCTAGAACATGTTCTACACAAATTCTTTATCTCTGAAAAGTGTTTATTAGTGGTCAAACGATATGGGTTTTTCATTGGCCGATACGATATCTAGAGAGCAGGATGTTCGATATAAATGCCGATAGACATACTACAATTATAAACTGATTTGCCAACAGCAAATCAGATGTACACAATTTCTAAAGTGAAGCAAACACTTAAGCATTATTTACTCAAATTTGCTTAAATTTGAAAACAAAGTGTTGACCATCCATTGACAAATCTATTGATAGATTTTGTAACTGATACAAGGGGAATTTAAGACTTCTGTTAAACGGCCATGCAACCGCTGTTGTCGGCCTATGCCAAGAATCCTAAAATGGCCAAATATAGGCCTATTAATCAGTCTGGCCGATATATCGGTCTATATTTTGTGTTGATGCGTCTAACAATGGGTGAATTTTGATTTTTTTCCTGTCATCTTTAGATACCTGTTCCGTTCCTTCAAGGCCACCAAATTCTTCCAGTCTACAAAGCTGGACTGGGTGGAGGTTGGCCTCCAGGTGTGCCGGCAGGGCTACAACATGCTAAACTTGCTGATTCACAGAAAGAACCTCAACTATCTCCACTTGGACTACAATTTCAACTTGAAGCCTGTCAAGACCCTCACAACCAAGGAGCGGAAAAAGTCCAGATTTGGGAATGCGTTCCACTTGTGTCGTGAGGTTCTGCGTTTGAGCAAGCTTGTAGTGGACAGTCATGTGCAGTACAGGCTTGGAAATGTTGATTCTTTTCAGGTACAATATTTACATAACATGCCTAGCACATATTAACTTCATTCTGCATATATTGCCCTTCGCCTAAAGCTTGACTTTTGTCTCTGTACTGTAGCTGTCAGATGGGTTGCAGTACATCTTCGCCCATGTAGGTCAACTGACTGGCATGTACCGCTACAAGTACAAGCTCATGAGGCAGATCAGAATGTGCAAAGACCTAAAGCATCTTATTTACTACCGCTTCAACACAGTGAGTACTCAGTTAAGCATGTGATGGTATAACATTTTCATGGCACGATAATTACTGAAGCTTATATCACAGTAAACAGCAGTGTTTCACAACTGGTGGGTCGCAGGTCTATTCGGACTGGGTCACGGACAGCAGGGAAAGAACAATACCATGGTTCTCCCACTGAAGATTTTTTGGCGGCCGCCCAAGTGATAGAGATTATTTAATGATAATCTAATGTTTCTTGCATTCAGTTAATTCATGAAAAATAATTTCATGGTGCGATTAAAACTTTTGCTCGAGTGTAATGGTACCAGCACATGCTAATGCTCTGTTCCCTGTCATGCCTGTGCAACAACCGGGCTTCCCTCAATATTGCTGCGTGCAGACCTCAAACTGCTGTGACCCATTCGAATTTTAGTGAGACTTTTCTAGTTTAAAGCGTTACGGAGGAAGTCAAGTCAAACCCATCATAAAGGCATATAATATAAAAAATATTCAGATAATTAAAATGCATTACATTCTTGTGCAGAAGCGTTAATCATTGATAAGACAATACAAAAAGCGGCTTTAGAATACAATGTATTGTTTACTACCATATTATTGAACATAAGTCAATCATTGACATACAGTTCACAGCAATCCATTTCACAAGTGAATTTGTCAATCAGTTCGAGATTTATTATGTGGGCTTGTTTAAGAGCCCGTCAATTTACACCTGCGTCAGACTTTTTTTTATTATTAATGTTTACAAAACTTTTACATTTAGAGCCAAGAGGTATATTAAAACAAACAACAACAAAAAGGAAAATAAATAAAGTTTAATAACATATTTCAATACACTTTACAGCTTTCTTGTTACTCAAATTGGAAATTGTTCTTGGGTATTGCTGAACCTCTGAATTAAAAATTAAACCTAATGGTTTATAACCACCATACTTACATTTATGAATACTAAACTTTGCCAACAAAAGCAGAACGTTAATCAAATAATATTCCTTATGAAGGGACATGTTATAGCTAAAAAAAACCAAATAAAACATTTTCAAAACAAATTTGAAATCTGGGAATATGATCTCTAACAGTCTTGCAGAAATCAAACCAAAAACAAGTCGAGTAGGGACAACTCCAAAATAAATGAAAATTTGCTTCCGCCTGCAGACCACAAAATGTACAGAATATATCGACATCACAATTAAATCTCTCTACAAGAAAATAATTAGTGGGGTAGTACTGAAGGAAATTTCTTTGATTTTATTCGTGATTAAATATTGAATTTTGGAAGTCCAGCCACACCCTGCGTCAGACATGCTTGTGTAGCATCTCGGGTGCGTTGCATCATAAACATAAAATGTTTAGGTCACTGTGTCAAGTTAAATGTAGTTTAATACTCAATCTTTAAACACATCTTGAGATCCCTTAGATCGCATTTGTGCTCCTTCAAGTGTTTTGAACGCAAGGACATAACGCATGTTTGTGTTGTTCTGCCTACTGAAGTGTTTTCTTCACTGTATAAACTGCGCGTTGCTCATACAGCTAAAATTTCACTTACTGCCCTCTGGAGTAAACAGGTGGTACTACAAGCTTGCACTTCTCAGGAATGTTCCTTATTATGGTCCGGGGGAAGTGCGATTAATTGCGTAAATTTTTTTTTAACGGGTTATTTTTTTGTAAAATTAATCACACTGAATTAACGCGTTAAATTAACTGCCCTAATTATTTTATTTAGTTTGTATTATTTTACAAGCCACAGAGTTGCGTTCACAATAAACTGTTCTGTGGAAATAAAGTGAACTGAACTCAAAGCACCTCCTGAACTGAGATGTCTGAGGTCATTTGCAGAACTCATTAAAAAAAAAAAAAAAAAAAAATCGGAAGGCAGAAACAACGTTTGACATGCTTAGATGCGTGTGTTCCACGAGACTGCACGCCTCTGTATCAGAGCATCGTATTCTGAACTTAATATAATAAAGAGTGTTTCTTTAAATGCGTATCTTTGTCTACGGGCAAATTGTTTGTACTGTTAATTTGATAATAATAGTCTAATAATGATGATGATAATAATAATATAATAGATTAATTGGAAAATGTTCCAAATATCGTCAAGATATGGTCAAAGCCATCAGCTATTGGCGATCACTCTGACCATCATTGATCCTGAGATCATCATCTCTTTGTTCAACCCGAATGTGCATTTTTCACTATAAATTAACAAAATGTTCAGTTAGTCTCTTGCTGTTTTTTCCGACACATTCAGAATCATTAATGCACAGTAAAGAACAGCACAGTGTTTCCTCCTTGCGTGTGCTTGTAAAAATTATATTTTAAAGGCTCATTGTTACGGTTTAGTATTTTTCTGTAATGTAGAACAGTGTTAGCAATGTTACTGATAACATTCTGTCTCAGTCCTGGAACTCAAACCATTTTCTGATACTAGTGTTTTTCTTTTGATGCCTAAACACAGCCAATCATCAGCACTTTTAGATTTGGTCACATCTAGCATGATAGATGCTTATTACTGACGTTGACTAGATTGACCCCTTAGGTATCGAAATTTGGTACCGAACGACAAGACATTTTTCGATACTCGATAGTTTAGAGGTAATTTGGTTTTTTTAAACAAACATTTAGAAAATTTAGAAACTTTTAATTACAACTTTTACAGTTGTAATAAAAGTATAATAGATTTTCTAAAAGATTAAATGTAAACCTATACAAATTACCTGTTAGTGCTACTGCAGTAGCAAAAAAATTAAATTTTTAGTAAGGATGATGATTTGTGTTTTTAAAATTGGTCGTGTATTATTTGTTTCCTTTTTACCTAATCAGTGCTGTTTATAATAAAAAGGCTGTCTAGCATTTTGAGGGGTTTGACTTCCTTCATATAAAGCATTATATTTAAGTATTCTCTGTAGAATTTAAAATGGGTCACTTAAGTTTTATGCTCTCTGCAACCCGCCCTGATATGACTGCGTAAAGCCCAAATGAATAGCGCAAGTTTCTCTCTGTGTTGTCCACGAGCTCCGGCTATCCTATCCCTGGAGCACACTGACTGTTCATGTCCACTGTTCATTCCGATGAAAATCCATCTGACAAGCTTGACGCTCGGCTCCCATCGGAATGAATTAAAAATGCTTGCTTTGCCAGTGGACACCCAGCATGAAGTCCACTGCAGTGGTTCGCGCGAAAGCACGTTTCATTCATCCTGGACAGATTTGCGTATAAGTTATGAGAGGCATGAATACCATTTAAATTTTGCAGTGGCTCAGAGTCGCACAACATTCATTGAATTTTCAATGCAAGAAAAACCCTGGCTGGTAAGAGTGATGGAGTTACCTGCCAATTATTTTTTTTTTTTCTGCATTTGGCCCTGGACTTGACCCTTTTAGAAGATCGATAAAGGTTCATCTGTATTCCTCCTTTAGCCAAGTTGTCCACGTTGCTTTTGTTTACATCACAGTGTGCATGTTTAATTTGTACCTTATACACTCGTGCAGTGTTGTGAATCTTGATTCAATAATGGGGAAAAAACTACTGTGCGATCAGAAAATTCTAAACAATTTGACAAAGATTATCTAGAATTATTAAAGGTCTTTTAAGTGCCCACGATAACAATATCATGCATGTTGATTACCGTGATATACAGTTTCACTGAATACTGTAAAAATGCCTTTACTCATTGGCACCAATTATGTCACTCCAAGTGAATCAATATTGTCTGTAACTGTTTGTTATAGATGCTATCCCTTGCGTCTAAGATGGCTGGTATTTTTATAGGGCCCAGTTGGAAAAGGTCCAGGCTGTGGGTTCTGGGCTCCTGGATGGAGAGTCTGGCTGTTTTTCATGAGAGGCATCACCCCTCTTCTGGAGCGGTGGCTCGGCAACCTTCTGGCTAGACAGTTTGAGGGTAAAAATTTGGTTTTGGTTTATTTTTAAAAATATGTAGAAGAATGTTATAAGAGAGCAATGTTGTAAAATCAATGCTTGATACCATTTAGGTCGACACTCTAAGGGTGTTGCCAAGACTGTGACCAAACAGCGTGTGGAATCTCACTTTGATCTGGAGCTGAGAGCTGCTGTGATGCATGACATCCTGGATATGATGCCTGAGGGTATTAAGCAGAACAAGGCCAGAACCATCCTGCAGCACCTCAGTGAGTCATGGAGATGCTGGAAGGCCAACATCCCTTGGAAGGTGCAACTTTCTTGCATCCATGCTGCCCATTTATTTTATATTACATTTACTTCTAGTTAGTATGCGCTGAGGAAAAAAAAAAAGATACAATTTTGAGTTTATTAAGGTATAAATTATTTTTTTTGTCTTTGCAGGTTCCAGGACTTCCAACCCCTATTGAGAACATGATCCTTCGCTATGTGAAGGCTAAAGCTGACTGGTGGACCAACACTGCTCACTACAACCGTGAGAGAATAAGGCGAGGAGCCACTGTGGATAAGACTGTGTGCAAGAAGAACTTAGGACGTCTCACTCGACTCTATCTGAAGGCAGAGCAGGAGAGGCAGCACAATTACCTGAAGGTACATTTTTTGGGGAACATAATTCTAAGAAGTCATTAATGGCTTTGAACACTAATGTTTCTGTGAAAGAACACAGTTAAGGGTGATGTTCGCTTTTATCTTGAAGGATGGGCCTTACATCACAGCTGAAGAGGCTGTGGCCATCTACACCACCACAGTGCACTGGCTGGAGAGTCGTAGGTTCTCTCCAATTCCATTCCCCCCTCTCTCATACAAACATGACACTAAACTGCTCATCTTGGCTCTGGAGAGACTCAAAGAGGCTTACAGGTCAGACCAGAACTTCCTGCTTCTGACATCGTTATTATATCACTATAAAGCAGATTGTGTATTACTGAGTTTGATTACATTTCTATAAATTGTCATCTTGCTTTTCCTTTCTGCTGTATCTAGTGTGAAGTCAAGGCTGAACCAGTCACAGCGTGAGGAGTTGGGTCTGATTGAGCAGGCCTATGATAACCCTCACGAGGCTCTGTCTAGAATCAAACGTCACCTCCTCACTCAGAGAGCCTTCAAAGAGGTTAGCGCACATGTACCATTTCAGTGCACTTCATATAACCACAAAGTCTTCTTAGCCTGTTGCTAGTCCTAGCTTGCATCTAAAGATGTGCTTTCCTCTTTAGGTGGGCATTGAGTTCATGGACCTTTACAGTCACCTGGTGCCAGTTTATGATGTTGAACCTCTGGAGAAGATCACAGATGCCTACCTGGATCAGTACCTCTGGTATGAGGCAGACAAGCGCAGACTTTTCCCACCATGGATCAAACCAGCTGACACAGAGCCTCCACCTCTGCTGGTGTACAAATGGTGCCAAGGTGAGATGGGAACTCATACTGCCTTCAATTGGTTGGCTTGATAAGGCTTTAAACTGTAATAATATAATTATGGTTTTCTAAAAACAGTTCACCATTTTGGTTTAGTGGTTTGTGTTCAGGAAACTGATCGGTATTTATTTGTTCCATCCAGGTATCAACAACCTGCAGGATGTGTGGGAGACAGCAGAAGGCGAGTGTAACGTCATGCTGGAGTCTCGCTATGAGAAGATGTACGAGAAGATTGACTTGACGTTACTGAACAGACTTCTGCGTCTCATAGTGGATCACAATATTGCTGATTACATGACAGCCAAAAACAATGTTGTCATCAACTATAAGGTCTGTTTCCTGCACACATAAAGAGTCCCTTGCAAACGTTTTCCCTCTCTAAGGGTTTGAAAATTTCAAAGTAGTCTTGTTTATTTTAAATCTTCTGTATTTTCTCTGTTTGATTTTAGCTTTCTTTGTTTTCTCCTAATAGGACATGAACCATACCAACTCGTACGGTATTATCCGAGGGCTGCAGTTTGCTTCTTTCGTCGTGCAGTATTATGGGCTGGTGATGGACTTGCTGGTGCTGGGTCTGCAAAGAGCCAGTGAAATGGCTGGACCTCCTCAGATGCCCAATGACTTCCTCAGCTTCCAGGACACAGTCACTGAGAGTGCCCATCCCATCCGCTTGTACTGCAGATACATAGACCGTATTCATATTTTCTTCAGGTCAGATGAGATGACAGATTATTTAAATGTTCTTACTAAAGGCTACAGTAGCAGAAGTTTTCTCTAATGGTTCCTCTTTATCTACAGGTTCTCGGCTGATGAGGCTAGAGATCTGATCCAGAGGTATCTGACTGAGCACCCTGACCCCAACAACGAGAACATTGTGGGCTACAACAATAAAAAATGCTGGCCCAGAGATGCTAGGATGAGACTGATGAAACATGATGTGAACTTGTAAGCCCTCTTGGCATTTACTCTTCTTGAACCCCTTAATGGATCATAGACTGAAATATACATTGTCTAACTGAGTGTCTTTTAAATCTCTTAGGGGCCGTGCTGTGTTCTGGGACATCAAGAATCGACTCCCTCGTTCTGTAACCACAGTTCAGTGGGAGAACAGCTTTGTGTCAGTCTACAGCAAGGACAACCCCAATCTGCTTTTCAACATGTGCGGCTTTGAGTGTCGCATCCTGCCCAAGTGCCGCACAAGCTATGAGGAGTTTACTCACAAAGATGGTGTCTGGAATTTGCAGAATGAGGTAAACAAGTGTATTAAAGAATGGTGAATGATACTGTTTGCATATCTGGGTTAGGAATGGCCAGTGGATAAATGTATATGTGTATTGATTATCAGGTAACAAAGGAAAGAACAGCACAGTGTTTCCTTCGTGTAGATGATGAGTCTATGCAGAGGTTCCACAACAGGGTACGACAGATTCTGATGGCCTCTGGCTCCACCACCTTCACCAAGGTATGCGCCATGAATCTCAACACTTCCAGAATAAACTTAAAATAATAAGCACTTTTTTAAGAATGGTAGGTACTATCAGGCAATCTCTTTATTTGTCTAACTCATTACCTGCATTTGTGCGTTCAAACTTCCTCAGATTGTGAACAAGTGGAACACTGCTCTGATTGGTCTGATGACCTACTTCCGTGAAGCTGTGGTCAACACGCAGGAGCTCCTTGATCTGTTGGTGAAGTGTGAGAATAAGATCCAAACCCGTATCAAGATTGGGCTGAACTCCAAAATGCCCAGCCGTTTCCCTCCTGTGGTGTTTTACACCCCAAAGGAGCTAGGAGGACTGGGTATGCTTTCCATGGGACATGTACTGATCCCACAGTCTGACCTGAGGTAAATTACTTTTGGAATGCTCACAACCGTATTTGTAAATACCAACACAACTTTACAAAACTGCATGAAATTAAGATGATTTTGTGGATGCCTCAAGTTTTTCTGTGTCTACTCAAGATGGTCAAAACAGACTGATGTGGGCATCACTCATTTCCGTTCTGGTATGAGTCATGAGGAGGATCAGCTCATTCCTAATCTGTACCGTTACATCCAGCCTTGGGAGAGTGAGTTCATTGATTCCCAGAGAGTTTGGGCTGAATATGCACTCAAGAGACAAGAAGCCATTGCCCAGAACAGGTACTGTTCTCTCAGCCAAACCTACATCTTGCAGGTGTTGATATGTTCAGTCTAATAAATTAAGGTGTGATCATATTTAGGCGTTTGACACTGGAGGATCTGGAAGACTCCTGGGACCGAGGTATTCCACGTATCAACACACTCTTTCAGAAGGACAGACACACACTTGCATATGACAAGGGCTGGAGAGTCAGAACAGACTTCAAGCAATACCAGGTAAAGCGCTTTCCCTCTGGTACAAGAATGAGTGGTAAAGCAATGCTAGGGAGTTTTCAGATGCATCTGTGTGTTGTGTTTAAAGCTTTGGAGTGTGTTTTCAGGTGTTGAAGCAAAATCCATTCTGGTGGACCCACCAAAGGCATGATGGTAAACTGTGGAATCTGAACAATTATCGTACAGACATGATCCAGGCACTTGGAGGAGTGGAGGGCATTCTAGAGCATACACTGTTCAAGGGAACCTACTTCCCCACCTGGGAAGGTCTTTTCTGGTAAACCCTTTCAGTGCTCATCAGTGTAGTGAAGTTGAACCTACATTTTGAATGCAGTCTTAATAAACTTAAACTTAAAAATTGGATAGCATGTAAATTCAGTTCAGTTAAGCTTTGTTGTTCTTTGATCTTCATACCATGGTGTTCTGGTTTTGGATTCTCAATGTTTTAATTTCCATAGGGAGAAGGCCAGTGGTTTCGAGGAGTCCATGAAATGGAAGAAACTCACCAATGCTCAGAGATCTGGTCTGAACCAGATTCCGAACCGACGATTCACTTTGTGGTGGTCTCCTACTATCAACCGAGCCAATGTTCGTCTGAATCCCTGAAGCCATTTACTGGGTTTCCATCCAACTATTTTTATGGGAATTTTAAATTTGTGCTCAAGAGCACCTGAATGGAAATGCAAACGGGGGACTAAAGCAGTTGTCATAATGAATCAGCTGCTCAAATAGTCTTCAACATCACAATATCTTTATTTTTTTTTATGTTACAAACATTCAAACAATCACTAAAAAGTTTAAATCTTTTACCGTCAGAGTGCACCGTTAATGCAGTGCTGCTACCATGTTTTCTGACGTCAAACAAAGAAGATACAAACTAGTCAATCCATTCAAGCCTTCTTATTTTTATACAGTGTGCATTAAATAACTCGCGCTTGAGGATCCGTCAGTACAGGAGAAACTAACTTTGAAAAGGTTAAAGTGGGTCCTCGCGATCTATCAGAACAGTTTTGAGTGCGGGTGCTCGCAGATATATGGAGGCTGGTGGTTTTTGGGCATGGCAGCCATTTCAGCACTCATATGAGATCTAAGTTAATTTTGTAGCATTTAGTAAAACAATGGGCATTTGCTCCAAAACCACAAATGCAACTCTCCCCAAACCAAAGAGATCATTCAGATGCTCTGTCAAGATAATTTACATAACCTAGTAGATGATTCACATTTTTTAAAAATGCACTTAAAAAAAGCCAAACATTTGGATGGACACCCAGCTAGTGTTTTAGACTGAATATTGAAATTCAGTGATTTCATAAAACTCACTCTCTGTTTTTGACCTTTTAGGTCTATGTGGGTTTCCAAGTGCAGTTGGATCTCACTGGAATCTTCATGCATGGTAAAATTCCAACCCTCAAGATCTCTCTGATCCAGATCTTCAGAGCTCACTTGTGGCAAAAGATTCATGAGAGCATCGTCATGGATCTCTGTCAGGTAAGAATATGTCCTTTTAATGGCTTATGTTGTACATGCCTGATATTTAACAAGACTGTTCCACACTAAAGCATTACTGCTTTTTTACTCATTAGACTAATCAGGAAGCTTCTGTTTGCTCTGTGTAGGTGTTTGACCAAGAGCTGGATGCACTGGAGATTGAAACTGTCCAGAAAGAGACAATCCATCCCAGGAAGTCCTACAAGATGAATTCCTCCTGTGCTGACATTCTGTTGTTTGCCTCCTACAAGTGGAACGTCTCACGTCCCTCACTTCTAGCAGACTCCAAGTAAGTGTGACTAAGCTTAATGAGCACATCAGTCCTTACAATATCAAGAAGTTAAATTCTCTTGATTTATAGAATGTTTGTTCACATGTCTTAATTACTCCTGACACAAATGGAAAATTCAAATGTCTCAAATGGTTAATGTATATTGTATTTTAAATATTTATTTATTTGCCTTCTGCAGGGATGTTATGGACAGCACAACAACACAGAAGTACTGGATTGATATTCAGCTCAGATGGGGTGACTATGACTCCCATGACATTGAGAGATATGCCAGGGCCAAGTTCTTGGACTACACCACTGACAACATGAGTATTTACCCATCTCCTACTGGGGTCCTGATTGCTATTGATCTGGCTTACAATCTGCACAGGTCAGTGTTTTATGTCATGTTATGAAAGTGTTTATTATTCATAAATATTTTGTTTACTCAGTAAACATCACAGCATTGGTTACACATCCAAAAACAGGCGAGCTCTTCACTCAGCTCATTGCTGTTGTCATCTAATTGATTTTGTCTGTTCCTTCTTTATAGTGCGTATGGAAACTGGTTCCCTGGAGCCAAGCCCTTGATCCAGCAGGCTATGGCGAAGATAATGAAGGCCAACCCTGCTCTGTATGTGCTGAGAGAGCGAATCCGTAAGGGTCTGCAGCTCTACTCTTCAGAGCCCACTGAGCCTTACCTATCTTCTCAGAATTATGGAGAGCTTTTCTCTAACCAAATCATCTGGTTTGTGGATGACACCAATGTGTACAGAGTCACCATCCACAAGGCAAGTGAATGCAACATCATCCACATGTCCTTCTTGGACTTCATATTAAAATCTTCAAAGAATTTGATATTAAACGGTGTAATGAGTTTTTTTATTGGTTAATCTTGTCCCTGTTTTAGACCTTTGAAGGTAACTTAACGACCAAACCAATCAACGGAGCCATTTTCATCTTCAACCCCAGAACTGGACAGCTTTTCCTTAAGATCATTCACACATCTGTATGGGCAGGACAAAAGCGTCTCGGACAGGTCAGTCTGTCACTCTGTCTTATATTACTCTCAGTGCATTTCCTTTTTGCTTTAATTCTATTTATCTTTAATAGAGTTGCTCATTTTCTTTCTGTGTGTTTTTGTAGCTGGCCAAGTGGAAGACTGCTGAAGAAGTGGCTGCCCTTATCCGATCACTGCCTGTTGAAGAGCAGCCCAAGCAGATTATTGTGACCAGGAAGGGCATGTTGGATCCTCTTGAGGTTAGAAACACAAACTAACACTGTGAAAGGCAAATACAGTGCAGAGTAACACTTGAGCCTATAATGAAATTTTGTTATTGGTGCTCCCGTTTGCCAGAGCGATCTCACCCCAAACTCATTCAATAGGTTGAGCTAGAAGGGGATGGGCGGAGCAGTGCAGGTTGCTCAAAATATAAAAATAAATTTTCAAAAAAGTTTTGATAGCGCGTGGGAGGCTCAGTGTTTATAATTTTGAGGGAGGTGAACCCATGAATGCATTCTTTTAGTTTTCAATGAACAGTAAACTGGGATAGTAGAATGTATTTTGATATAAAGTTGCATACTTCACCTTTAAATCAAGGGTGTGTTTATCAATAGTTCCCCTATTTCCTCAGGTGCACTTGTTGGACTTTCCCAACATTGTCATCAAGGGCTCTGAGCTACAGCTGCCCTTCCAGGCATGTCTGAAGGTAGAGAAGTTTGGAGACCTCATTCTGAAAGCCACAGAGCCTCAAATGGTCCTGTTCAATCTGTATGATGACTGGCTGAAGACAATCTCTTCTTATACTGTAAATATAGCTCTTATTCCATGATTTTGATCAACAATTACATTTAAACCATTACTAGGAATTTAAATAGTAGTATGTATTTTTGTTGCTTAGGCATTCTCTCGTTTGATCCTAATCTTGCGAGCACTTCATGTCAACAATGACCGTGCCAAAGTTATCCTGAAGCCTGACAAGACCACTATCACCGAGCCCCACCACATCTGGCCCACTCTGACCGACGAGGAGTGGATCAAAGTGGAAGTGCAGCTCAAAGATCTTATTCTCGCTGACTATGGCAAGAAGAACAAGTGAGTGTTGAACAAATGCTGACTTCAATTGCATATAAAACAAATATATTGGTGATATATTTGTGCAAACACATTTGATCATTACTTTTTCCCCCTCCAGTGTGAATGTTGCATCTTTGACCCAGTCTGAGATCAGGGACATCATCCTGGGTATGGAGATCTCTGCTCCATCCCAGCAGAGGCAGCAGATCGCTGAGATTGAGAAGCAGACCAAGGAACAGTCTCAATTAACAGCCACACAGACTCGCACTGTCAACAAGCATGGAGATGAGATTATCACCTCGACCACCAGCAATTACGAGACGCAGACCTTCTCCTCCAAAACTGAATGGAGAGTTAGGTATGGAACTCTATCAAAGATTTTCTCACGAATATCTTCTATGTTTCTAATCTTTTTAGTTAAACGGATAGACTGGTTTAACTGTTATCATGATCTCACAGGGCAATCTCTGCTGCTAACTTGCACTTGCGTACCAACCACATCTATGTGTCATCTGATGACATCAAAGAAACTGGCTATACTTACATCCTTCCCAAGAATGTTCTGAAGAAGTTCATCTGCATCTCAGATCTGCGTGCCCAGGTGATGTTTTAATTGATTTATGAATTTTGTGGACTTTTTTCCCCCCTTGTATTTCTGATCACATGTTTTGTTTACATCTACATATTTTTTTCATTACTGTAGATTGCAGGGTATCTATATGGAACCAGCCCTCCAGATAACCCTCAGGTAAAGGAGATTCGCTGCATAGTGATGGTGCCACAGTGGGGTACTCATCAGACTGTTCACCTGCCCAACCAGCTGCCTCAACACGAGTACTTGAAGGTCTGTATTTTATAACTATTTTATATGCATTCATTCCTATACAATGAGGGTGTGTGTGTGTGTATGTGTGTGTATATATATATATATATATATACACGATTAATTACGCATTAAACTTTTTTCATTAATCTCATAGTTTAACACATTAACTTTGACAGTACTATTGTTTGGATTATGTATTATATAAATATATAAATATAAAAAATTTATTTCGCAATATAGTGCCCCTCCATGGACCTGCCAACGTGGAAATGTAGTGCCATTAATTTGAAAAAAAAAAAAAAAAAAAAATGCGTTTATAAATGTACTGCTATTAAGCATGCCCCTTGACCCGTACATAAATTCTGTAATGGAAGTACATCTTTTCCTACCATCAGAGCATTACAAGTTTGAAGTACATCTAACTTCATGTTTTTACAAGCCTCTTCAGCTGGGGGCAGTCAGGGCACCCTAAAAGTTCACATGCTTGACTCAATAATGCATATATATTTCAAAATTCTCTTTTCAATTATTTATAACTATTTAGTAGTGCTGTCAGTGGATTAAATTGTTTTTAATCACGATTAATCAAATACTTTTTCATAGTTAATTGTGATTTAAAATACATTTTGAATGTGCTGAAATGTTATATAATGTTTTGTTTTGAAATGTTATATGATGTTAATCTTTTATGAGGGGAAAAAACAAAACAATATGTAACAAAAATGATTTTAACATTTTACAATCACAGCCTTTCACAGTATAAAGCTAGAAATGCACTGAAATATCACTGATTCAAGTAACATTAAATGTTTCTCAAAGTGTAAGTGAGAGTGACTAACTGAAGAACTATTATCCACACAGCTTGCTTATCTATCTGCAATGCGCTTTAAATATGAGACTCTTATCCTACACAATATTGATATGCCGGTAGACTGGCTATTTGCTTTGCTTCAGCAATCATGAAGCCGAATTCATGAGTCATGACATTACAAAGGTTCCGCCCTTTTCCGAACAGTGTATATTCTGGTTTATGCTTTATTAATGGTAAATGCATTAATCACGATTAATTACGCATTAAACTTTTTTCATTAATCTCATAGTTTAACACATTAACTTTGACAGTACTATTGTTTGGATTATGTATTATATATATATATATATATATATATATATATATATATATATATATATATATATATATATATATATATATATATATTTTATAAATATTTAATATTGAATACTGATATGGTGTTAATTGAAATTAATTTGTTTAATTGATTGGCGTGTCATCTTATTCAGTGAAATTTTGTAATCAATATGATAGCTCAAGTTATATACTACTGTTTTTTTTTGTTTGTTTTTTTTGTCAGCAGTCTCCATCTTCCCAACTGTAAACAGTTTGTATCCCATCTCTATCTTGTTTAGGAAATGGAGCCCCTTGGATGGATCCATACACAGCCTAATGAATCACCCCAGCTGTCTCCGCAGGATGTCACCACCCATGCAAAGGTCATGGCAGACAACCCATCCTGGGATGGCGAGAAGACTATCATCATTACTTGCAGGTACAAATTGAACACAAACATGTTTATCTTTGCCTTTGTTATTTGTTCACTTAAACATCCATGTAATTATTGTCTAGTATGAGTTATGCACATTATAAGACTGGCTTTAGTAAGGTCATTTGTTATAAACTTTTTGATTGCTTGTCTAGTTTCACTCCTGGTTCCTGCACGCTAACTGCTTACAAGCTAACACCCAGTGGATACGAATGGGGCAGGCAAAACACAGATAAGGGTAATAACCCCAAGGGTTACTTACCTTCTCACTACGAGAGAGTCCAGATGCTCTTGTCTGACCGTTTCCTGGGATTCTTCATGGTGCCTGGCCAGGTCTCCTGGAACTATAACTTCATGGGTGAGCACGGCCTAATTTTTCCAGTTAATAATATACCTCAAATGATTATACATAATTGGTTGCAGTGATTTTATCAGTTGACATTTCTTGTGTTTGACAAAATTTGCTTTTCTTACCCTTCCCTCGTCATTCTAGGTGTCCGTCACGATCCCAACATGAAGTACGACCTACAGTTGTCCAACCCAAAAGAGTTCTACCATGAAGTCCACAGACCGTCACACTTCCTTAACTTTGCTTCTCTGCAGGAAGGTGAAATCTACAATGCTGACCGTGAGGATATGTACGCATAGTAGCACAGACTGGGACTATGATATTGATGTTTGTATAAGCACACAACAGGCTAAAGCTTGATGCTTTTCTACTGTGTTCTTTCATACAGTTTGCAGTAATGTAAACTCTTAGAAACTCCGAGCATGTTAAACCTCTGTTTATTGCTTTAATGTACTTGTTTGGCATGAGTTAGATTATGCACATTGCTGAAAGCATATTTTGTGCTGCTGTCTAGATGTGAGAAACTGAATTCCCATTTAAAATGTTCCATTTTTTTCATAATTTGAAGTACGTTGTGTTTTTTAATAAATCTGAAGTGATTTGTCTGTACTCTGTAGCTATGTTGTGCATCTGATATGTACACTGTAGTTTGGGTTTAAATAAAGCATACCATTTTTATAAGAGTTTGATTTTGGTTTTCTAAAATTAAATTGCGGTAGGACAAATTTAAAGGAGTATTCCAGGTTCAATATAAGTTAAGATAAATCAACAGCATTTGTGGCACAATGTTGTATACCACAAATGTATTTCTCTCTTACAAAAAAGTACAAATCTGGGTTACATTTGAGACCCTGACAATGGAAGAAAATGGGGCCAATCTGTAAATGTTAAAATACTTTTTTAAAAGTAGCCACAAGACAACCGATATGTGTGTTAGCATGATTTTAGTGTGATAAAATCACGTACTAACCTTTTCTGTGTAAAGTTAAATCTAATGCAATATTACTAGTTCATTGCCATGATGATGTAATGCTGTAAACCTTGTAATCCTGCTAAAATTATGATTTAAACTGTTTAAATCAACTTTACAACAAATAATATTTTAGTTTTAACAGAAGAATTAATGCAAGTGCTTTCATAAAATTCTAAGCTTCACATTTCTGCCTTTTTTAAACCCTTTCAAGAATTGGCCCCATTCACTTCCATTGCAAGTGCCTCACTGTAACCTCAATATGTGCTGCTGCTTTTTCCAAAATTAATTTTGTGATAATCAACATTATGCCACCATAGGAGTCGGTTGAGCTTAAATTATTGGACCTGGAATATTACTTTTAAAGCCAAGACTGTTGTTCCAACCCAAAAGACTTTGTTTCTTGCATGGAATACAAAAGGAGATATTTAGCAGAATGTTCCTATTTTGTGTAAAAGGACACTCCGCAAACATATCCGGGCTTAATTCTTCCACGTGCTGGTGCTGTGGGTGTGATCTTCAAGCTAGGACATTCAATGCTTAACACTGAATGGATGTGTCAGCTTTATAACTCTCCTGGTTTATTGGAGCGTATCAACAAAATGATCGCGTCGCTATTCTGAATGCAGTTATAAAATAATCTGGAGCAAAAATGTATGCGTTTCAAAGCGAAACTAAAGCTACGCGTTTATGCTGAACTGCAACTGGACAAATATAGGACTTTCGATTGTCGCTTTTTATTACAAGTCCATTTCAAGTGCAATATGGAGACTTGCGAGGTAGCCGTCGAGCAAAACCAAAACGATACGATCAAGACTTATTCATGTTTCCAAATGACGTTTTCATCCATGACAGTGGACGATGTGTATGAAATCGCTAAAGTCGTGGGATCAGAAGTGGAGAAACTAATCGACAGCTACGGAAAGGCGAGCGTGGAGGGTTTGGTGTCTCACATAGTGAAAGTGTTGGAGCTCTTGGAGAGTTTCGCGGCGAGAAACAAAGCTCAAACTTGTAAAGAAGAGGAACTATTGAAGGCCTTTGAGACGCTACAGGTACAACAGCAGAAGAAACGACATGTGAAGAACTGCGATGAAACTAGCGTCAGCGCAGAGAGTCTGGTAAGAGCACGAAAACCGACATATCAAACATGTTAGGGGACGTTAACACTGAAAACGTTATTGAGTCGGTCCAATTTGTGTATCATGAGCTTGACATACATTTTTGACCGTTGCGTCGCGCAGGAGACCTGCGTTGTTAGACGACTTGGTGTCAAGCTAAAAGAACATTATGTTCCATCCATTTTATTTAAGCAATGAGGCATTAGAGTGCTTTCCCTATTGTGAATACAGTCACGGCTGAAGGACGTTGTTAGGCAAGAAGAATAACTGGTTGCTGCGGAGTGATACAAATAGAAGTTCTGTGAAGAGGTCAGAGCTGTGCTTTATCATAATTAAAGCACGGCTGTTGAACAATCAGCATCCAGGAGCGGAACTACCTGTTCTAAAATTAAGGAATACAGTGCAACAGTTCCTTCCCACTTTTTCAGCCATCTGGGTTGCGGAATATTTTTACCATTAATTTCTTCCATAGACTTTTCATAAAATCCTTAATAAAATAGTTGTAAGCCATGAACCAAACCAACCAGCTCTGAGGTGAATCACAACATCACAAACTTTGTTTTGGGGTAAAAAGATATTTGAAAATCTGACTAAGGTATTTACGTCTTTCATGAGGGCAAGGATTGCAATCCCATGAAGGGTTGCGAATGATGTCATTGAATAAATAAATTATGGGAATATATAAAACTATTGAATTATGTTGTTTATTATAAGTATAGAAACAATATATTTTGCTTATTGCAAAATATTTCGATATGTACAAATATATAAGTAGTTAAGGATGAAGGGAGTTGAAAGTTGAAATAACGTAGATGGGTGTCTTTGACAAAAGCATACCATTGATGAACAACCTCGTAGCTCTCGGTTGGTCATTTTTAAAGGTTTATAAATAATTTTTGAAAATTAGTTAGTCTATGGGATAAATAAATGGGATTTTTCTTCCGGAACCAGATTGTTGTGCTCTATTGTCTGTTGTATGTTTCTGGTCTCTAGACGCAATGTAAAACTAAATTAAATGAGCGATCCAGAGGGAGAACAACCATTTATGTGCTATTTGAAGTAAAAATGAATTTTACGCTGAAGTTGTTCAGTTGTTAGCTGTCATAACTCATAGTAGTTAATGACATCAACATGACTAACCTCAGACCATTGGTTCAGTTCATTTACATACACAGGTGATGTGCTGTAAAAAAAACAGTAATCTCAACTCTGTATCGGCATTATAGAACCACATGTTTTTTGACAATTTTAGCCTTGAGTGCTTTAATAAAATGGTCACCACATTATAAAACTTTTAAAAGGACACAAATGTTCATTAAAATGTTATATTTTGGAAGTCAAATCATTAAATGCCATAATTCTGCCAGAAAATATAGTTCCTGGCAGTAATCAGTAAACAGAATGTTGCTAGGCAACAAGAATAACTGTCAGCTATGGTTGTTGCGGAGTGATACAACTAGGAATTCTGTGAAGAGGTCAGAGCTGTGTTTAATCATGAATAAATCATGGCTGTTGACCAATCAGCATCCAGGAATGGAACTATATGTTTTTACACAACGTACAAAATGTATATGGGCCTGTTGATGTTAATGCATAAATTACTTCAGAGCTATTGTGTTTGTATGTGATTTGTGAATTGTAATTAGCTGCTTTTGAAGCTGGTGTAATGTCAGGGTGAAGTGGTCAGTGTCACCTCATCTGTTTGTTTGTAGTTTGAATTGATTGTTGTGGTGGGTTTTGTTTTGTTGCAGGACTGGTATCAGAAAGAGCAGAAATTAAAGGAGACTGTAGATGGGTTGCAGGCTCAGGTGCTTCAACTCAAGGAAGAGAACAAGGAGCTTCTGGACCACCTGCAATGCACACACTCCAAAGAAGGTAAAATGACATTGGCAACACCTAAATATAGTAGAATTGCAATGCCTTGTTAATTAAAGTGTAATTACACTCTTCGAATATAAACCAAAGCAACTGTGTGTTATGTGTAAAGACTGAATAAAATTGTATTTATTATATTTAGTTTTTTACTGTCAAGTTATTAGTAAGGAATGCTGAACTCCGATTCAAAGAAGTTGCTAAATTCCTGGAGAATTAACTTGAATGATAAGTTTTTTTTGTCAAACAACCATGCTAGTTATTTTATATTGTAACATGACGTGTACTGTTATTTTGCAATTATACTGTTAAAACAAGCTGTTAATAACAAGTTATTACAAATGTTATGGCACAATTCCGGTATATAAAGATAGTACACATTTAGTAAGAAATAACAATCACAGACTACTCAGTGTTCTTATTTAGACTTGTGTTTTAGTCATTTTGTAGTACATCACTGTCTGCAAGCATTGTTTTGTGATGTGCCCATATATTTCTTTAAATCTCTTTACTAGATCGCACACAGCGTCAGGAAAGAGAGGTGATGCTCAAGCTGAAGGAAGTGGTGGATAAGCAGCGCGATGAGTTACGAGCGAAAGTTCAGGAGATTTCTACCATGTCAAAAGAAGTTGAAGCGGTATGAATCTATCTTAAAAGCGTCATGTCATGCTTCTTTTTTTTCTTCCTTGAGGTTCACTAGCCAACTTTTTTGCACAATACAAAACAGTCATAATGTAATATTACATTACCTTTTTCTACCCTGTCTTTGGCCCTCTATCTGAAACTCTTGTGTCTGTGTACTTCTCTTTAAGTACTTCTACTTTTTAGCTTCCATTTTACAGAGCAAATGCCCCCTGCTATTACATGTGTGGAGGACGAGGACGTCTCGGCTAACACAAAACATTTGTCAGCCTTACAATCTCTTTACAATCTGCATCATTGTCGTTCGTTGTGCTCCGCTTTCTTACATAATACAAATCATTTAATGTCAAATAAATATTTTGTGAGCAATAATGCATCTCTTTGGTAAGTAACCATAATATGCACGATTCACTCCACATTGGAGTACTGACCATGGCTTTATTTGCGGCTCATCGATGCACAAGGGCAACGAAGGCTATTCCATCTTGTCTTAATTGACAGGAGCGTCGGAACTGGACCTTGGAGCGTTGGAAGAAGGTCCTCTCGTCCGATGAGTCCCGTTTTCTTTTACATCACGTGGACGGCTGTGTATGTATGCGTTGTTTACCTGGGGAAGTGATGGCACCAGGATGCACTGTTGGAAGACGAGGGAGTGTGATGCTCTGGGCAATGTCCTGCTGGGAAACCCTGTTTCCGGCCATTCATGTGGACATCAGTTTGATATGTGCCACCTACCTAACCATTGTTGGAGACCAGGTACATCCCTTCATGGCAATGGTGTTCCCTGATGGCAGTGGCCTTTTTCAGCAGGATAATGTGCCCTGTCACACTGCACACATTGTTTGGGAATGATTTAAGGAACATGATAAAGAGTTCAAGGTTTCGCCCTGGCATCCAAATTTCCCAGATCTCAATCCGATTGAGCATCTGTAAGATGTGCTAGAACAACAATTACGGTATCCTTCACAGGACTTGAAGGACCTGCTGCTAATGTTTTGGTGCCAGATACCATAGGACAACTTCAGGGGACTTGTAGTGTCCATGCCTCGGTGGGTCAGTGCTGTTTTGGCAGCATGCGGAGTACCAACAATATATTAGGCATAATGTTTTGGCTCAAATGTGTATATCTCAAAATATCAAGGACAAATTTATTTTTCATGACATATGACTCCTTTAACATTTCAAGGACCTCTCCAGTTCATGATTCACCATCTTTAGGGTTTGAACCCAGGAGTGAATTGTGGAGAATGACAACTCACTTGGTGATTTTATGCTTGACTCAAGTACATTTTAATGATAAGGATTAGTGCAGACAAAGACCAAAATCACCACACCTTAGAGAGAATATGTCTGGGCAAGAACCAGTCTATTTCTTATAGATAGATGGTAAAGGGAGGCGCTCTCTGATAATTGTTTCACTGAATTGATTGTAGACAAAAATCTGTTATAGAAGTTTTGCTGGTTTGGAAAAACCACACTAAACTTTAAGAAGTGTTTTCTTTCTAAAAATAGGCAACTCTATTGAATATGTCTTTTCAATTTCCCTGTAGAAATGCCATAGGTAACCATGGTTACCTGTATTTATTTTTTTCAGTGCTAAACCACAGCCCAAGTATATGATATATTGCAGACTGTATCTATAGTGTTCCCTCCAATCAGTTTCTAGATTTAGCTTTTTGCAACATCAATGTTTTTTTAAACACTCACTGCACATGGGGCGAAACAAACAAGTGACAGTACAAAGACACATCAGCAGTCTCACGCAACATATTGTCACTCTTGAATTGTAGTGTGTATGAGGCATATCACTGTGGTTTGTAGCTTCTACATTGTTAAAACCTGACAGTAGTACTACATACTTTCCCTTTATATATGTTATGGTTGCCTTGCCTTGATAATGAAACTGGTCAGACCGGTAGCACATAGTGGTCCGTTTAAAATAATCTTTATTTACCTTAAAAGGATAGTACACTCAAAAATTCAAATTCTGTGATCACTCTCATTATTATACTGTTTTCAGCCATACAATGAAAGTGAAAGGTCATTCCTTGAGCTATGCTTACATTTTGTTCTACAGCTCCAAGAGCAGCAAGACCGGCTGATGAAAATAAATACAGAGCTCAGGCACAAGCAGAACATCTTACAGACTCAGCTGAAGAGCGCAGTGGAAAGGAGGGCCGACCTGGAGGCTGACCTGTGTGAGAAACAGAAGGAGATAATGTGCGTGACCTCACAGCTGGAGAAAGCCAGCATGCACACTTCTGCTAACATGGTTAGTCAAATGAACTCTATCTGTGGTGATGTTGTCATGCTATTTGCATGTGTATGTGCACTTCCCATAGGCACAATTAGACAGAAACTTGAATGTTCCTCTTGGGTGGTTAAAGTATTGGAATTTAGCATAGGGGATAATTTCAGCATTGTTTGGTTGGTTGATGAATATATACGTCATGTATGACCTTACTGTAGAGGAAAGGACATGACTGTACACAGCTCCCTTTCAGATTAGAAACATTTAGCTTTTTTATTATTAAATTCTGACATTTAAACATTTTAGAACCTATTTGATGAATGTTCATATTCAATTAACTTAATTAAGATTTTTTTTTTCAAATGCAGCAGTAAGTATTAAAGGGATAGTTCACCCAAAAATGTAAGTTCTCTCATCATTTACTCACCCTCATGCCTTCCCAGATGTGTATGACTTTCTTTCTTCTGCTGAACACAAATTAAGATTTTTAGAAGAATATCTCAGCTACATAGGTCCTCACAATTCAAGTGAATGTTATTAATGTGTTTAAGCAAAAGGGCATCAAGGCAGCATAAAAGTAATCCATACGACTCCAGTGATTAAATCCATATTTTTCAGAAGCAATATGATAGATGTGGGTGAGAAACAGATCAATCTTTAAGTCCGTTTTTTTTACCATAAATCTCCACTTTTACTTTCATTTTCACATTCTTTGTGCATATTGCCACCTACTGGGCAGGGAGGAGAATTTATAGTAAAAAAATAAGACTTATATCATTATAAATATTAATTAGTTTCTCACCCACAACCATCATATCGCTTTTGAAGATATGGTTTTAACCACTGGAGTCGTACAGATTACTTTTATGCTGTCTCTATGTGCATTTTGGAGCTTGGTACCCATTCAATTGCATTGTGAGTACTGCAGCTGATCATCAAGTTATGCACATCTGGGATAGCACGAGGGTGAGTAAATGATGAGAGAATTTTCATTTTTGGGTGAACGTTCCCTTTAAGAGGCTTTTGAGGCTCAACGCATTCTTGTGCTAAAATAATCTAGATGTGCAAAGTGCAAAGATACAACAGACAGCGAGAAGCGGCACAGCGGTGCAAGACATCTGTCTAGTGCATGTTTATGTAGGAAAAACCCATGAAAAACAGCTTAGACAGACACAAAAAAGCAACCCTAAGTGTGCAAAAAAGGTATTTTTAATACTGTACACTACTGTACACTACATACTGTCGAATGATAAAATGCAATGTAATCACTTTGGAGGGGAATTGTAAACCATGGGGGAATTTTGCATATGTGATTGTGAAATGAGATCATCTGCTGTGCTCAGAAAACTGTGTCAGACAATTATGGTATTTGACTCACATACTCATATAATTCCACCTTTGCCTCCTTCAGACTAGTTCAGCCATTGACCTCACAGATAAGATGATCATTGACTTGAAGGATCCAAATCGGCCGTGTTTTACCAAGCAGGAAGTACGGGACATGCTTTTTGAGAGGAATGAGTTGAAGGCCAATCTATTTCTGGTGAAAGAGGAGCTTGCCTATTACCAAAGGTGAGACAGGTTATACAGATGTTTATGAAGCACTCTAACCATTTATATCAGAAATTTGAACTATTCACATATCTGCTTGTTCCATAGGGAAATCCTGAATGACGAGAGATGCCCAGGTTTCTTACTCGATGCTGTACGCTCGGCGATAAAGAAACAGAGGACCGTCATCAAGTCTAAAATGCTTGGCATACCTGTTAGCGAATGTAGCACGTGAGTTAAAGTTATCTGCCTTGGTAGTTCACTGTCTTTGTGTACACATTTGTGTTTAACTGGGTGTTCGTTGTGTTACAGAGATGAGACCGATGGTCCACTGTTTGAAAGGAGTGTAAATGACACTGATAGCACCGACAACAGGCCCCAAGAATCCCGCATCAGAAACCTGTGAGTACTGCATTCATGCAACATCAGTACAGACTTTCAGCAGTAATTTACTTTAGTACAGCTACCTACCTAAATACAACTAACCTACTTCAATTAAATGGATTTTAACAGAATTAGGGTTACAGGCTAAGCCACTAATCCGACGTACAATAAATCCATTATGAGTGTAAAAGATTTTGTGCTTTTTCAGCAACTATAAGTAAGCCACCCTGAAAAGTGTAAACACTGTTGTTCTGAGGTGCTTCTCATTCCTGTTTAGTTGAGCAGCTTGAGTTGTGCCTCAACTAATTGCTTGAGTTTGTGGGGTCTACCTGCCCCAATTGCCAACCAATTGCAAATAGGATTGTTTGGGAAACTTGTTTGAAAAAAGTAATTTTTGTAATTCTATTTGATGTTGCTAATGATGCAAGAATTGCACACATTACAGAGCAAATTCTACCTGATCTGAAAAATACTTTTAAGTAACCTAATGTTTTACTTGTGGGGCAGATTGTGCTCTATAGTCTCCTTAAACTGCACCTGTACATGGTAGGTTAATAGACATACTGAGGATTATTCCTTTTCTGTGCCTTGACAATCCTAGCAAGAAAAACATGAAATACTCCAAATTTTTAAGAAAGCGACTATTATAAAGAGAATCTCTACATTATGTATGTTATTTATTGTGAAGTCTGATACACTGGTATAATGGTACTACATGTTCTTGGGAAAGCATTAAGCCTCTTAATTCCATTTAGCTATGAACTGTAACCTTGCCCTTTGTTTGTTTACTGTTTTTAATGAATAACCACATTTCATATAACTAGATCTGCTGACAGTAAAAACTGTCTAACTCTAAACTTTATGCTCAAAGGAAATCCCTCTCTTTCATTTTTTTATCAGTGATTTCAAATCTGTCGTATCTCCTCTTCTTAACCCTTTAGATTTGGCTTTCTGACACTCTCCAGTATTACTAAGAACGCTGGTTCCCAGGCTTCCGGATTTCCCGCATCCAGCTCCACGTGGCAATTCATCAGTCCAGATGAGAAGACACAAACCCTCTACTCCTCGTGAGAACCAGCCCCCACCTATCACTCAAATCTCACTCACCAGAGGCTGCTTGTCTTTGTTGGAGATAGCATCAAAAATGAACTTTTTATTATGGGGAAATATTTGCCCCCTAGATTTTTTCCCTTGGCATTTTTGCTGTGAGTCATGATTCATTTTTTGACACTGGTTGGAAAAAAGAATGGAGATTTTAAAATATGTTTTGGATCTTACATTTAGACCTGGTATTAAGATGTGTCTTCGGGTGATCCGATCACATGTGGTCAGGCGAGACACATCGCTATTTACACCTGGTTGCATAAATGTGTCTCCTGTGACCACTTGTGTTCGGATTTGAAGGGGGAGGGTCTCTGAATTCAACATATATCAATCACTAAGCCAGTGTGTTACTGCATGATAATAAATCCCAGATGCATCTGAAATTTAATCTAAGCACAAATGAAACATTTCAAGTGGAATTATATGTTATTTTTTTCGATGTCCTGTATTAACGTGATCTTCAAATGTGTGCTTGTCATCTGTGTCACTGCATGTTGATATCAGACACACTGAAGAAAATCCGTAAAGTTCTTGTGATTGTGTATCTTTTTAAATTTTTCTGATCAGAAGATTATTTCCTTTTAAAGCCACTTGTAACCGGCAAAGTTTAAACTCTTGTTTTAGATCAGTGGTTGATGGACAGGTTAAGGTGGCACTTCGCTGCTGTCTGGGTTGCATTCAGGACCGATTAGCGTTTACACCTCAAATGCAATGTGGTCACTTGTGTTTTTGACTACCTTGTGGTTTTTGTGATCTTATCACAAAAAATTTTCGACCCAGTTTAGACTTGTATTTAGCACTGACCACTTGTGAGCCGATCACTTGAAATGCATCTTAATATACCAGGTGTATCAGGTGTAAACGGGTCTAAGATTTTAAACTAGGGAATGGGCTGAAGAATGTATTGAGAGAACTTAATTTCTCAGTTTGTAATGGTTGTTTCCTGTGCAGTCATTTTTACACACTTAAAAAAAAAAATCAGTTAGCACTAGGTTTATGTTGAGTTAATATTGGACTGTCACATAGGACATGTTACTTTTTATATATAGTGAAGTGTGCATTTTGTTGTGTTAAATATTTTCTACTATACCAGTTTAATTTGCTGCATCAACTATAAGTAAGCCTTTTGTATGTTGCCTGCCCCAAAGAGTGGCTTTTGTTTGTGTTCAAAACATTGCTCTGTTTTTTTGAGCAGTCATTACAACGGCTATCTGTAATAAGCTGCTTATTGGGGAATTGACTACTTTTCTAAATAATGGGGAAAAAGGGGAAGGTGGTAGGATTCTTTGGAAAACCTGTCTGGAAACTATCCTTATTTTTGCCATTTTGATTCATGCAACCAGTGGCACATAAATGACATACATAACCTTGAAGAACTGCAGTCTGGGAGAAATTGATCTGTGGTGTTCTGATAATCATAATGCATAATGTAAATGTCTAGGCACACTTGATTATAATTTGCTCTTAAGCTACAGAGAATTTAAGCTGTTATTTTTTCATAGAGAGTATATTTAATGTGGATTTTAACCAACGATACTGATATGCATTTCCGTCATAAAAGCGATAATCACAGTGACCCTTTTATGTCACAAGGGGGCATTTGAGTATTTTGTATTAGTATTCCTCCAATACTTTTTTCTTATAAAACATTAGCTGTCCCTACTTAAAGAGTCGACATTATATCTTTGTAAGTTTTTTTTGAGCATGCCCATGTGTGATTTAAATTATTTAGTAGGTCACTAAATTATTTGTATCAAACATTTAATTATATTAACAAAGTCAGTGCTGAGGAGCACTGTTTCCATTTGTTCATGCAAACTCATGCTGACCTGATTTTAAAAAGCAATAAATACTTTGGAAAAAGAATGCAATGATTTAAGAGTAAATCATTATTGTCTGCTCTATCTGTTTAATGAGCCAGCACTTTGCCCTCCTCAGCCAATTGTCTGGTGCTATGGTGTCAGTGCACTTACTGTAACTGTAAACTAAGTGTTCTGATTTGAGTTATCCAGAGAGATTTACTCTGTCTTTATGATTTAGGTCCACTTGGAGTACATGTATGACTCTTTAGGTGTTCCCTGATAGAAAGGAAGTCTGTGTTTCCTCCAGAGGAAATTAGTAATAATTGGTGCCCATATGTTTTTAAGTCAGTGAAAAGTAATTCCATACTTCTTTTCTGTCTGTGACTCATCCATAATGTAAATCCTTGGTCCTTTGGAACCTGCCATGTATAGCTGAATTAAAAGTGAATGACTGGAGTATTTAATGCATTTTATTTTTGTAAGAACATTTGTAACCAAAAAGTGCTTTAAGACTAAATAAATCCTTGAGTTGTTATTGTCCAGTCTGCAAGAGTGATTTTTGACCTGTGAAGATTATAGTGATTATTTTGCACTTGTCTTCCTCTTTTTACTTTTTGTTCTAAAAAAAGGCCACTTAAAGATAGCATGTATGCAAATTTTTTTAAATTCATGTTAGTATGTCTGTGTATGAATGAGAGACAGAGAGAGAGCGAGTAATTGGTGTCAAGATATGGACACACAAACACACTCGCCATTGAAAATACCCCACCCCTCCCCTAGAATTCTGGGCCTTGATTTTTGTCTTTAAACAACCAGTGGCTTATTGAATTAGAGGAAACTGACTTTTCTTCCTCAGGAAACTTGCAGAGGAAACAAAGGGAATTGGAAAGCCCATTTTCTACAGACTTCCTAAGATAGGGGCTAGAGAGAAAGACAGAGTAGAACTGGATCTGTTCTGTTCCAGAAGTACTGTACTGGTCCTGTGGTAGGGATAAGGGGTCTGGTTTTGGTTGGTGGTCCAGTTCCTTCCTTGACACTGAGACGAAAGGGTATGGACACCTTTCTGACCTCATTTGGACTGATGCTAATGTGTAGTCTGTGCTCAGCTCAGAAACTCTCTCCAACAGGGAAGAACGTCTGCCTCAATGCCAGGTACTGGTAATGTTAAGAATGCTTGTTTATGTCTTCTGTCATATTCTCAGTACATCTACTCTCTTTTTGTAGATTTGTTTTTTATATAATGTTCTCATAACTTGTACATATTACATATAATATATTATGTTAAATATATAATATGTATATAAACTGTTCAATCAAATGTTAAGCTAAATTTTTTTTTTTTTGTAAAACACAAATTAGTATTTTCACTAGTGGTCTCACACTTTTGGAGCCCACTGTGTTTAATGAATACAGTATTTCCTTAACAGGAATTCTCCAACATGTTGTTCTGGATGGGAACGGCACAGTGACGAATGCACTGTTCGTGAGTATTGATGTCATTGCTGTAGAGGTAGTTTAATACAAATGTTTTTTTGATGGCACAGTTTCCTGCGAGTCTGTAGATGTCAGCAGTTTTGTGTGGTTTTCCTATGATTTTATCTGTGATTTCAGGTATCATTTATGACGTGGTCTCTTGACTGTTTTCTCAGCACTCTGTGAGGGGGACAGAGCCTGTCTATTGGATGAAGTGTGTGTTTACCCAGGACTTTGTCGTTGCAAGGCTGGATTTTATGGGTACCAGTGCAAAGCCCGTAAGTATATCATTGGGAAAACAGGTTTCTTGTTTCGGGGCTCTGCTTTAGCAATTTTATGCTCTTGTGATTTAAATATGTAAGTACTATTCAATAGCATTAGTTAATGCATTAGGTATCATGAACTAACAATTTAAAAAGGCAATTTTGTGTCCCAGGGGTTGATTTTTTTTATGTAAACTAAAAAATGCAAAATGTTTTCTTTGTGTTATTTGAAGGACACATTAAAACAGACTTTTAAACATTTGAACAGGACTTAATTTATTTTGATACTTTTCAAAGATTTTATTTTTAAAGCCTTGTCCGATATGAAATATAATTTATAACATTTTTAAAAATAAGATGCTCTAAACAAAGAGTTAAATAAATATAAGCTATTTCAAAATGTAATGTGTGTAATGTATGATTTCCATCAATCACAGTTGTGGCATCATTTCCACCACAGCAACAATTTGGCCCCTTATACAAAAATGTTCCCCCTCAAAAGTTACTTGTTAAACAAGTTTCAGTAAAGAGAATGCTTGAGATGAAATATGAGACAAGTGATATTTGGAGAAACAAAACAAAAAATTCAAGGTAAAAATCACTTCATATTGGGCATCATTTCCAATCAAGGTGTAATTTTGCCAAATTATGTGAAAAGTGAAAATATGATTTATCTGTGTATATAGGATACATAAAATGTAAGCTATGAAATTAGCTTTAGCAAGACAAAGGAGCGGGACATATTTCATTTAAAACCTTTTTTAAATAATATAAAATCTACTTTTACAGAATGGAATTCTATTAAACACAATACAGAAATTGAGATGTGGACATTTTTTATGACTTTCAGAAATGACATAAATCTCCTGTGATGCATGTACACACACTTTTGGACACTTGTGCAAATAATAATACATAAATAAAAAAACAGTGCGAGTGTGAAAAATATTTTGACGAGACTTTACGTTCTAGAAGTCCACAGTGCTGGAAGTGCCGGAAGTTGAAGAAACACCCAACACTGAACAGTGAATTTGTATTTTCTTTATTTTAATTTTTAGTTCATGTGAAACATTGCGGTAACTGAGGCTAACGAATGCAACCTTATTGTAAAGTGTTACAGTTTTATCTTAATGCACCCAAAAACTGTTAAAACAAAACTGGATGCTCTGATTTTCTTTAATTTTTGTTAAAATTAAACATCACAGGAATGTTTGCAATTGTTGTGATTTCAGTTTGCTCATTGGGTTATGCATGCAATTGTAATTTTTTTGCAGGTTGCCCTCCTGAATTTTGGGGGCCTGATTGCCGTGAGCTCTGCCCCTGCCACCCTGGTGGTGTTTGTGACCCAGCCACGGGTGAGTGCTCATGTCTGCCTAGCCACTGGGGCAACCTTTGCCAAAACAGCTGCAAATGTGGACGTCATGGAAAATGTGACCAGGTCTTTGGCAACTGCACTTGTGAGGAGGGATGGTGGACATCCACTTGTTCCAAGGCTTGCCAGTGCTATCCTGGCACATCCACCTGTGACCAAGCCACAGGCCGCTGCTTTTGTAACGAGGGCTTCTGGGGTCAAAAGTGCAGCTTACGTTGCAACTGCTATATGTCTCCTTGCCATCAGTACACAGGGGCCTGTCAGTGCCTGCTTGGTTGGTGGGGTCCATCCTGCGACCGTCGTTGCAATTGTAATTTAAAACATGCCGAATGTGACCCGCTAACTGGAGTCTGTTTGTGCCACTCGGGTTACAAGGGTCCTTTCTGCAACGAGCCATGCAGCAGTGGGAATTATGGGAGCGGCTGTAAGAAGAGGTAAATGTTTGGACACTTAAGCCACACTTAAAAATGTCAGAATAACCGTAATTACGAGATTCCAACATGTAAAAAGCGTTAACGTCTTGGAAAAGTTGTAATAAGACGTGACCTCTGAGTTCTATAAAAGCTCCGACTTGACAGTTGTGACGTCATGTAAAAAGATTAAAAATGGCAGTGGCCTCAACAATTAAAGCTGGAATATGTAATTTCTGTGCCACTAGCGCCACCGGACGGAATTGCAAAAATAATTGTTGTTTTTAAAACAGCTTTCTGAATACGCCCCTTGCCTGCAGTTGTTCAAACAGTCAGATAGTCCCGCCCCCAACTCACACCATTGAGTGCACAGGCAGAGTGCACGGAGGTAGGAAGGTACACAGTTAGACAGGCAGGTAGGCCATCCAATCATTGCATTCGGGCCAAATGAAATGATTGGACGAGCCTTTTACATGCCTGTGACTGCCACAGATAATGGATTTTTTGTTTTTTTTTGTATCAGAGCGCTTGATTTATTATTTGCTGTCAGGATGCAAAGAGACTTTCAACCTGTATAACAAAAAATGCTTCTGGTATAAATTGCATACTCTAGCTTTAAAGGTAGTTTACACATATTTCTGTTTGATATTCCATTTTATAACACTATGCAACACAATTTTTGTTCCTGGGTAGTAAGTGTTATTTTCTAATTGCCTATGCCTCAAAAGTATAGAAAATGGCTATTATTCCCCACAAACTTTGCTTTTGTGACCAGGACAGTGATATTTTAAATTGTACCTATTTCCAATGAGAAAACGGGTGAATTTTTGTCTCTGAGTTGTCATTACACGATTTTAGTAATTTCAATATGATGAATGAATGAATTTACCATTAATCTGAATATATTTGTTCAGTTTTTAAGGTGCACCAAGCCATTTTATTGATGTTTTGCTGATTTTTAAGCAAGAATACAGCAGTGGTCTTGGATTGTATACTGACACCTGTTGGTCTGGATGCACTGATTCAGCGTCACACAAATGTTTTTGGTTATCGATGAGATTGTAGATATAAGATCTATTTGTCACTATTGGTTAACTTATTTCACAATTGAAAGCGTGTGATAATAGAAGGTTTACTGGGTAAAGTGAGTAGTATTTGGATGATCCTCCCTGTAAAATAAAATAGCTTTTTTTAGGTCACATAAAGTGTGTGTGTATATATATATATATATATTTATTTATTAGCGCTGTCGATGTAACGCGTTAATTCAGTGTGATTAATTTGACAAAAAGTAACACGTTAAAAAAAATTACGCAATTAATCGCAATGCACCCGGACCATAATAAGGAAGATTCCTGAGAAGTGCAACCTGTTTACTCCAGAGGGCAGTAAGTGAAATTTCAGCTGTATGAGCAACGTGTAGTTTATACAGTGAAGAAAACACTTCAGTAGGCAAAACAACACAAACATGCGTTACGTTCTTGCGTTCAAAACACTCGAAGGAGCGCAAATGCGATCTAAGGGATCTCAAGATGTGTTTAAAGATTGAGTATTAAACTATATTAAACTTGACACAGTGATCTATACATTTTATTTTTATGATGCAACGCACCCGAGACACCACACAAGAATATCTGACGCAGGTGTAAATTGACGGGCTCACCTGTGAGGGATTAAACAAGCCCTCATAATAAATCTCGAACTGATTGACAAATTCACTTGTGTAATGGATATATCAATAATATGGTAGTAAACAATACATTGTATTCTAAAACCGCTTTTTGTATTGACTTATCAATGATTAACTCTGCTACAAGAATGTAATGCATTTTAATTATATGAATATATTTATATATATATATATATATATATATATATATATATATATATATATATATAATTTTTTAATATTTAAAGATACCTATGTATAATTATATATTGATATAAATATGTATAATCATTATATATTGAGTTATTGTTATATGAGGGGCATTCTCAGCAAATATTTGTATTGACAGCCCTAATATATATATATATATATATATATATATACACACACACACACACACACACACACACACACACTACAAAGGTTTTGAAACACTTACTCATTCTTTATTAATTTTCATTTATATGAATAATAGTAAAGTCATCAAAACTATGGAATAACATAAATTGAGCTATGGGAATTATGTGGGAATAATGTTGTGATTAAACAAAATCCAAAATGCATAAAAACTGTGCTATATTTTAGCATCTTCAAAGTAGTCACCCGTTGCCTAGAATTTGCAGACATGCACTCTTGACATTTTCTCAACCAACTTCTTGAGGTATCACCCTGGGATGCTTTTAAAACAGTATTGAAGGAGTTCCCATCTATGTTTGGCACTTTATTGGCTGCTATTCTTTATTATTTGGCCCAAATAATCAATTTCAAAAACTTTTTTAAAAATTCAATTTTAGTTTTATAATGAAATAAATTAATATGGTGGGACAATTATATTTTTGTCTACAAAACATATTTCAAACATTTAAGCATACGCCTTCAAATCAAAATATTTTAAGGAGCATGAGAATCATTTCGGTCAAGTGTTTCAAAAGTTTTGACCAGTAGTGTGTGTATATATACATCTGAGAATACATGATTTTAAACATATTTGTTAAAAGTATTACTTATTTTTTCAGATGTAAAACCTAATTACTTAGTGCAACTTAAACAATGATTTAAAAGTGTTAGGAAACTAGGATTTAAGTAATTCCAACTTGTTTACAATACAATACAATAATAATTATTGAGTCTGATTATTCCATCTTTTTTGGCCCATCCTTAATTTCTGTGTTTCAAATACACATGTGTGTGTGTTTCTGTGTGTGTGTGTGTGTGTGATTGTAGCTGTGGACACTGTGAGGGAGGCAGACCTTGCTCTATACAGGACGGCCTGTGTGATGCCTGTGCACCAGGGTGGAATGGCACTCATTGCGATCAGCGCTGTCCAGATGGTTATTATGGCCATCATTGCCGGGATGTTTGCCCACTTTGCAGAAACAAGGACCCGTGTGACCCGGAAACTGGAGTGTGCTTACATTGTGACCCTGGCTGGACTGGACCAAGGTACAGATCTGTTGGGATCCAGCTAGTGGTTGTTGTTGTCAATTGCATGAAAGGGTCATCCTATTGGGTCTTATATAATGTGGCAAACTACAGTGGCATCAGAAAGTGTTTGGACACTTAAGCCACACTGAAACATTTATGAATTTTATTACATTGGATTATAAAATAGACCTTAACTTAATGTTTTTTCTAACCATTTTTGCAATCACAAATAGTGGATGTGCTTAAGTCAGTTCCACTCAAGTTCATACAGATACGCTTGCAGAGTAACCACAGGTGTCACATTAACATTAAATATGGACATGTTACACTTGCGTTTCACAACCAAATATAGCTCTTTTTGAATGCTATATTGATCATTTGGAACCAAGAAATTTCTTTTTTTTTAAATGTTCTGCTTGAAAAGTGTGCTTGTGCTAGTGATGTCCCATTATTTTTATCCAACTTTTATTTTGGGCCTCTCCCTCCCTGCAGTTGTGAAAAACCTTGTACAGATAGCACTTACGGAGATGGCTGTCACTTCCTGTGTAAAATCTGCTATCACGGCCACTGTGATCATGTGACAGGAAGTTGCATTTGTCTCCCTGGATTCCAGGGTGAGAGGTAAGGGTACAGTGCTATTTATAGGTTGTTTGTGACTTTGTGTTGGTTTAGAATGAGTGCCTTTCTAGCCTTTTATTTAAATGAGTGTTAATTATAATTCAATCTCTGTTGTAGCTGTAACAACACATGTCCTGGCCACTTGTATGGCGTTAACTGCTCTTCCATTTGTGACTGTGGGAATATCGCCTGCCATCCTACCACAGGGGCTTGCCCAAACAGTATGTGCAGACACTACATGTGGTTAATGTAGATGCTATCCTCATTATCCATAATAATTTTTCTGTATGTATGTTTGTCTACTAGGTAGCAGAGCAGGTCTCTTAGTTGGGCTTTTGGTTCCCCTGTTTATTTTAATCCTTGCACTGTTGTTCTGCTGCTGCTGTTGCGGAGGTCCAGTCGAAAGCAAGGAAGGGTATGTGTTCCTCATTTTAAGGGTGCATTCAGTATTGGTTTGTTTTTGTTGCTTATCATAATTGGCATTTGTATGGGACTTACACTGACACCTAGTGGTGTGGAAGAAGCATCATATAAAAGCAAAAGTTTTGAGAAGGTTATAGCTGCAGGCATAACCAAACCCTTTCACTAACCCTAACCATGTGTGGAAGCGATGCCCCCTTTTGGAGTTGGTGCAACACCCTTATGGAGTAACCCGCCCCCTTCTGGAAAAACCTTGGGAGTTTCCACTCCCATTTAAAGATCTCTGGCCCCATTTGTGTGTGCATGTCTGTGTGTGTGTCATTTGAAATGAGCCTATCACTTAAGTGATGAAATAAACATTTCTAGATGTTTTGTTGTACCTGTGACTTTAATAAACAGTAAATGAACTAACCTTTGCAAAAATTTGTCCTCCAGAGTGGTGGTTGGAGATGGAAGCCCTGCAGTACGCATGAAGCACCATGTTTATACTGTACTGGCCAACATGGGTTCAGCCATGCCATGTAATACCCTTTGGTCATCAGGTCTGCCCAGAGTTACAGGTGACATGTGTATTTGTTCTGTTTGCATAACCATTCAGAATCTCTACTGAATGCAGCTGTCACTCAGAAACATATAAAAGGTACACTGTATTTTGTTGAATGGAATTAAAGGAATAGTTCACCCCAAAATGAAAATATGCTAATAATTTACTCACCCTCAGGCCATCCAAGATGTATCTGAGTTTCTAGCATTTTTAGCAATTCATTTCAAGCCTCCTCCTTTAAACAATGCAAGTGAATGTACTCCATTTTCTTGTACTCCAAGAAATGGGGTGACAATGTTCTCTTTTGTGTCTCCAGTCTCTCATCATGATCCTGAGCTCACATTTAACCACAGCTTCATTGAGCAGCCTTCCTCTAGCTGGGTGACTGATTCATTTGAAACAGATGATGAAGGAGAGGCTGTCTATTGCGAACCTCCTAGGGAAGGTAAAAGATTTTACATCTATAATTCACCTTCCTCTTTATCATTCTGGCATTCCTCTTTTTATTATCGTGCTTGTGGAACTACAGGTGTAATTAGGTTTTTGCCTTGGTAATTCTACTTGATTGTCTTTGTTAAGTAAAGACAAATCACAAATGAGATCTTGTTAACATCTTAATTGTTCTTATTATTCTCCTAGACAGCAATGAGATTAAATTGAGATTTTTCTTGTGAGAAAAAGACCCTAGTCACACATCCGTTTCTTCTAGAGTTTGAGAAGAGATCTCAACAATATTTGTTGATTTACCAAGATACCATAAGTCTGCATTTTAAATATGAACTCAAACATTTCTTCTCAATTTCTGCAAAGACCAACATATCTGAGCTTTGTTATTAATAGTAAAGTAGTTTTAGAGCTCAGCTTTCTATATAGCTCCATCTACATATAAAAACAATCATTTTTATTTGTTCCTTTTTTTGTTTCTCCTTGGGATTTTCTGGAGAAACAACAAGTCACTAATTTGCTTGATCTAAGAAAATTAAGGTGCAATTTTAAATCTTAGAATCTGGACAATGCATATAGCTGATCCTATCAATTCTTAAATAATGCTTTTTAATTTGTCTTAATTAGCAAATTTTCTATCACAACAGTTGTATTCAGAGTTGGTAAAAACATAAAAAAGATGAGATAGCCATGTTTTAGATATAATTGAAAAGGTCTAAATTAGTACAATTCAATGAGCAAATTTGTTTCACTAAGAGGCCAAACTGCAATGAGTATTAGTGTATGAAATTCCCACTGACACACACAAATATAAACATGAGTGCCTTTTTGTCCCGTTTTTCCATATTGCTTTACTGAAACATACTTATATCAAAGATAATGACATATGGTAACTTTCAGCTGACAATCCTGATTCAAACGAGCCCAAACACAATGGTGTAGATGTTGAAAGTAAATCAAGAACGTAGATCTTGAATTATTCCTCAAAGATTCTACATGGAAAGATGATGCACAAAAGGGCGCTCAACACACGTTTGTGGGTGTGTGTGTGTGTGTTGCGTGTGCTCATGTCTGAGGACTGTGTGTGTGTGTGTGCAACCACACATCCACATACTGTAAATGCTTATCTAAAGGATTAGGATTAGGATTTCTAATCCATTAATTCCCAATGGCCGGTCACTTTAGACCAGGAACACAAATGTAACAAAGTGAAATAAAACCACTAAAAGTGAAATAAAAAATTTTGTGTTCCG
Organism: Moxostoma hubbsi; assembly: GCA_032164185.1. NCBI lineage: Eukaryota > Metazoa > Chordata > Actinopteri > Cypriniformes > Catostomidae > Moxostoma > Moxostoma hubbsi. The sequence continues at coordinate 26,997,287 of JAVLUX010000029.1, read as the reverse complement.
ATGCCCTGTGTGAACAAAGTAATTTCAATATTTCAATAACTATAGTTTTCAGAAAAAAAAAAAAGTATCGTATATAGTATCTATAAAACTATGAAATATCAACCAAAATGTTCTCTGCTTCTCCCCTCACAGATGTCCTCACTGTGACTGGTGGAGAGCTCCAGGAGCTGAACTCTAAGTGTAACTTCTTCCCTGACCCATCAACCTTCAGCAGTGAGGACATCTCACAAGCTTTTGGCATCCCCCGTACCTCCAGCATTGCCAAATCCAAGCGCCCTTCTGTCTCCTTTGCCGAGGGCACAAAGTTCAGCCCTAAAGAACGCCGCAGCTCAATCCAAGATCTGCCCGGCTCTACTCGAAAACCCAAAACCTGGGGTGTTCTGATGCTCTCAGCCTTGCAAGGAGGACAGGGGAACCATAGCGAGGTAGAAGCTAAAAAGGAAGAGAAAAACAAAGGGGAGAATGCATCCTGTGAGGATCAAGAAGCTACTACTGCGACACCTCAAGCCTCAAACTCAGAAAAATATAGTTCTGGTCCAATAAGGACTCACCTCACTGTTCCAGGTGGGAGACTTTCCAATGCCAGAAAGAACACACAGTTACAGAGCTCCTCCGATGGGGGCCAAGAGATGGATTTAGATGCAGAGAAACTGACGACTGTATATGTGACTGTGGGTAAGACCGCAAAGATGGCTAAACAAGAGTCCAGCTCTCAGGGATCTGTCCAGGCAATGCTCCGAAGACTGGGAAGCCTCCAGAGACAGAGAGAGGAGACTACCCAGCCCAAAGGTAGGGGGCAGGCAATTGCCAAGCCTCCAAGGAGAAAACTGGGAGCACGGGCCAGTGCGTGGGAGCAAGCTACTGGGTCAGGCCATGCGGAAGTGATCATGAGGAAACCTAATCGCAGGAAACATATCTCCCTCAGCTCCCCCTGTACAGTTGGGACAACAGACTTTCCCCAGGAGAAAAGCACCCCCAAGAGGCCCCTTTCCTCCATTTTAAAGAGTGTTCCAGAGAGCGATGTGCAAAGATCATTGGTGGAACAAGATGCAGAAACTCAGCCAGACAGTCCAGCAGAGCATGTATATGAGACCGTGGCTCTGTCAGATGGCGTTTCCAACTCCTCAGATATTATTATCAATGAGACAGTTGTTGAACAAGCAGAAACTGAGCCAAATTATGAGAATGTTTATGTAAAACACTCATAATACATACATAGTCCCTGAATCTCAGAGAAAAGCATTGTAGGGATTATTTTGTTTATATATTCCCATTATGGTTCCCATTAAATTGTTATTTTATAATTTGAAGAAATTGCCTTTAATTTATAATTTTCCATAAAAAGCATTACATTTGAAACTTTCCTCTAAATATTCTAGCTAAATTTTGCCCTAAAATGGCGTTGAGGGGAATTATTATGGTATACATCCTAAAAATAACATGATCAACAGATACAGTACTTCCTGTTTCTCATAATGCATTCTTGTGTAATTGCATTCCTTGTTATTTGTCATTTCTTTCTCTTGGATTAGTTCTGTCATGCATCAGTACAGTGCAGCATGAAAGTGATAACTAGTAATAGGGGGTCATGTGAATATATTCAATTAGGTGCCATATTTTCTTTGGAGAGAGCAATCAACCATATTGAACAGGCAAATCATGCCAAAACATAGACAGGAAATGTATTAGGACACTGTTGACAGCAAAGCAGTTAAGAAACACCATTTTACTGTGCTGAAGGTAAAACCAACCCTTTCAACTTTTTGGACTTAAATTTCTGTTAATAACTTTCAAAAGAAATTATTAAGTTATAAAAGACATGGTGCTGAATTTAAATCAATGATTTTCAATTTAAGTGAGAAAGATTTTTTGTAAAGGCAGTTATTTCTACTGCCAATGTACTGGACCAAGAGATGCAGTGCAAGGGATCCCAGCCGATGAATTAGACACACCCCCTCTTTCCAAAACCCCTCCCTCACACAGGGCAAGATACTTGAGAAGGATAAAGCTGCAGGCAGTTCTCCAAAAAGGGGCTGGAGCTCCAAACCACCATTAGAGATATAGTAGAATTTCTCAGCTCTTTTGGTCCAGACAATGCAAGAGAATGGGTGCCAAAATGTTTAACCCTTCAAAAATCACATAGGTCAGCAGAAAAGTAATCCATTTGACTCCAGTGGTTAAATCCATGTCTTCAGAAGCGATTTGATAGGTGTGGGTGAGAAACAGATCAATGTTTCAGTCCATTTTTTTTATTAATTCTCCTCCCTTCTCAGTCAATCTCCACTTTAACTTTCACATTCTTCTTGTGTTTTTGGTGATTCACATTCTTCATGCATATGCCCCCTATAGAGCAGGGATAATACATTCTAGCAAAAATTGACTTAAATATTGATCTGTTTCGCATGTATTATATCGCTTCTAAAAATATGGATTTAACCACTGGATTCTGATGGATTAATTTGATGCTTCCTTTATGTGCTTTTTGGAGCATCAAAATCTTGGCACCATTCACTTGCATTGTACGGACCTACAGAGCTTAAATATTCTTCTAAAAACCAAAATATGTGTTCTGCAGAAGAAAGTCAAACACATCTGGGATGTTTGGGTGAACTCTTCCTTTAAAATGCTTGGAGACTGTTGTACTAACAGATGGTGCAGAAGAGCAGCTCAGTGTCACAGGTAAGTAAAATAAAGTAAACATGGAAGTAATTTGATGTGCGCAAGTTACTTGTACATGGTTGCTTGATCACGTACAAGTAGCCCTACTTTGGCGTTCGTTATCAAAGCAAAGGTAGTAACATAATGTTCTCACACAACAAACTAACAGCAGAGATACTTTTATTTACTGAGATAAAAGAACCTCAGTGCTTTTACCATAGTAGAGAGTGTAACGGTCAACTATGTTGAGACAGTAAGTCTTTGTTTATGGACACTGGAACCTACTCGACGCCAAATTGTCCGTGTCTAATAAAACAGCAATTTTATCGTAAACACCCCACATAGTTCATTCCAAAAGAATTGTTTAGTGTAAAACATCTTGAAGATTAGCAGACAGGTGGCAATAGACATCCATAAAACAAGAAACTTCCTGCTGCCCATATATGCGCTGCCCTGTTAACGCACAGAATGATTAGCAGGCTCAAATTGTTCTGGCCATGGTCCACTGTTTACAGTATATAGCCTAGCCCTAGTATGACAAAGACTGGTGTGATATTTCATGGCACCTATTTCTGATATAAGACAGGTAATAGGACGTGTTCTTCATGTCGTTTCATCAAAATGTTATTTTTAAAGCACATTTAATATGATGTGCTTTGAAAAGGAATGATGAATTAACACATGAAAAAGAATTACTGATTTTGTATTAAATGCATTACTGTTCCTCATTAAAAGAGGTAAAGATTATGGCTGTAGCCTGAGCAGTTTGCCTTCTTTTGTAACCCTCAGTACAGAACACAATTCAACTGCTTCATGCAAGTCCTCAATAAAAATTAATAACTCTCAATGTCCCCCTATAGGCCTATTTCAGATGATATATTTATGGAATAACATGGTGACAACATAGAACTAATCAATGCAACAATCAGGAATACAGGTTACAAGCTGAACTTTGTCCCCATTGATTGTGCTGCTATCTGTAACATTGACCTGGTCCTGAGGTAAAAACAAACACAGTCATTGATTTCAAATTGGACCGTGTAAATCATGTGGCCATCCAAATGGATCTCTTTGGTCCATCCATTAAATATGTTTTAATTTCCTGATAACATACTCCACATAAACTGAATTGTGAAAAAAAACAAAAGAAAGAAATGACAAAATATCAGCATGGCTGTGATTACATACAACAGAATCACAGTTGTGCTGATGCCTTCTCTTAGACCGCACAAATGCTTATCTTATTTTATGACATGATAAATACTAATAAATGCCAGTCTTTTGCAGTCAGACTCATTTTTTTTCTGCCCCTGGTGTATCTTTGCAGCCAAGCCAGTATTTGCCAATAGGTCTCGGGTATGGAGGGTTTGCATAGTCAACTCGCTTGGTTCGCAGATCTACTCGATAGTAATGATCTGAAAGAAGAAAGATTGAGATTTGAGTATAATATAACACTCAAAAATTCTAGAGCTGTGAAAAGTATATGTGAAGTACCTCCTTGGAAGAAGTAGACGCTTTGTAAGGGCTGGCTCCTGCGCAGTATGTCATAGGCTATGTCTTCAGAAGGGTTGTACCTGTAGTTATAATCATCGTCATTCCTCCAACGATAATCATCTCTGCGTCTGTCCTGGTCTCTCCATCTGTCCTGGCCAAACCTCTGAGCGAACTCTTGTCCAATGCTGATGCCCCTCTCAGCCATAGTCTCCCAGTATGGAGATCTATTCTGTCTGCGTCTGGAGCCCCATTCTTGATCCCACTGCTGGTCCCAATTCCGCCGGTAATCCCGCCTGTCCTGGTGCCTCCTGCTGGGCCATCTTGGAGTGACATAGAGTCTGCCAGCCAGCACAGCATCCACAGGAGATTTGATGCCAATCCAGTCTTTGTTGATGAAGTGATGGTCACCATGATGATTTAGGGCTGGACAAAAGCATTTGAGGTTGTATTACAGAAGCTTTCTCAGTTACATAGTATTCAAAAAAGAATTACCTCCACCAAAGAGCTGGTTGAAGTGTTCAAACCATCTGTCATTATAAATGTTAGTGTATCTTCTGAAGAGTGCTGAAGGAGATCTCAATGACAATTGAATGCACTCCCTATGCGATGGCTGGTGCCTGAAATCATACTGGTAATATTGGTCTCCTAGAAACAGTTAAACAGTAAAATCTTAAGTTAAATTAACATTAAATATACATTTATTTTATGTTCTATACCATTGGTTTTAACAGGCAATACAGCAGTGCCAAAAAAAATAAATATATATAATTATTTTTATTGAATTAACTATCAATAAAAATAGTAATACAAATACGAAATAAGAATACATTAAAACATTATATAGATAGTGTTTAAAAAGAATAAGAGTAATAATAATTATTATTAAAATAATAATAATAAAGTGAGTGACAAGAAATTACTTAAAATTTCAATCTAATTCAATAAATTAATTTAAGTAAGGCCCAACCTTTAAAAAAATAAACCCTCTCTTTCCCATGGTGGCTATGAGCAGGAATGGCAAAGGCAGCATCCAGATTGTCTGGTATCTTCTCAAATCCTACAGAAATATTTCGTGGGAAGTCCTCATCTAGTACACCGTCATCAAACCTCCAGTATTTGTTACCCTGGCAATAATATAATATAGTAAACTCATTATTTCAGATAACTGATGCGATTGTTTATTCCATTGCCAGTGGTACAATTTATTGAATTTTATAAATAAATAAACATAAATACTTTAATTTCTCAATGGCTTGAATTGTAAAATTTAAAAAGTTAGTTCACCTCAAAATGATAATTATGTCATCATTTACTCACTCTCATGTCGTTCCAAACCCTATATTACTTTATTTCTTCCATGGAACACAAAAGGAGATGTTAGGCAGAAGATTAGGGACTGACAACCTTAGTCAGCATTCACCTTCATTGTATGGAAAAAACAAATAAAAATCCAATGAAAGTGAATGGTGACTGATATTTGCCTAACATTCAGGTTTGTCATGAGGGTGAGTAAATGATGACAGAATTGTCAATTTTGGGTGAACTATCCTTTTAAGTGTGAGGTCTTCCATACTTTAAAGATGTATGTCTTTCCTTGGCAGTTTATGCGAGTGAAAGCAGCATCTATTGGACCTTTAATTCCCCAGATGTCTTGGATGAGCTTTGGGTACCCGGGCAACACTGATTTCTCATCAAGCTCAAAAAAATATTCTCCTGGGGACATACATACCACACAACATTCAGACGAATCAAATTCAAACAAATTAAGTCAATATAGGTACAACAACAGTAGTTAAGAGGTAACATTAAACCATCATAAGTTTCTAGTAGCTGTACTTTTTATTGTTTATTGTATATTGTCTTCATTATTATTTAATATCTTTGGCCTATTATTATACACAGATTTTACTTTAGTCTTCTATCTGCCTTTTGTAATTTGCATTCTTTTATATTAACGAAATCTATGTCTATGTATACTCTTTATAATAAATAATAATGTTAGTTAACTGCTATACATTTGTTTGCTGTAACCCACTTACCCCTGAAGGCGTAGATAGAGCCATTTTTAAGCTGCATGAAGGAGTCAAAGGGTCTACCACTGCAGACTTCAGCATCAGGGTCTTTAGACTTTGTTGGTGTGGGGTCTTCAGTTATGGTTGTGCTTTCAGTTTTGGTTGGCCTTAAAGTCTTAATGGACGTTACTCTAAAAGTTGAAGTTGGAGTGGCAGCAGTGGCAATCACTGGTTTTGTCTTATCATCTGGCTTTGAGTCCAAGACATTCGTAGTTGTTGTTAATAGGCTTAATATTTCTGCAAAGGTTGCTGGAGATGGGGTCATTATGTTGTGCTGTGATCTGGATCTGATGGACTCCTCTGTGCTGTTTGATTCCTCTTCATCATCTTCAGGATAAAAGGGAAAGGTGTCTCCACGAGCTGTGAGTCAACAACAAGACAACAGTTTCTCAATCACCTGTTTTGGTCATTTGACTATTACAAGTTCATCTTGACAGGTTTTACTGGCTTTTATGACATTTTTAGCACCTCATAACCCAAGTGTGTTCGAAAATGGGCTCTTTATCCTACATCATCCTATATAATATGCACAAATCTTAAACCTGGGTGAGATAAACTTACTTAAAATACGACAAGTGGAATCATAGTCTTTGCAACAGCTCTTGTAGTAAGTACACATGGAGTCACACTGACAGTTCTTGGTGGCGTCGAAACCATTTTCACACCGCTCAATGCAAGACTCTGACAGAAGGAAGAGGACACAGAAATATATGTTATATATATATATATATATATATATATATATATATATATATATATATATATATATATATAATCTTTCAAATATTTCCTCTAATCCCACATTCTTACGATTTAACCAGTTTAACTATGTAGGCTAAGCATGGAAACATTATTGAAAACATTATTAATCTGAAATGTTAAGATGTTAATTCTTACCTTCAGCTGCATATGTGAAGGTAAGCAGTCCTAGCAGCAGAATAAGCCTCATTCTGGTGTTTCTGAGAGAATCTGACTGAAAAACTGAGACCACCAGACTGAGGTTGCCCACAGAGAGCTCAGTAGATCAATAGAATCAGAGGTCACTTACCCACTCTTGTTTACTTTAACTTGTATGCAATGTTAAAATGTGAACTGTCTTTCGTCTTTTAAAATAGGACTGGGGAATTGTTATACAGAGCAATGGTAACATTATAAACATGTAATAAACGTTAAAGGAATATTCCAGATTCAATAAAGGTTAAGCTCAAGCAACATCATTTGTGGCATAATATTGATTACCACAAAACTTAATTTTGACTCGTCCCTCCTTTTCTTTAAAAAAAATGAAGGTTACAGTGAGGCACAAGTGAATGGGGGCCAATACGTAAACTTTAAAATTCTCACTATTTCAAAAGTATAGCCACAAGATGTAAACAATATATGTGCAAACATGATTTTAGTGTGATCAAATCTTGGTTGCCATGAACACGTAATACTGTAAACCTGAAAAACTCTGTAAAAACAATGATTTAAACAACTTTACAGCTCAAATAAAATATACGTTTTAACAGAAGAATTAATGCAAGTGCTTTTATAAAATTATACATTTCACATTTCTATCTTTAAACCCTCCAAACATTGCCCCCATTCACTTCCATTGTAAGTGCCTCACTGTAACCTCGATTTTTGCTTCTTTTATTTAAGAAAAGGATGGATGAGTCGAAATTATTTTTCTGTGGTAATAAACACTATGCCACACATTTAAATTACAGTAAAGTTATAGCAATCCCTAATTTCACCAATGTAGGCAAATCAGGGTGATAAATGTAAAAGTATTAAAGAACAAATAATGCTTTTTTTACAACTTTCAAAGTGTAGGATATACCCTCACTGAACAATTTATTAGCAACACTATGGTCCTAATAAAGCTCCTGGCACGGTCTTCTGCTGTTAAAGCCCATCCGCCTCAAGGATCAACATGTTGAGCATTCTGAGATGGTATTCTGCTTACTACAATTGTACATTGTGGTTATCTGAGTTACCGTAGCCTTTCTGCCAGCTTGAACCAGTCCAACCATTCTCCATTGACTCTCATCAACAAGGCGTTTCCGTCCGCAGAACTGCCACTCAATGGATGTTTTTGTTTTTTGCACCATTCTGAGTAAACTCTAGAGACTGTTGTGTGTGAAAATCCCAGGAAATCAGCAGTTACAGAAATACTCAAACCAGCCCGTCTGGCACTAAAAATCACGCCACGGTCGAATTCACTGTCATCACAATTTCCCCCCATTCTGATGGTTGATGTGAACATGAGCTCATAAGCTCCTGACTCTTGAATATTATTTTATACAGTGCACTGCTGCCACATGATTGTCTGATTATAGCATGAATAAGTAAGTGCTCAGTGAATGTATTCTGTATACAAATTCCAACAAGACATTCTTTTTCAGGCTCATATGGGAGTGCATTGCTTAGGAACTCTTGTCGCAAATAACTCTGTTGACCTCTGTGAAAAGTTAATGATTAACAGATTCATAAACACTGTAGTATAAAAACACCAACTGAAACAGCTTTCCTGCCCTCAAATATGAACATCCTTTATCACTCACTGCCCTTATTTAATTGATTTATATATGCTGCCTGTATTATGTATATTATTCCTTACTTATTGTATACAGTGCGGTAATGTTTCACATTTGTTATACGTTTTTTCATCCTTTTCTAATGTGTTGCCTCCATTACAAAAATGATATACCATTTTAACCATAGTTCTTTGCCAAAATAGAATTAATAAAGTTATTATTAAAACTGTTAAACAAATAGTACTAGGCAATATGTCAAATGCATAGGGTACAGCGGGGCTAAAGGCCCACCGGGGTAAAATGCACCTTTGATTTTATTTTATTTTATCACAAAACACTAAACAGCAACAAAATCTACACAGTAATTTCCCTAACACCTGTCTGTCACTTTATGCTGCAAAATATTCCTAATCTATGAGATCATTGTGTACAATGTCTAAAGTTTGATTGTGAGGTAATTTGATCTAATATTTAATAATACTGAAAATGTAATGCTAATTAAAAATCCCTGAAATTGTCACATTTATTTTTTGACAAAATACTTATTAGTCATTTTCAGATTTGTTTAAGGTGATTCAGTCAAAAGTTTTTTAGCAACTGCCCAATAAGTGAAAGGATGGTCTTTGGGGTAAAACTCCCCCTGTTGCAGGGGCTAAAGGCCCCCATAAAACACATTATTTTCTTAAGTGGGGTGAATAGATTTGCTTAAAAATGTTCAAAGTGGGCTCAAATTGACTGATCCAATCACAATGGAGATTAATTTGTTTATAGATACTTGAGATGTTATGAAATGCTAAATGCCATTGATATTAACAGGAATTTGAATTAACACTTTTGTGAAGTGGTTGTTTTGAATAGAGGCCGACCGGTAGTATATTTTGCCAATACTGATAACTAAGGTGGTGGGAAAGGCAGCTAAACCATTAATCGGCAGATATTCTTTAAAATCGGTATATAAAATTTTAAAAAAATATACATTTTTTTTTCTTTACTTTGGATTTACTATCTTTATGTATTATTGTATTTACTAAATACAAAGAGTCCAAAATGAATACAATCCCAGATGAAGTTTTTTTTGTTCAACCAAATCCAAGAATAATCAGAAAAAAAAAACTATTTGGTGCATAATGTGGGACATTTAAGTATAAAAAAGCCTGAAACATATGACTGATTACAGATTAATCAATATATTGGTCTAACTCTAGTTTTAAATACACATTATCTTCATTTGTTACTAAAAAATAGCATCTTGCTGTCTCAGATTTTTTTTTTTGCCTAAGTTGACAAATTTTGTCCTATAACCATTGTTACCGTATTTACATAATATCGCTTTAACTGTGATACTTGTAAATACTTGAATACTACTATTCTGATGCAAGTGAAACTTTGTAATATGTCACTTTTCAGTCTCCTTAAGATGAGTCGCTTAAAATGTATTCCTCTTTTGCAAGTTGCTTTGGATAAATGCATCTGCCAAATGAATAAATGTAAACCCCCCTGGGCAATTTTACCCCAAATGTGAGGCCCTTTTACCCTGCATTGTGGGTAAAAAGGCTCCCTTGCCACCTTTTTGTAAGAAAATTTATTTTAATCAAATCAGCCTTCCATTTTTATTTCTTTTAACAACATTTTTGTAATGTTGCATAACTTCAATAATTCAATACAAATAAATGTATACACTTTCAAACCACAAAAACCAGCACATTTTCCTTTAAGATGTGCCTTTAGCCCTGTTGTACCCTAATATATTATTATGCAATCTAATATGTTAATGACATCACAGTTTGTCACTGGAGACAAAAGATCAATTATATTGTAATTTTTATAACTCTTAATTTTTATTTTATTTTTTACTGTCAATTGTATTTTTGCAGATTATAATTTGTCGTAAAAGGTGACATTTTGCTTTACACCACTAGAGGGAGCTAAGCAGTAAACTCCAGTACCACTGTGATGCTGAGGGTGAGTCAGAGATATATATACACTGGGCGGGTCAGACGGCGAGGATGCTTGAGGATGCGATGCATTTATCAGTAAATTTGCCTTTATTTACTAATATTTACTAAATTAACGGCGTCATATTGCTCAACAAAAATCGCTTTACCTACGCTTTTTGCGGGCTTCACTCAAAATCTCTCCGAGGGTGACAAAAGGAAACTGGAAATATTTGTCTTTGTCTGCCAAAACCGAATTCACTGACGGCGGAGCACAGCAACACAACCGGTTAATGACGTTTTACTGTAAATATAAGGAAACAACAGGCCTATAATTGTTTCTTTGTCATATTTGAAGCAAAGGAATAAAAAAGAAACGCCAGGACTGTTGCTGTGTGCTCAATAAAAGAATCATCACAAAGACATTGCAGCTCCTGTTTCTTTAAGAAACAGCTGGTAGATGTTTTTATCCATTGTCGTTTACCTCAGCAAGATCTGCCGGTATTTCTCCATGTTTAGCTTAGAAAGACTCTCGGTTCCTGAATATGTCAGTCGGCTGCACCCCCGGAGGACGGTCTCTGACCCCAAGGCCGTCTCTCCGGGTATCAGCACCGACGTCCAGATCGTGTTGAACGGCTCTCTCCCTGCCCTGCGCTCCGCAATCAAAACACTAAAGTCTTCAAAAGATACTGGAGATCTGGATGAGACCCGCCGGGCCATTGCCGAAACTTTCCAGCTGGTTGAGGAGGCCTGGGTGCTGCCCACGGTGGGCCGACAGGTCGCAGAGGAGATCTGCATCAGAATCCGGTTGGATGGAGGTCTAGAGTTACTTTTGCAGTTGCTTCAGACACCTGCTGTAGAAATTACCTACGAGTCTGCCAAGCTCCTTGAGCAGATTTTGGTCTCAGAAAACAGGCAAGGAACAGCTCGTCCTTTGTAATGAATTGCGCTAATTATGGGTGTTTCTTTAAAGCTGAATTATGTAACTTTTTCATGTGTTTATTCTATCCAAGGTTAATATACATAGACAACAAGAAGTAAGCAATTTTAAGGTTAATTTTCATAAAACCTGTAAACACTATGTCTCTGTTGCGCTTTGAAAATTCCTGTTTGTTTTGAGAGACCTGTTTAGACTCCGCCCACCAAAATTACTCAACCAATGATGTGAGTTGAAGGCGGGACTATCTCTTTGTTTGACCAACCTTGTTTATTTTTGTAATTTCACTAGTGCAGAAATTGCATACAGCTTTAACTTTGTGCACTTTTAGCACTGTGACTTTTAGAAAATTTTGGAAATTGCATTTGTAACGTTTTTGAAAATTTTAAGGCTAGTTTCACAGCTAACATTTTATGTTTCCTAAATACAGACAATAAAATAATATTTGTATTATAAATAATAATAACACTCCACTCACAAGGGATATTTTCCTTGAATTCTCTTTATTTTCTTAAAAAAAAATCACTTGTTTCCTATTTAATTTCAACCATTCATTTTACTGACACTTTAGTTGATTTGATTAACAAGTACACTAACTTAAAAAAAAAAGGTCAAAATTGTTTGGTGGGATGGAAATCACACCACAACTGTGGGACCATTGTAATTTTGGAAAAAAAATCCAGTGATTTTTGATAGAAATAATTTTCTCACAGTAAATATTTAAATGGTTTCTTTATTCCACTCTTTGTTTAGAATATAATAGTTTTAAACATGTAATAATAAATAAATATATATATTTTTTTAATAATGGATTTTCAGTCTAATATTGAAGGTCTGTTTCTGGGACAAGGCTAAAGCTGTTAAATCCGTACATACAAGGCGATAAAGTTACAAAATAAGAGTTTGGTAAAGAGTTTCAAATTGCAGTTTTAATGAGACCTTAATATAACACAAAGTAGAAATCTCTTCATTTTAGTAAAAAAAAAAACCAATAAAATCCTGGGACATGAAATTGTCAGAAGTTGAAGAAACACCCTTATGTACAGGATCCCAAAAATAAATTGTACACATTCTGGTTGTCAAACAATACTTGAACATGTTATGAACCACTCTTGTGCTGACTTGGCTGGGTTACCTGCATGAATTAGGCACTGACTTCATATATCCACTAAAAATGACTATGGGACCAGTTGCTCAACAGTAAGATGCTCCTTGGTTTGACATTTTCCTGTCTAATATAAATTAAATCCATAAATTTTACATCTCGCTTTAGTGTCCAAAATATTTTTGATCTACTGTATTATCTTTGTTAGATAAGCGCCTACATATATCTCAATTGCTATTTTAAATGCTTCTCTTTGTTATTCTCTGCAGGGACTATGTGGCGCGCATGGGACTCGGTGTCATACTGAACCTCACCCGTGAGCAGGAGGATGCCCAGCTGGCACGAAGTGTGTCAGGTATCCTCGAGCACATGTTTAAACATACAGAAGAGACATCTGCGCAGCTCATCACTAACGGAGCACTGGACACTCTGCTGTACTGGTGCCGTGGAACAGACCCAACTGTACTACGCCACTGCGCTGTGGCACTGGCTAACTGTGCCATGTATGGTGGGCATCGGTGTCAAAGGCTGATGATAGAAAAACAGGCGGCTGAATGGCTGTTCCCTCTGGCTTTCTCTAAAGAGGATGAGCTGATCCGTTTCCATGCTTGTCTGGCAGTGGCTGTGCTGGCAGCTAACAGGGAGATTGAGAAAGAGGTGGTGAAGTCTGGCACGCTGGAGCTGGTGGAGCCCTTCATTGCCTCTTTGGACCCTGATGAGTTTGCACGCAATCTTTTGGATAGTGCAGACAGTATGCAGGGCCGCACAGCTGCAGATCTGCAACACTTGCTGCCCCTGCTGGATGGCACACGGCTCGAGGGGAAATGCATTGCAGCTTTCTACCTGTGCGTGGAGACTAGTATAAAATCCTGTCAACGTAATACCAAGGTCAGGCAGACACTATATTCAATTCACTTCAAAGAGAGCATGTAAGGGCTTGACAATTGTACCGATCTAGTACCATATGTATGAATTGCATGAATAGTTCACCAAAAAAATGGACAGAACATTCTGTCATCATTTACTCACTTTCATGTCGTTCCAAACCTGTATGACTTTCTTCTGTGGAACACAAAATGAGAAATGTAAAAGAAAGTACTTTTCACTTTTTTTCCATATAATGAAAGAACAAATTGGTAACACTACAATAAGGTTCATTTGTTAACATGAACTAAAAATTAAAAATGCTTTTACAGCATTTAAAATAATATATGTTTAAAATCAAAAGTTGTATATATTAACATTAGTTAATGTACTATGAACTAACATGAACTAACAAAGAACAGTTATATTTTTTATAAACTAACATTAACAAAAATGAATAAAGCCTGTAAAAAAATATATTGTTAACTGTTAGTTCATGATACCTAATGCATTAACTAATGTTTATGAATGGAACCTTATTGTAAAATGTTACCGATTAATACAATTTTAGCTCCTCAGAAAACGCTTCCTTATGGCATCAGAACACTTGGAATATAGTACATGAACATGCGAACATGGACTACTTTTATGAAACTTTTTTGGTGCTATTTTTGTCATATTGGTGCTGACAGCATAGGTCCCCATTCACTTTCCTTATATGGAAAAGAGTGGCCAGTACTTTCCTCAATATTTCTCCTTTTGTGTTCTATGGAAGAAAGAAAGTCAATTGGGTTTGTAATGATATGAGGTTGAGTGAAAGATACAGAATTGTAATTTTGGGGTGAAATTTCTCTCGAATTTCAAGTTTATATTCAGTCTGTATATTTTTTTTCCTGGATTTTTATACAGATATTTCAAGAGATTGGGGCTGTTCAGAGTCTTAAGAGAATTGTCATGTACTCCAGTAATGGCACAGTTTGCTCTCTGGCTAAGCGGGCCCTCGCGATGATGGGCGAGGTTGTCCCGCGTCATATCCTTTCATCTGTACCCAACTGGAAGAGTGGAGAGGTTCAGACCTGGCTGCAGCAGATAGGCTTCAGTGCATTCAGTGATCAGTTTCAGGTTTGTACACTGCTCCCATTTCCTGCTGAACAAGATAAAGGTGCAGGGTATAATATCATATTTCTGTTACTCAGTCCCAATGCCGCTGTCTGCTACTTCAATACAATTACGAAAATATGACTTTCGAAAGATTTCCAGTAGACAGAAAACATGGGTTGTGAAAACGAGATGTAACTTAGGATCTTAAAGGGATAGTTTACCATTCTGTCATCATTTACCTACCCTTATGTTGTTCCAAACCTATATGTCTTTCCTCTGTGATGACAGAATGTTCATGTTTTGGTTAACTATCCCTTTCAGACAATACAAACTATTGAACAGACTGTACATTTATCCCTCACAGCCTTGTTTTCATTCAGGTTAAGTTAAATATGGTGACTATCATGACTAGGTCTATTAGATACAGTTATAGGCCAGGCCTATATACTGTCATATTTGTTGTTTGTTGACAGTAGTAGTCTTATATGCGTTTATATGGGCATATGTGTAGTTTTTAGTGTAGCTGTTGAGTACAAACTTGATCACGTTTTGGTGCACTGTGTGTGTCTCAGGAGCTGCAGGTGGATGGAGATCTACTGCTTACTATCACAGATCAAGATCTGATCCATGATTTGGGCATGAATTCTGGGCTCACTCGCAAGAGGCCAGTGCTATCAATTGTTTACAAAATCTTTGATTTAATGGATAGTTCACCATTTACTGACCCTTGTGTCATTCCAAATTCATATGTCTTTCTTGTTTTCCATGAAACACAAATAGAGATGTTAGGCAGAATGTTAGCCTCAGCCACCATTCACTTTCAATGTATGGAATAAAGAGATGCAAAAGTGAGAGAAAGTGAGATGCATCTCTTTTTTGTGTTTCAAAGATGTCATACAGGTTTGGAACAACATGAGGGTGAGTAAATGAAAGAATTGAAAAAATATTTAAACACATTTACATAAAAGTGATTGGGAGCACTTTACAAAAAGGTTCTATTTGTTTACATTTGTTAATGCATTAGGTATCATGAACAAACAATGAACAATATATATTAGTTAATGTATTAACTAATGTTAACATATAAACATTTTGAATTAAAAATGTATTAGTAAATGTTGAAATTAACCTTCACTGTTAGTTCATGTTAACTAATGTTGTTAACAAATGGAACCTTAAAGTGTTACCAAGTTATTTTTGTAACATTATTGTAACAGTTTTCCAATATCACTAAGCAATATATTATTGTAACTGTAGAAATTCTGTGCAGGTTTCTAAGAGACCTGCGTGTACTGAAGACCTACGCCAACTACTCCACATGTGACCCTAATAACCTGGCAGACTTTCTGGCGGACATAGAGCCACGATTCCGTCAGTACACCTATGGCCTGGTTCAGTCAGGGGTTGATCGGAACAATATCGTCCATATTACAGACCAACAGCTGCAGTTGGACTGCCAAATAGAGAATGGCATCCATCGTGCCAAGATTCTCTCTGCCACCTGCCGTCCTGCTAAACCCTGCTTAACTGATTCCCAGCCTGCTGGTCCTGATGTATTCATCAGCTACCGTCGCACCACTGGGTCACAGCTTGCCAGGTTAGATCACACATGGAATGGCTTTCATCCAGATATTATAATAAACTTTACTGGTTTGCCCATGTCCTACTTTAATGTGTGTAAAGATTTGAACTGTCGGACTTGACTGTATTTTTCTACATCTGTTTCTGTGTGCAGACAGGAAACCTTTCTAACATTCAACCATCATTACATGGCTCAGTGAAATATTTGATTCTGATTGGTTAATTATGGTAAAATATGTTTGTGTAATGACCGCTAAAATGTTTAATTGACTTGCAACCAATCTCCTATATTGTGCTGGTGTCTCATAGCCCTCCGCTGTCTCGACTTCTCACATAATAATACAAATTCAAATCTGTATTTTAGGGGTAACACTTTACAATAAGGTTTCATTTGTTAAAATTAGTTAATGCATTAGGTATCATGAACTAACAATGTGTGATTATTTTTTTTACAGCATTAATGAATCCTTGTAAATGCTAGTTAATAATGAAAGTTCATTGTTAGTTCATAATGCATTAACTAATGTTAACATATACAACATTCAATTTTAAAAGTGTATTACTATATTTAAGGGATAGTTCACACAAAAATGTAAATTATCTCATCATTTACTCACCTTTATGCCATCCTAAATATGTATGACTTTCTTTCTTCTGCTGAACACAAACAAGGGTTTTTAGACGAATATCTCAGTTATGCAAGTGAATGGTGGCCAAACTTTTCAAGCTTCAGAAATCACATAAAGGCAGCTGTGACGAGGAGTGCGGGGCTGCGAATCAGACTAATTGCCGGTTCCCACCTCCTCCTTGCCTGTTTTAAACCCTGTACATTGGTGCCGAAGCCCGGGAAGGAGGAGGGATGCGTGTCGTGGAGTCCTCGCCACTGCCTTCTGCCCAAAGGATCAGCCACGGTCGTTCGCGAGGGTAGGAGGGGCTCCCTGCCGGCCACCTGGAGCGGTGGAGCCGTTGGGCAAGGAGGAGGTGGGAACAGGCTGAACAGTCAAAATAATGTTTAATGAAAACTTAGAGATAAGATATAAACATAGACACACACGGCAGCTGCGTGTGGCTCTCTCTCGGCTAATTAGCCCGATTGGAGGCCGGCCGTGTGGACTCACGGTCTGGCCCCACGCTCCTCCTCAACACAGCAGCATAAAAGTAATGCATATGACTCCAGTGGTTTAATATTCACTGGTGGCCAAAAGTTTGGAATAATGTACAGATTTTGCTGTTTCGGAGGGAAATTGGTACTTTAATTCATCAAAGTTGCATTCAACTGATCACAAAGTACAGTCAGAACATTAATGATGTAAAAAACAGCACCATCACTATTTTTGATCAAATCTAGACAGGACCCATTTCCAGCAGCCATCACTCCAACACCTTATCCTCGAGTAATCATGCTAATTTGGTACTAGAAAATCACTTGCCATTATGTCAAACACAGCTGAAAGCTATTTGGTTCATTAAATGATGCTTAACATTGTCTTTGTGTTTGTTTTTGAGTTGCCACAGTATGCAATAGACTGGCATGTCTTAAGAATGAAAAACAATCGCAAAAATAAACAGCCTTCTGTAGAAACTCATCAGTCAATCAGTTTTTTGAGGAATGAAGGCTATACAATGCTTGCAATTTTGCAAAAAATGAAGATTTCATACAAAAGTTTAGAGTGGGCAAAGAAACACAGACATTGGACAACAGATAATTGGAAAAGAGTGTTATGTATCTTAACCCCATTGAGATTTTGTGGGACCAGCTAGACTTTAAGGTGCGTGAGAAGTGCCTGACAAGACAGTGACATCTATGGCAAGTGCTACGGGAAGCATGGGGTGAAATGTCACTTGAGTATCTGGACAAACTGACAGCTAGAATGCCAAGGATCTGCAAAGCTGTCATTGCTGCACGTGGAGGATTTTTTGATGTTCTGAACATTTAGTTCAAATTGTAATAGCAATTGTTCACATTATTTATGTCCTGACTATACATTGTGATCAGTTGAATGCCACTTTGGTGAATAAAAGTACCAATTTCTTTCCATAAGAGCAAAATCTGTACATTATTCAAAACTTTTGGCCACCAGTATATATCTTCTGAAGCAATGCAATCACTAAAGATGAGAAACAGATCAATATTTCTATCCTTTTTTTTTTACTATAAATCTCCTCTAGTCTTATGGATTACTTTTATGCTGCCTTTGTGATTTTTGGAGCTTTAAAGGTTTGGTCACCATTCACTTACATTGAAAAGACCCACAGAGCAGAGGTATTCTTCTAAAAATCTAAATTTATGTTCAGCAGAAGAAAGAAAGTCATACACAATCTCTTTAATAATAAATGCTGTACAAGTATTGTTCATTGTTTGTTCATGTTACCTAGTGTTGTTATATAATTCTAACATATAGAACCTTATTGTAAAGTGGTACCATTTTAGGTTCATATGTCATGAGTAGCCGTGTAATGAGTGGGATAATGTGTGCCAGTAATTATTGCAAAATAACACCTGTCGTGTACCTGAATAATCTGTCAGGGTTTATTATCATTATTTTGCAATAATGACTGGGCTGACTGTACATTATTCCTTACTAAATTAAAGTGAAAGATGTGAGTTTGAATGCTTCAGTGGCATGTGTGGACCAATGCAGAACTCATTAACCCGTGCAGAAAATGAAAGTTCCTGACTCAGTGTTTTCTGTTCTCTTTCTCTGCAGCCTGTTAAAGGTGCATCTACAATTACGTGGTTTCAGTGTCTTCATCGATGTGGAGAAGTTAGAGGCTGGCAGGTTTGAAGAGAAGCTGATCACGAGTGTGCAGCGTGCGCGGAACTTCATCTTAGTGCTTTCAGCCAATGCGCTGGACAAATGTATGGGGGATGTTGCCATGAAGGACTGGGTACATAAGGTCAGAAACATAAATTCCCCTTAATCAAGCTGCTCTTAGAAAAGGCCTCTTTATTCTGATCAAGGTTTAGGTCATTGTACAATTCACTGTCATGGAGTTCATTGCCTGCATCTCTTGATCCCAAGAGAATCCCATTTTTTTTCTCTCAAAGCAAGCAAAAACATCCTTCTGCCAACACCTTTATATAAAAATATGTATTAATATTGTTAATTTGATATGTGAAGCTAAACATTTTAATTTGCGCTATCTGCAGGAGATTGTCACTGCTTTAAAAGGAAAGAAGAACATCATCCCTGTCACTGATAACTTCATTTGGCCCGATCCGGCCTCTCTTCCTGAGGATATGAGCACCATTCTCAAATTTAATGGCATTAAGTGAGTCAACACTCTGCCTGACTAAACATGTTTGTGCCAAGTCAGCAACACTATGGTTTATGCAGTTACTCTATGATTTACAATGTACAGCTATTTTTTTCCTAATCTAGTTTATGCTTTCTCTGAAACCAGCTTTATTTAAAACTGTACGTCTTCACCAGAATCTGATCCAATAGTTTTACTTCTATTATCGCACATATTTCAAAGTGAAACAGGACACAGTGGCAAGGAAATGTATTTGAACCCTTTGGAATTAGCTGGTTTTCTGCATTTATTGCTCAGAAAATTATACTATACTATAAAGTATAGACAAAGCACAATGTGCTTAAGCTAACAACACACAATTATAATCTTTCAGCCTTTTTTGAACACATCCCATTAAAAATTAACAGTACTGTGGAAAAAGTAAGTGAACTGTTAGGCTAAAGTTTACAAAAAAATAAAAAAACTAATTAGAGTCAGATTATAAACCTGGAATCCAATTTATGAAACGAGATTGGAGGTGTGGATTATAGCTACTTTGATAAAAAAAAAACACTCAAACATTTTGACTTTGCTATTCACAAGAAACATCTGCTGACATGGACCATGCATTGCAAAAAAAATAGATTTCAGAAGACCTACGATCAAGAATTGTTGCTTTTGCATAAAGTTAGAAAGGGTTACAAATATATCTTGAAGAGCTTAGATATTCATCTGTCCACAGTTAGACAAATGTTCTATATATGGAGACGATTTAGTACTGTGGTTACTCACTCTAGAATTGGCTGTCCAGCCAAGATGACTCAAAGAGTACATTGCAGAATGCCTAATGAGGTGCAAAGAACCCTAGAGTGACAGGTAAAGATTGAAGGAATCACTGGAACTGGTTAACATCTCTGTTAATTAATCTACTATACAGAAGACATTAAACAGGTGGCTTACATTTGTGGTGTCCATGGCCAGTACCGCCGCTCCCTACACATATACTACGCAGTCTGCATAGGGCACCAACTCCCTAGGTAGGCACCATCTTACCCTAGGAGGATACCAGAAAGTCCACATGTTGCCCTTACTCGCACGACAGACGTTGTTCAAGGACCCGAAAGCAGTTGCAGAACACAGACGATCGCTTCACGCTCATATCACGTATTATTGCTGCCAAAGGAGGTTGGGCCAGTTATTAAATACTATGGTTCACTTACTTTTTCCACAGCACTGTGAATGTTTAATGGGATGTTTAATAAAGATATGAAAGATTATAATTGCTTGTGTGTTGATGCCTTAAGCACATTTTATGAATTAATGCAGAAAACCAGCCAATTCCAAAGGATTCACATACTTTTACTTGTCACCGTATTCAACAAAACTTCAGTTAATTTATTGGAAATGAAATGGATCATAAGAAGTGTGTTTTTAGGGTTAATTAGAGCAATTTGTTACGTCTGCCAAAAAGGTTATTATTTTTGTGCCAATGAATTGTGCACAAAAAGTACTTGAATGTGCTTTAAGAAAGGAAATAGGGTCAATTTGTTTTTCATGTAATGTTGACTTTGTTGGCAAATTTTTATTGTATTTTTATTCTGACTGATGTTTAACTTATCTTTCAATAACACAGGTGGTCCCATGAGTATCAGGAAGCCACTATTGAAAAGATTCTGCGTTTCCTTCAAGGATGCCCCAGCCTAGAGGACCCAGAAAAAACATCAAAAACAGACAAAAAAGATCCACATAAGAAATAAGACATCTGTCCATTTATAAAACCTTTTATCATAATGCATGGTATGTATAGGCCTTCCAAATAATAGCCACCATGTAACAAGAACACTCCTGTTTATTATTCAGAGGCCAGTATTTCCTTTGCCAATATGCATGTTACATATTTATTTACATTTTTTCTCCCAATTTGGAATGCCCAATTCCCAATCTGCTTTTAAGTCCTTGTGGTCGCGAAGTGATTCGCCTCAATCCGGGAGGCGGAGGACGAATTCCAGTTGCCCCCGCATCTGAGACCATCAACCCATTCATCTTATCACATGGCTTGTTGAGCGCGTTGCCACGGAGTCATAGTGCTTCACGCCATCCACCGAAGCATCCACGCTCACCACGTTCCCCACTGAGAACAAACCACATTATAGTGACCATGAGGAGGTTACCCCATGTGACTCTACCCTCCCTAGCAACAGGGACAATTTGGTTGCTTAGGAGACCAGGCTAGAGTCACTCAGCACGCCCTGGGATTCGAACTTGCGAAACCCAGGGGTGGTAGCCAGCATCTTTACTACTAAGCTACCCAGGCCCCATGTAACCTGTCTGAAGACACAAGTGGCTTTTCCATCTTATATTCCAGAATATTCCTGGTTATTTACAACTCAATGTAGCCATCCATAGACATAAATAACTAGAAATATTCACAGCTCCATCCACTGGACTGGGTCTGGTGTTAGTGAGATCAGTCAGCAGGCTGGTGACATCCAAATATTTAGGAACAAACCTACGAAAATAGCCAGCCAGCCCCAGGAATTGTCTCACCTCCTTTTTGGTATTTGGTCTCGGACAAGCCGTAATAGCTGCTGTTCATTTGGGGACACATTTGTACATGACCCAGGTGGAAACCCAGATACCGTTCTTTCACCCGTCCAATTGCACACTTCCTCAGATTTGCTGTTATTACGGCCCTCAGATGCTGGATATGCCGTTGCCAATCATTGCTAGAAATAATAATATTATCCAGGTAGGCAGCTGCATATGCAGTGTGCAGGTGGATAATTTTGTCCATGAGTCATGGAAACATAGCAAGGGCCCCAAACAAACTGAACGGAAGGGTAACGAAATGGTGTAAAAAAAAAAAATTCTCAGGACATGGGAATCAAGGGGATCTGCTAATAACCCTTCGTTAAATCCAGTGTCGAATAAAAGTGAGATGCACCTAACCGATGGAGCAGTTAGACAATGCGAAGCATTGGGTACGTGTTGAATTTAGACACTGTGTTAACTGTTCTATAGTCCACAAAAAACTGGACTGACCCGTCGGACCTCGGTACCAAAACTACTGGCCCAGTCTCTGTGGGACTCCTTGATCACACCAATATCAAGCTTGGCCGTGAGTTCTTCCCAGACAACTTTATTCTTGTGCGCACCACCACTCATGGAGTCCTCTCAATGTGATGTTCTATGAGATTCGTACGACCGGGTAGAGCTGAAAACACATCCTAAAACTCCTATTGCATCCTGGCAACCTCACTGACTTGGGACAGTGAGAGGTGGTCTCCACAGGTAACTGGGGTGGTTTGATGGGCGATTTTTGATTCCACCTCCGGCCCTAACTCCACCCTCTCTGATATGACCATAGCCAAAGCCACGGGTACCACCTCTCTCCACGGTTTTAGGAGATTCAGGTGGTAAATTTGCCATGCACCACCTCTATCCGTTCATTTTACCTCATAGTCGACATCCCTAACTAACCGTGTGACCTCAAAAGGCCCTTGCCACTTGGCATATAATTTAGAACTTGATGTGGGTAATAACATGAGGTCCTTATCTCCCTGTGAGAATTCCCATAGCTGAGTGCCCCTGTTATACAGCCTGGACTGCTGTTCCTGGGCCTGAAGCAAATTCTCCTGTGTTAGTTGCCCCAATGTTTGGAGTTTTGCTCTTAGGTCCAGAATGTATCAAATTTCATTCTTACTCTCTGGAGGTCCCTCCTCCCAATTTTTCCTCAGAATATCTAGGATGCCCGAGGCTTGCAGCCATAAAGTAATTAAAATAGGGAAAACCCTGTGGAGGCCTGTGGGACCTCTCCCTACTGCAAATAACAGGGGTTCTAGCCACTTATCCCAATTTCGCGCATCTTTGTGTACGATTTTCCGAACCATGTTTTTAAGGATCAGATTAAATCACTCGACCAGGCCATCGGTTTGAGGATGGTAAACACTGGTGCGGATCGACAATCCCCAGTAGTTCATAAAGTTAATGGTGTGTATGTGACATAAACAAGGTGCCCTGATCAGTTAGGATCTCTATCGGGATCCCAACTCAGGAGATAATTTTAAAGAGTGCCTCTGCAACACTGCATGCTGAAATGTTGTGCTGGGGCACTGCTTCAGGATATCGCGTTGAATAATCCACCAAGACTAATACAAAGAGATGTCCTCATGCCGTCCGTTCTATGGGAGTGGCCGGTGGATTCACCAACTGATATTCGCGACACCACTTGCTTACATCCCTGTGAATGCTTGGACAATATAAATGGGCCATGAGACGATTCAGTGTCTTATCTAGCCATAAATGTCCCGCCATCGGCTATTATGAGCCGCCTGGGAAGCTATTTCCAGGCTGCTTTTCGGAACTAACAACTGTGTTGTGTTTTCTATTGTTTGGTCGTCCTGCGTCACCCCATACAACTGGTTTTTAATAATTGAAAAGGGGTAGGAGAGCACAGTGCCGGGCTGAATCTGTTGACCATCAGTTACTCTCACTTTGTCAAAGGCGTGCGTGCCTGAGAGACCCGTCTCTTGTCTGCCCCAGAGGGAAATCCCTCAGTGGGTGAGGCGCAGCCATTTCTATAACTCAGGAATTTTAATAGATTTCTGCATTATCAATAGTATTAATGCTAAGCATAGTTGCTCTCTAATCTTTATATACAAGACAAAATAAGATAATCTTTGCTTTTGTTGCATTATTTATTCAACATTTATGTACATTAATGAAAAAGCCTTAGGAAACCATTGAACATACATGAACTTTGACCTTTTTGGATTTGATTTGCAGTAAGTAATATAGAAGTCTGAATATTATAGTGAACTGTTGATCTTACGTGACTGGCTTCAGGTATGTGCAGTTTATTACACAGGTTGTTAAAAGTAATTTACTACATTATGAGTCAGGTTTGCATATTCCACAAGGCAAAGTACTAAGTTTTCACATCTGCCTATATTCCATTTATCACACCGGTTCATGAAAATCAAATCAAGTGTAAATCATTATGGTCATAAATCACCTCAAAACAGTATTAGAAAATATCCTATTAGATAGTATCATGATTTCAAATATGGCTTTAGGGGCTTAGGATTTGCTAGAATAATATGCATTAAGTTAATGGTATATTTTCACTGTGAATACAAATCACACAAGCAAAGATCCTAATGAACATTAACACCTCAAGCTGTGCTCCACTTCATCCAGCTTTTGGGCTCCCTACTGTCTGGTGATGTCTGTTTGGGTCTCTTTTAAGTAAAATACAGTGAGTTTAGGAGGTATAAATTGGTCAAGTGCTTATGTACAAAATCTGTATAAAGACCTTTTCTTAAAAATAAATAAAAAGCAATAAAATTTGTTTTGGAAAATATCATTTTAATATCAAAGACAGATTCACAAAAATGCGCATGTTGCAATGGAGGAAAATATTCTTGTTTAAAAAACACTTTTAGACTAAGAGGAAGCATTAGATTTTATATTTTAATTACATTAGAATACTGATAGAATACTAATTCTCCACTCACATCCACATAATTCTCACTTACTTGGCAGTTTTAACATTTCTGAAACACAATTAATAAGAGAAAGACTTTAAATTTAACATTACTGTGACAGATTGTCTCTGGTAAACCAGTGACACATGATCTACTGTGTGCGGGTTAGGCTGTGATCAAGTTTCCTGAGCTTGAAAATGGCTGTCAAGTAAACAATCTTCACATTGGACATCTACACAGGGAACCATATTCCTCTTAATGTTTCAGTCAATACTGCTGATGTTTGAATCTAATGAGTTTTACATGGTAAAAATCAATTCATCACCATTATAATCTAAAATTGGATTAAACTGCCCTCCAAAATAAGGAAATTCTAACTGAACACTATTCATGTTTATGTGCCTTATCACTTTCACATTTAATTAAAAAAAACTTTAACAAAAGATTTAAAGAAATAACAGACCACAATTTGAAGGGTTGAACAATTCTAGTCACTCTTTTCAAAGCCCAATTTGTTTTCTATAAAGCTGCTTTGAAACAATGTGTATTTTGAAAAACAGTGTATATATATATATATATATATATATATATATATATAAAAAGGATTTGACTTGTAAAGAAAAGTTCAATATAAATTTATTCCACATGCATGGTATCACGGATTGCACATAGACTCTGTTTGTGTACTATAATGGCAGTCAGCTTTGTTGTATTAAAATCCCAGCTGTTCTGAAAATCCTGACATAGTCTGGGACTTTCAGACACTTGGACTTTGCTGTTGTGCACAGCTCAACCAGAATCACTCTCTAGAGCCTTCTATGTTCCTCCTCATCTCCTGGCAACCCAAGCCCCTGTAGATATTATATGATAAGACAAAAAATATGACATAACATTTGTTTTTGTTTCTGTAGAAAAAAAACCCTGTTTTAGCTGTCTACGTCTAAATTTGATATAACTGTAAATAATGCATTTGATTGAACCAATCATAGATTGAGAGTCCGAACAATCATTTTAAAGCGATAGTTCACCCTAAAAATGAAAATTCTCTTATTAACTCACCCTCATACCATCCCAAATGTTTATGACTTTCTTTCTTCTGAAGAGCAAACTGATTTTTAGAAGATATATATATCCATACAATGCAAGATCTTTTAAAGCTCCATAAATCACATAAAGGCAGCATAAAAGTAATCCATATGACTCCAGTAGTTAAATCTATGTCTTTAGAAGCAATATGATAGTGAGAAACAGATCAATAATTAAGTTTTTTTTTTTTTTTTACTATAATTCTCCACTTTCATTTTCTGAAAGTAAAAGTGGAGATTTATAGCAAAAAACAATTTAAATATTGATCTAAATCCAAAGTGATGGCATCGCTTCTGAAGACACATTATACCACTGGAGATGTATGAATTACTTTTATGCTGCCTTTATTTCATTAGGCTTGAAAGGTCTGGTTACCATTCTCTTGCATAGTACGGACCTACAGAGCTGAAATATTCTTCTAAAAATCTGTTTGTGTTCTGCAGAAGAAAGTCATAAACATTTGGAATGGTATAAGGGCAAGTAAATAATGAGAGAATTTACATTTTTGGGTGAACTGTCCCTTTAAGGATCTTACCCAATAATTCCAGCAGGAATGAGAAGGATCATGGCACCCAAAAGGAAGGGGAAACCTTTCATGAAGAGTAAGGTGGCAGGGTACAGGGAATTAAAAACCCCACTAGATACTAGTGAGCACAGACCTTCCACACACGCCACTGAAGCAAACAGAGCTCCTAAATCAAAGCAAAGGAAAACAAACTTAATAAACACAGATCGCCATTTCAAGTATGAAAATTCTGTCCTCATTTACTCACCCTCATGATGTCCCAAATCGCTATGATATTCTTTTTTTTCATGGAACACATAAGGATGTTTGACAGAATGTTCAGTCTCAGTCACCATTAACTTTCATTGCATGAATGATGCAATGAAAGTGAATGTTGACTGAGGATGTCAGTCCCTAACATTATGCCTAATATCTCCTTTTGCAGTTGTGTTAGGTTTTAATGACATGAGGATGAGTAAATGGTGACACAATTTTCATTTTTGGGTGAACTATCCCTTTAATATTGTTACTTATTGATGTCTTAATGCGGTTCTTGTTTCTTATTTACCTTGCTCTGAAGGGTCCACCAGCTTAGACAGTTTAGATCTCAGGACTGGTGTAGAGGCCATAAATAGGAAACACAGACCATACCCTAGCAAATGAATGAGTGAGTGAATTTGTAATTTAACACCATGCCAGCTTCCATGGCTATTTTTATGGCAAAAAACAAGTTAAAATGCATTTCTGGGAACAATATTAAAAAACGCTATAAGGTTTTTAAAATGTATTTCGATAAAAATTTGAAAACTCAGGGTTGATTTTGTTAATCTCTTCAAAAGTATTTGCTATGTAAAATAATTTCCTAAAAGAAATATAACCAGCACAATCTAATAAATTATGCTTAAGAGATGGTGGACTTTGGAATGAGATTCATGGTGGTGGATCTTCGTCTGATATTAAAAACGTATGTGCGAGTCTGGAATGTCCTAATCTGCAACAGGGGGTAAATTATCTGGTCCCAGCGAATCCTCAAGTAAAACATCTGTTTTTTTCCACTACAATGTTGATTTCATGTAGTCTGTTTTTTGTGCATTGATTCCATTCAGTTTGCCATTTGTTGATTATGTAGGAGATTATGGTTGGTTTGAGGTCTGAAAGTGATATGGAGCATTTTTTAGGATCTGTCTAGAATGCTTCTTTAGCAGCAGAGTCAGCTTGTTCATTTCTTGGGATTTCACAACAGTCAGGTACCAACAAATATATAAAAATTCTGAGCCTCCAGAGCTGACAGCTTGATTCAAATATTTACACGAGCTGGATGGTAATTTTGGAGTGATGCTGTTGTGTGGTCTTAATGTACTCGAGAGCTAAGATGATAGCATTGGCCTCTGCTGTAAAAAAATAAATAAAAATTGAGCTTTTGAGATGTTTTTAGTTTTTTGAGGTTCCCGGGAGGAATACTGAAATAGAGTGTCTGTTCCAGTATACTTAAATCAGCTTTTAGGTTGTCTAGATGGGGTTTAATTCGTAATCCTTGGTTTACTCTCATACAGACATGAATATTTGGGTGAAAAGAATGCAAGATAGGCTGGATTTTCTTTGTTAGTCTTCAACTTTGTTGTGTATTGTAGGGGCTAATTTGAGGCGTCTGTTCTCCAGAGAAAGTTAATTAGCCTCTACAAACAGACTATGAATTGGAGATGTTCTAAAGGCCCCCAGTGCCAAATGTATGCATTGATGGTGAACTGTGTCCAAAAGCTGGATATATGATATCCTGACTGAGCCATACACTATGCATCCATAGTCCAAATGTGATCTTATCAGCATTCTGTTGAGGTTTAGCAGAACTGATCTTTCTTCTCCGTCTTTGCTAAAACCTTTAAAATTTCCATGGCTTTCAAACATTTATTTTTAAGGGATAAAAGACAATTTACAGTCCAAGGTTACTGTCCAATTTGATCTTCTTGACAACTTTGATGGGATCTCCATCCATAAATAACTCTTAATTCATGATGAAGAGAGCGTAATTTGCAAAACTGCATACAGACTGTTTTGGTCTTTGAAAACTTCAATTCGTTGGACACTGACCAAGCCTAGACTATTGTTAGCTGGATTTATCGTTCAATACAGTTAATGAATTTGCTTCTATAAAAAAAATACAAATGTCTTAAGGCTGCCGTGAAATTCTGCTACAATGATTCTTGCAATGCAGTTTATTTTGACGCTAAAAATGGTCACTGATAAAATGCTTCCTTGAGGAACTCCTAACTTTTGTTTGTGTGAGTCAGAAAGGGTATTTACCAACCCGGACTTAAAAATGTCTATTTGATAAAAAATTGGTGATATACTTGGGTAAACGTCTTCTAAAACCAAGTTTATACCATTTTTCCAAGTTGTATCGTAAGCTTTCTCCAAGTCAAAGGATGCAGCAACAGCATGTTCTTTTTTTGATAAAAGCATCACAAACATAGCTTTCAAGGCTGATGAGGTGATCTATAGAGATTCTTCCTTTTCTAAATCCACCTTGCTTATTACTTAATGTTGTGATACCAGCATCCATACCAGATATTCATTAACCATTCTCTCCATGGTTTTACATAAATCATCACGGCAATAAGGCGGTATTGGCAGGATCATTATGATCCTTTCCTGCTTTTGGAATACGAAATAATTTCTTCTTCCTTCCTGGAATATGGAACATCCCCGATACCCATATGGAGTTTAAAAAAATTTAAAAGCAAGGACAGAATAGTATGAGGTAAATTTGAGTGAATATTGTCTGGTCCAGTGGCAGTATCATGTGATCTGTTTATGGCCTGTAACAGCTCTTCCATTGTGAAAAATGTATTATAAGTTTCCACATTATTAGATGAAAAGTTAACCTCTTTCTTTTCTTCCCAAGCTTGATATGTTTGAAAGGCAGGAAGCCAATTCTCAATAGAAGAGTTCTTTTCAAATGTTTCTGCTTGAATATTTGAAATTTCTTGTTTGGAAATCATACCAGTTGGCTTAAATTGCCATTTCTTTCCATTTGATGCTTCTCCTCTTCCATTGAAGGTCAAAATTAGTGGAAAATGGTCACTTCCACAGAGGTCATTCCACACTTTCCATAAAACGTCTAGTAGTAACTCAGGCTGGCAAATAGTTAGGAATAGGCTCCATGTCCAGGATGTAAATATGTTTGAGACCCATCATTTAAAAGGCATAGGGTGTGGTGGTTCTCAATTATTGTACCTTCTGTGTTACACTGATTACTACCCCACAAGTTATTGTGGCTGTTAAAATCCCCCATGAGTATGAAGGGGGGAGAAAGCTATTCCACAATGTTGTCTAGAACTTGATGCTTAAAAGTCATATCTGGTGGAATGTATAGAGCAAATAGTTATATTCTTCTGGTGGGTCAGATATACTACTGTGACTTGTAGGTTGCTATATAGTGTGATGTAAATGTGTATCACATAATTTCGAATTCAAATAGCTATTCCCCCAGAGGTACGTCTATTGTTTGGACCAAAAGAATCAAACATTTTTTTATATGTTTTTAAAAGAGATGGTAGAGTCATTTGACAAATTATTTTCTTGTTAACAAAATGCAAGTGGGTTGATAGTTGTAGCTAATGGTTGCAATTCTGCAAAGTTAGCTCTGAGCCCACTGCAGTTCCATTGGACAATAGTGTGATCCGAGTATTTCTGCCTTTTGGTGAATGGCTCCTACTGCGATGACCAGTCGCTTTCATTTCGACATCTTTAATTGCTTTCGACTTTGCACCATCTTGAGATTCTTTTGATTGTGGACATCATCCAACTTTTTAAGAGTTCTTGTTAATGATTTGATTTTCAAAGTTTTGTTTGGGTTGGGGTTGATATAGTTTCACTCTGATTTCCTGCATTTTTTTTTTTACTACATTTCTTTACTGTTACTGACAGTTTATGGTTTATCCTTCTGCAACCAGGTCAGATCTTTCTAAGAAAGTTTGTTTTGACCACAGAAGCAAAAGTTTTATTTACTGTGAAAGAGGGAATCACAGAGAACAATTTACATGCTTTTTTTAATAGCTGATTTTCTGGATTTCTTTCCCTTTAAACCGTATCGAGCATTCTTTCGATGTAGCCACATGCTCTCTTGCACAGTTACAGCATTTGGATGGCTTCTGGCAGTCTTCTTTGACATCCACAATTACCACAGATACGCTTATTCCTGCAGCTGTTGGATCTATGTTCATACTTTTGACAGTTAAAACATCTCAGCGGGTTGGATATAAAGTTGGAGCACTCATATATCTGATTTTGATTCTTTCTGGAGGTTGAGGTTTATTGAAGGTAATAATGTAAATGCCAGTTTTGATAGGTCGGTCCTCTCTTTTGATTGTTATGCTTTTCATAAACATCACTCCTTGAGATTTAAGTTCTAAAGCAATCTCTTCTTTATCTACCTCATCCAATTCTCTTGTGTGAATCACTCCTTTACTGTAGTTGTGTTGAATGTGCGAGAAAATTGGCACAGAGAAGATTTCTACATTAGTCTTCTTGCAAGATTCCACAAGAATTTGTCCAGATCACAGTTTCTTCACTTCTTTGATGGTACCAGCTATTCCTGAAATGCCCATGTGAAATGGCGATTCAATGTTGATTCAATAATTATACATTTTGGCCAATCTTCATTGTTAGATGTAGAAGCACATTGATTCTCAGAAGTACAGTCCATGTCCAGGTCTAAAGGTCTTTTTTTAGATGTGTGTTTGGTAGCCATGGTAAATGTATTATGATTCATCATCTCTACTCCCCACCTTCCTTGGAACCCAACAGGGGGATGCACATAGCCACGGAAATCCTGCAGATTATGCACCAGGGATATAGGGATGATATACTCAAGCACAAAGAACAAGTGATGTTCCATCTACTCAATTGACCCTTAGCCAATGCTTTCTGGGGATACTAAAATGATAGCTGTTGATAACATCTCATAATATAACCAAGGCATGTCTTGACCAGTCGATTGATTGTATTGGGCATTTCCAATCTACCGTCAAGATGACGTTGGAGCCAAAGCACAGTGTTGAAATAGTGGAAGCTACAGCAAACCACATTTCTCAGGAAACAGGATCTCTTCCCCCACCGACATGGGTCGCAATTCATGGCGAACAAGTCGCCCTCTTTTGCCGTAATTTACGAGTAGCAGATGGATGCTAGGATTTTACCTACTAAGGGTCCTTATGGAGAAGTAGGCAGTGATGATATATGAGGAAGGAAATGATCAAGTACAAAAGAGAAAAAAAAAAATCATGTTAATTGTGACCCAAGTATAGGAGGCACAAAAGCTAATCACTCTTGCCCAAGGAGTTGACCCTAGCACTACAGAGGGAAGGAGCGTGCCACTGTTCCTTTCATGAGCTACCACCACAAAGGTGGATCTCATGATGTACCCAACATATCCTAGCAAATATGTATACACAAGCAACTACTTTCTGTTATGTCAGTTCACCTCCAAATTGCATATTTACCTACTGCCACCACTAGAGGATAGTGTGGAGTTGCAATCTTGCTGCATGTTTTTCATATCTCAGGTGGCCTGACATAGTGCCCTTACCTTTATCCTGTTATATAGAGCTACCCTAAATGGTGGAACATTAACATATAATCTCATGGTCACACAAAATTTTCTGTCAGTGTCAGCACTCTGTACCTTTTTAAATGCACATAACTGAACCCTTTTAAAGGAACAGTTCACATAAAAATGAAATTTCTGTCATTATTTATTCACTTGTGTTGTTACAACCGTGTATGACTTTCTTCCATGGTATACAAAAGGCAGAATGTTAGCCTCAGTTTTCAATTTCTTTGTATGGCACATCGATGCAATGAAAGTGAATGGTGACTTAGGCTAACATTCTACTTATCTAATTTTGTGTTCTTTGGATGAAAGAATGTCATACATGTTTTGAACAAATAGAGTGTGAGAAATCAAAGACAGCATTTTCATTTTGGGGTGAACTATCCCTTTAACAATATTTGCGACGGGCACAACCTTCACAAATGTAACATTAACCAGGCCACAATCAGTGTAATAACCCCACACACTAACACAGCAATACAGTGTATATACTGTATACAAATTACCATTGCAGACTTTACCTGTGAACATCAGAGCTGTGGTGTTAGCGACTGAAATCACAATCAAGCCAGCAAAATTGGAAGCAAGACCCACCAGAGCCACCCAGGAGTCCTCCAGGCAGAATTGCATGGACCTCAGCCCGATAAGGCTGGTCCCATATGCTAGATGCAGGGCTGCAGAACCATAACCAACCAGCTCTGGACCCCAGCATAGTGGAGAGCTCAACTCATAGAGCACATAAAGGTCTCTGCATCCGAAATGTACAGACACCACCAAAAAGAAGCAAAGAGTATAGAGCCACAGTTTAGTTCTGCGTCCCTGCGGTGCATCAGATTTATAGAGTCGGTAGATAGCCCGATGGTGCCTAGTGGATAGAAGTTTTGCCTCGGGGTCAGGCATGACCGATTCAGGCACAAAGTAGTATGCGTAGAGGGCTGCTGCAAGATTTGTGGCCAGAACAAGCCAGAAAGGGTTAATATACCTGTAGAGAAAAATTATAGTAAGGTTATTTTGTATCTTTAATGTCAGAGATGTTAAAGAAATATTACACCCAAAAATGGAAATGCGGTCATTGTGTACTCATGTTGAATTTGAGGCAAAATGTTAGGGACTGACAGCCTCAGTCACTATTCACTTGCATTGTAAGAAGAAAAAAAATCTGCAATGAAAGTGAATGGTGACTGAGGCTAACAAAGACAAAAAAGTAATACAGTTTGAAAAAATTTTTACATTTTTTTGGGTGAAATATGCTTTTAATATTCTGCAAAAATCCATAATGTACAAAGTGTGCATGAATACCCTTGTGCCCGTCGCCACTGCCCTCCTATGATGCTCGCAAACATGCCAGCCAATCCCAAACACGCCTCTAGTATTGCCACCCGAAAGGTGCGAGAGCCCCTGCCACTGACGTCGGCCACATAAGCAAAGCAACCAGCCAAAATGGCATTGAAGTCCCCAGAGAGGCCACTGCAAATGCGTCCAATGAGGAACCAGTAGACAGGCAGCTTTAAATACATTACAATAAGATACACAGCTGCCTGAACAGCCATACCCAAGGATGGGATGATCAGAACCAGACGCCGACCTGCACGGTCACTCCATGAGCCCAGCAGGGTGACCAAAATCAGGCCAACTAGAAATCCACCCAAATTGATGTAGAGGTTCCAGTGGGCAGTCAGAGTCTCCACTTCCTAGATGAAGGATACAATCAGCATATTAAACAATGGTCGCTGTCATTTCAGTGGTTATATGAATTTTTCCATTTGAATATTGCTTATATTGCTCCAATTATTACCAAAGGAATTTATGAATTCTGTTATATTTTGTGGCATTAGCTGGTTTGTCACCCTTTAAAACATTCTATCCGATTGAAAATAATTACAGAAATGTAATCAAAATGTAAAAAATTAATTATATTATTAAATAAATTATATGCAAGTCTATGTATCAATCCTGTTAGGTTCCATCCTGTTATGCTTCTTGTTAATTTTCTTTCCATTGTGTAATAATCAAGTTAGTAAATAACCTGAGCTTAACTTAAGAATATTTATGGTGTCAGGTGCGCAGGGACAAAAGACCCAAGAGCAGAGGAAATAAATGACAAAGTCCTTTATTAATCGAACAGAAAAAGTGCTTCAGAGCCAGCTTGGTTGAGCATAATGAAGCCACAGAGGGCAAGGCGAGTGTTCGTCAGTTTGTGTTGTGTCGTGGAAGTCCAGAAAGATCCGCAGCAGGTTGGTGACATCCGTAACATGCGTTACGTTCTTGCGTTCAAAACACTCGATAGAGCGCAAAGTCGAACTAAGGGATCTCAAAATGTGTTTAAAGATTGAGTATTAAACTATATCTTGACACGGTGACCTAAACATTTTATGTTTATGACACAACACACCCGAGATGATACACAAACGTGTCTGATGTAGGTGTAAATTGATTTTGTCCTTAAACAAGCCTTCATAATAAATCTCGAACTGATTGACAAATTCACTTTCTCTCAGCAAATATTTGTATATGCGATTAATCACGATTAATTAATCGGAACACCATGTAATTAATCTGATTAAATTTTTTTATCGATTGACAGCCCTAGTTTTAACAGATTTTTACTGTGCCAGCATTTGTTTTTCCTGAACTTGTGCGCTGGATACTTATCCTGTCAAGATGCATTTGACATTGCACCTACTTCAATCCCCAGTTGGCCCTTTTCGGCCCAAGGGTAATCGATGGGCCGAAGGCCATTGGCTATAGCCCAGAGGAAGAACAATGAAGGACTGGAAGTGACAGTGGGAATGTAACTGGCACGCACTAGCATGCCCTTATTTGGCCCGATAGTGGAAACACGGCTAATACGTTTCTAACAGAAATACAAAACCAATCCTAATTGAAAGAAATTGATTGACAAAAAAGATCTAATCCAATTTTGGTGATAAAATAGCATAAGGAGAGATTTACAAGGCATTTTTAATAAGAAGGACATTTTTGAACGGGAAGACCACAAGTGTGACTTTGTACAATTATTTACTAAATAAAAGCATTAAAACATACTTCCTGTTTAAACATTAAAGCACACTAGAGTGATAAATAGAAAAGAAAGTTTTCATATTGTCAAAACAATTCACACATAATCCTTTTTTACACTCAAAAATGAGGTGCATAATCTCAGGTTAATGAGACCTACGATCAGTAAATTCCAAAAAGAAATACAAAACCTGTCCTTATTGAGAGAAAACTAGTTGACAAAAAGATCTAATTAAATTTGTAGTGATAATATTGCATAATGAGAAACTTATAAGCAATTTTTAATAGGTTGTTCATTTTTGACCGGGAACACCAAATTAGGTAAAAAAAAAAAATTGTAAAGACAGCACAAGGGTTAAGGAGAAACGTGGGGTAAAATGTGTCCAGAAAAGAATTTCACAATGCAAATAATCTTAAATGTTGGCTTTATTTTCATAACGCAAAATATGATGTCATTTTTTTGGTATAGATTTGAGGTTATATTTGACCAGAATGTTTTCTTGACAGGTTTCGTGAGAATCACCGCTTCGTAACATAAATTACTTTTGTTACTTTATTAACCTTTGGCTAGCTCAAAACCTAGGTATATACCAGCCTATACAGAATTTGTATACATCGCAGGCGCGATGAACATGACTGGCAGCTCATTGGTTTTTGAGAGTACAATGAACGTTACCTTCTGCAGAGGGTCGTAGGCAGTCGATGCATTGCATCCTCCTCCTCCCTTTGTTCTATTGTAACCTACATCTTCACTGATACGATCCCACAGGTACTGTGTGTACAGAGGCATTTGGAGAGCTATGGAGAACGTGGAAAGGAACATCACGGGCTCCACGGTCACGGAAAATGGACATGAACACGGCGGTGGTTTGGTGCCCACAGGCACCCTAAAACAACAACATACTTTGCTAGAGTTACCCGACTCTGGAGAGTCCTTTTCAAGAATAGCGCTAGTGTCAGAATCAGCCATGATTTAACGCTTTATGAGAGTAGGCCTACCACTACTCAATTACACACACGCTGAAGAATTGTCACAATCAAACATTCCTAACAAAAAGCGCCATTAACAGCTGACAGAAAGTGACTTAACGGAAGTCGCTCGACGTGTCTTACAGAAAAACAGCACGTGTGTTGTTGGCGCCTCCGGTCGAAATGCTTATGAAACTGCATGGGAGTTTTAACAAAATATCCATCAAAAAGTGTAATAAACACGCTGAACCGTTAAAAATAAAATAAAATTAATAATAATTATATATATATATATATATATATATATATATATATATATATATATATATATATATATATAAATAATTATTTTTTTTGAACGGTTCAGCGTGTATTATATATATATATATATATATATATATATATATATATATATATATATATATATATATATATATATATATATATATATATATATATATATATATATATATAATACATGTGGCGTCATTGTATTGTTAACACCCAAAAGAGTTTCGCCTCTGAACATTTGAAGCAAAGCATTTCAATTTATATGAATGAATACACAAATGCATTAATTAAAAAGGATTTAACCTTTTATTTTATTTTTGTGAAATAAGTAGATCTGCAGTTTACGCGCTAATGGTAAACATGTTTGACTGGTAATTTTGCGTTTTTAATGTTTCCACCAGATCATGTCTCAGAATAATAATGCGATTCAATAAGCTTTTGAGCTGGAAATCAATTTGAAGAGGAATGCACCTGGTTTAACTTCTCAAATAGGATTTCTTTCCTGCAGGCTGAATATGATATATCAATTACACTTGCTCATGGGAATTTAGAAAGATAAATTACTCTTCAAGCAATCCAATTTCAAAGCAATACACTATGTACTATAATGATTAGGATACCTTAAAATAATAATCAGATATGCAGACTATTATTATTATTATTATTATTATTATTTTGTATTGAACTGAATATGCAAGTCAATTATTTGTGCTTTAGATTCTGAGTAAATTTTTATGGAAGGGACTTTGTATGAATCAATAGTTATACAGAATAAGATAGAATATATTTTTTAAATAAAATGTTTAACAATATAATATGTTTTGTTTGGAGGTCTAAAGCTGGGAACGTTTCTTTGACTTGAAAAGTGAAAAAGGTGAAATGGATAGTAAAATTTATGACAGGCTAAGCTACAGTTAAGTATTATCTACAAACCTATGTTCCCCAGGCATATGACACTTAGAAAGCAATTCCAAAATATCCTACGGTGTTGAGACATTTAAATGTAAGTTGTTTAAATCTATGTCACAATGTCATGAGAAATAAAAATACACGAACACACATGCACGCCCACAAATTGTTTTTCCTGTGGGACTTTCAGCTCCTTTGATGTTATCTTTGAGATAATGTTGCAGAGAAACAGAGACGGAGGATACAAAGATGAATATTCCTAAATGCAGTGAAGCTAAGTGCACTTTGGCATGTGATGGCAAGTTAATGACAGCTGTTTAGTTCAGCTCCTCTTTTTGCAGTGACAGATTTAACACTTGACCTTTATTAAAGGTTCTTCAATAGCATGCAAATTCTTCCAAATCTCACCTACTGCATGACACCCAGTTTCTCTGTTGCCATGAGCATTTCAGATAATTAAGCATTTCGTCTTTTAAACATATTGTCTTTTGCAAGCAGACAACTTGTGTCATATATTAGTCAAAATTTCTTTAAAAAAAGATACATCTTAAATAGTTGCCATTACAGTAAACATAATAATGAAGAATTCGAAACTAGTAAATGTTTTCAAAATGTTTCAGTAGTAACTAACATTACCACCTGCCTCACCACACCAGGAGCATTTTTGACAGTTAATTCTGGCACAACACACTACACATTGAAACACACTAAACTACTTTGTATAAATTGAACAAATCACTTGATGATCACACTTTCTCCTACTAATCCACCGTTGACTCTAAAGAAGTGTATTTTTTAGCTACTGCATTATGTTAAACAGATAAATCAAGTACTGTAATATCAATGGAAAATAACAAACACATTTTAACAACACAGGGTTAATTCCTGAGTAATTCTGTCCATCTACTAAATAGTTTAATCAATAGTGTGACTTCATCTTTGACTATTAAACATTGGTCTACCTGTCAATTTGCAACACAGTGGGAACAGAGCCCTGTAAATTTGCCGGAGGCATTCTCATTTGTATTCAATGTAATGTATGCATTGTTTTGACTAAAGAAGATGTTTGGCTGTGCACAAGATTTTTGTGAGGTTTCCACATTATGCTTATGTAAGACTGTTATGAAAGTTTCCTGTTCAGTAAATAATGAGTATTGGAAACTATGTTTGCAAGATGTTAAAGCCTAAAACCCTGCAAAAGGAAGTGATAAACATACAGCAACAGTATAGGGGAGACCGGGGCTGATTGTCACAAGGGCTATGTCTAAGTAACTAAATAATATTTATTACATAAATGTGTATTTTCAAACGCCTAGTTCAAACCCCTCTTACATTAAACTAGATAGGTTAAGTTTGTCAAGACAATGTTTTTTTTGAAGGTTCTAGATAGATAAACTGCCTTATGTGTGTTTGTATTTTTTAACAGTTGACATAACAAACATTCCGTTTCAGACGAAATTACTGTTAGGAATTAAAAAAACAAAACAAAACAAAAACAAACAAACCAGAATGTAAAGCCAACATAATAATTTTAATGAATTATACCCTCCAACTCAGATTCTAATATCATCATAGTTTTTCCATATATATATAGTGTATACAAGTGAGTACAATAAAACCATCATTGTCATACATTACGGTGAGGGTCATCCCTCCAAAGGTTAAACTGTGTTCTCAGGACATGGGTACTTTTCAGAAATGTCAGGTTATGGTAAATTGTCACATTCTTATTGGGGCAAATATTATACATTTATGCAATATATTAATTATATGGCCAAAACAATGCTGTGATATTCTTATCTGTTATCTTTTAATTTGTTTTATTAATTGTGTTGTGTTTGAATAATTTTCACTGCAAAAAAAAAAAAAAAAAAAAAAGAAAAAAAAAAAAAAGCACAAATAAATAAATAAACAAAACAAAACAAAAAGACAATTTCATTGCAGATTATATTGTGACAACATGCCCCAAAGGTAAACATTTGTTCAATGTATCTTTTCTCCTGGTCAGTAATGGTGTATATGTTTAATAGTTTTTTTTTTTTTACAAAGACTTTAAGGTATGTGTTTATTCAGAAACCGACTTTCAAATGGGAACCTACTCTGAGAAATAGTCACTGGAGAAAAAAGTGTAAAAATGTCCCAATCTCCTTAAAGCTTGGTACTTTCAGTAGAACTAAGGAGTGTCATGAACTTCCCATCAGTCACAGCAGCATCCAAATATGGCCACCCTGGACTCCATTTCCCATGCATTACCTCGATCCCAATCACCAGAGTTCTAATCATCCTCACCTGCAGGTCATCACCACAGCTATCAATGCACCCTTTATAATAGACTGTCACGTGCACTTACTGTGAACACGCTCTATTCCTTGAATGGAAGACGTTGCCGGTCTGTTATAGGTTAGTATAATTCTTTGTTGATATACCTTTCCTGTTTTTGACCATGAGTTTGCTTCTAGCTTGATTATCCTTGTCTGCTAATCGCCTGACCTCTGCCTGTACTCGTTGCTGGATTTTGGCTTGTTGTTTGAACTGTACTGTTGCCTAACCTTCATTAAAACTCCAAACTGCACTTGCACCCTAATCTCCTGGTGGTATAACCTGACAAGGTTACTATAAGTGTGAGCAAGAGGGATGATAAACCATTGTAAATCTCGTAGGGTCACATTGTTTAGATACAATGTGGCATTTAAAGAATATTTCAAATCATTCGCATACAAGAGTGAAGACAGATGTCTCATGTGGTTTGGCACGGCCTCTAGTATGATGTTTGTTATGGTATATCACTCATCTTGTGTTCCCCAACAGGAAGGGTTTGAAACATAAATCAGCATTGCCCTTAAAAGGTTTTATCTGATAGAACTGTGCACAGTCCAATGAAGCACCTTGCGGTTTCATAACACTTTCTGAGATTTGCAGTGGGAAATGTATAGAAAAGTTTTGCCAGAGCAGAGGTATCTGTAGCTTTCTATTTGGATAAGCCTTAACATGCATTATGCTGCCAGCACTTGCAGTACAACTGCCTTCACCAGCACACATCCTGAGGGGATGATCGATGAGTGAGATCATTAGGAATGAAGCATTTCTTCACATCTCTGATCATAAAGACATGTGCTATAGTATTTAAAACTGTGACGGGCTGTAATTATAATAGCAACTTTTTTTTTTAACTAGGTCATTTATGTCTAATGAATGACGGAGCTCGGTTTAGTTTCATACAGACTGTTTTTCTTGTAATGATCATAAGCTACACATTGTTTTGTTATCCTTACGCAAAATGGAGCAGATGTTCTAGATGGCTAACTGAAAACCTAAAATCCTGTGGCGATTGTCACCAAGACCTTTGATAGTATTTTTCAACGGTGTGTTCCAAAACTAACCCACTGACCTTCATGCTCCCAGTGATCGCTGCAACCTATGACAATGCATTTTCAAACTGAAATAGCATGATGGGCTTTTGGATCTCTTTGTCAAACTCCTATTACATTTACTGAAATGAATATTAGGGGTTAAATACAAGTTACATTATTTTTTTGTATAATGTTAATTACCACAAATTGATTTTGACTTGACCCTTTTCTGTAAAAAAAAAAGCAAAGTTGAGGTTACAATGAGGCACTTACAATGGAATGCCAATTTTTTTTTTTTGAGGGTTTAAAGGCAGAAATATAGCTGTAGCTCAACTGGTGAAGTGTAGCCTTGGCAATGCCATATATGTGGCAACAATGCTTTATTTGCAACATGAGTCCAAATCACACCTTTACCAATTACCACCATCATCCATCTAAGCAATGATGCAAGAGTCATGCTAATGACATACAAAAAATAAAAGTAACACTTTACAATAAGGTTCAATTTGTTAACATTAGTAAATGCATTAGGTATCATATATTTATAGATCTAATTTAATAATTTATGAAATGCATTAATGTTAACACAAACTTAACATTTTAAAAATAATCAAAGATTGATTTTGTTTTGCTCTGCTACTTATGCAACTCTTTTCAGATGAGAACAGGGAGGTCTGCAGCAGGTCCTCTCTATTCCATAGGATTAATGTTTCAGAGTCCTTGATTGGTTTGTACAAATTGGAGGGTACAGAGGGCAAATCCTTTAATGTGAGGAAATGAATTGGAGTTCAAGGGTAACATTGGCAGGATGTTTATGGGTGGAGAGGGACTGAGGGCACTGTTAACCTCTGGATGTTAACCCACAGAGATTTATTTAATCAGCCAGCCTGCTGATGAGGACTAGTACTAGGATGTAATCTTTGGTGGAGCACTTGCATGTACAGGGTACAGGTTATGGAGTTGGCACAATCACCTTTTGTAGTAACCCCACCAATTTCTAGATTAACCCCGCCCTCTCTTGGAGATTCCAAACCCATTTGGAGATCTCCAATCTACCTACTTGGTGTCATTCTAAATGGGCATGTCACTTTCATCAGCGAGGGTCAGATTATATGTAGTTAAATGTACAACAAACTGCTGATAACTGTCAAAAAAAGGGTTAATTATAAAAACCTGATGACAATTTTAAGGGATCTGACCTCAGCTACACACTGAAATTTTGCCTCACATCTCAGACAACACAGCAGCTGTTGAGGTGTGTGCATGATAGACTACATACAAAATGTTATGACCATTCAGCCAAAAGTGGATACCCGATTTCATAAATCCAGGTGTAGCCATTTGTTTTCTGGATTATATTTTTCAAGCCATAAATCTGTCTCCCTCAAATGGCACAATTTATGCACAATTGCTATTTCAAAATGTCATTCTTTTTTTCCAGAAAACAATTATTTGAAATCAGTGATAACTGATAAGTTTTTCTGCCTTAGTGTTTTAAATAAGGGTCCAGTAATTTCACCAAGAAATGTGATCTTCCCCTTTTGTTTGTTGCTCATCATTAACAAGTTTTGATTTTCTGCAAACTACTGAGAAAAAGGGTAATCTTCTTGAGTTGATTTTGCATTAGCTGAGATGCCAAACCAGAAAACCATGTTTCTGTCAAGTGTGCTTTGTCGTGCCATGTCCTGATGCCAAACTATTCACCATGATCAGTTACCCCATCACAGGGCTTAAGGCATGTTATTCCAAGGGTTTCTTTACTGAGCACATTGAAACAAGACTAATCAAAGAGACAGTTGAAATGTAATAGGACAATGTAATGTATTATTTTGAATTAGCATTGCTGAAACATGCCAATGGGTTTAGTATGAAATGTTGAAGGAATTCTGCACAGAGTATCTATCTATCTATCTATCTATCGCAATAACCAGACAACTTCTTGCATGTTCACAATTCCTGCATTGTGTCCTTTTTCCATCTCATTCC
This sequence comes from Moxostoma hubbsi, assembly GCA_032164185.1. NCBI lineage: Eukaryota > Metazoa > Chordata > Actinopteri > Cypriniformes > Catostomidae > Moxostoma > Moxostoma hubbsi. The sequence goes on along the minus strand of JAVLUX010000029.1, from coordinate 26,954,571 downwards.
CTCTAGTTATGATTACCTAACCTGAAAGTGACCAATACTGCCCAGTCAACAATATAACATCAGCACTTTTTCAGTTCTTCTCTTTCACTATCACAATTTTTGCTCTATCCTTCTACCTAAACCATCTCCCCTTCCCATTAGAATATGATTTTAATAAAACAGATCAGGAGGGCCGTTGCACTGCCTCCCAGGTTCAGTTGGAGGGTAGGGGAAGAGTTCACCTGTATTGACATACATATTTCCCTCCCTCTGTCTTTTCTATCTCTTTTTCTCTCTCTCGATATGTCTCAGTAGTTTTTCTTGTCAGCAGTCAGTCACAATAAAAGCAGAGTGGCAACTCAGGGAGAGAGAGAGATTTTTGAGATCTGCAGTCAGTTTGTAGGCACCTGTGTGGAGTGTGAACATCTGCCTTAGATTTACAGCCTGGGCCTAGAAGCACCACACAAAGTGGTAAGTGAGACTTTTTAACTTTATGTGATGAGAGATGTGCACTACAACTTCATTTATGTGTACTATCATTTATATCCATATGGGACATAGTAGGATAATTTGTAATACTGATATAGTATCAAAAACTAGAAGGGCTGTGCTTTTAGGTTCAAAGGTATTATATACACACACATGTAAACATCTGCGGGCTCGCATTGCTCTCCATGTTACATAGAAACTATTTTACTACTGTATTTCGTTTGGCATCAATAAATAAGGCATCATAAAATGTCCCCAGGCTCCTTGTTAGGCTTGTCTCCACCTGGATGAAATCTCTGCTCCGAGATTGAGAGAGAGAGAGAGGGCAGGGCAAGGCAGGTGCAGTCGTATTCTATCAGCAGATTCTTCTCCCACTGGGTGTTGAACTTCAGCATACAGCCCATTCTCTATGGGATGTGTGTGATGTACATTTAAAAAATGTTCTCATTACCTCTTAAAGAGGCTCCAGTGACTTCAGTAAGAAATGTGTACGTGTGTGTGTGTGCACGTGCGTATGTGTGTGTCAGAAAACCTGTTGCAGCAGGCCTGTCTCCTTGGGGTGTGTGGCCTCACATGTTGGCTGAGGGCCAAATGGACTGAGCTCTTTAAATATTCTTATTTGAATCTCAGATTTATTTTTATGTGGCATGAGTTATGAAATAAATGCGATTTGATTATTTAATGAGTAGTTACAAATATATGATTACAGATATGGTTTTCAGCTTTGCCAGGTATAGACACTTGTTATACGTTGCTTTTTTGCTAGGACTGCATGAGTGGTACTTGAAACACTGCTGATTATGTAACTTAAATAAACATTAATAAATGCATATACATATTTATCTGATTCCTACTGTAATTAACACAGCAGATATAGAAAGCCTTGGAAGACTTAGAAGTCCAGGAATGTGTAGTGTTACGTCAAGTTTATTAAATCTTTTAAGGCAGAGGCTATTTGCACTAATCGTAAAAAGCAACCAAAAGCATCTTCTTTGCACTAAGTGCAAGTAGTGTTAGATGCTATTTGCACCCACAATTAAATACTAACATACAGTTTTGGACATCACTGCAGCATGTTTATTGTTTATTTAGAGTCCGACAGACTCCCTACACAAACACCTATCACTAAACCTTGGTTTTACTGCGGTAACCACAGTATCCATAGTGTTAAAATCATATTAAACACAAAATGAAACATGGTTGTTATATTTACACCATATTACTGTAGTAATACCATGGTAATTCCATTAATAGTATGGCTTCAACAAAAAACATGGTTACTACAATATTACTTTAGTAAAATCATAGTTCATTTTACCAGATCAAACCTTTCTCTCAACTCCCTGACATCAAATCACTGCGAGGCAATCAACTTTTATATAAATTTGTATTTCTTATAAGTTGTATTAAAGGAAATATTAAGAATGGAGACAGGAAAAAGGTTGCGAAGAAGTGGGACAAAAGGCAGAATCAAACCTGTGTCATCCAAATAAATAAAGCTCACCCACACCATAGTGTCACCCCACGCCACTGTAGCAATACAGGGGCCACAGTTTGTCTTCAATTTGTGTGTTTCTACTAGACTATTATAGTGCAAATAGCCATGCTAGGTTTTTTTTTTTATATTTTCTTGTATTGCATCTTACAGTAATGTGCAGAGTCAACTAGTGAGACACTTGTAGGTTGATTTCACCTAAAAGTGTAACATTGTGTCTGTCTGTGGTATCAAAACAAACAGCCTGTCCAGCCCAACATTGTCTCGACCGATGGCGTGAGTTTGGGGCAAGACTATATGTTTGTGTATCCAATGAAAAACGGTGGTGTTTTCATTTCTGTTAAGTGTAGGATTTGGCAAACACAACTCTATGATTTGTGCCCGTGCTGAATTGTGTTAAGACGATTGTTCATTGCATTTGATCGACATTTAGAATACAAACTAATACCTTGTGTTACCAGAAACCTTCATTAGGATGTTGCTTAATGTATACTGTGTGTAATCAATATATAAGCAAGTGCATGTTCATGCAGCAACCTGCCATTCCTACTTCATGAGAAATTATGAGGTTTCTAGGTTTCCTTATATTTGAAATACACAAATTAGAACATTTTACCTATCCTCATGCCATTCCAAATCTGGGTGATTTACTATCTACCGTGGAACACAAATGGAAATGTTTGACTGTATGCTTATGCTGATTTTGTTTTCAGTACAATGGAAGTTAGAGGTGAACATGGACTTTTGCTAACTAATTTATGAATGGGTTCAGAAAACTTTTTGGTGCTTGACAGCCCCTGCTCATCATTTACTTTCATTGTAGGGCTACACAATGAATAAAAATAAAATATATATCGTGACGTGACCTTGTGCAAGGGCTGAGATTACATTTTCTGTATTGTGTTAGTGCATTTTTACCATGTTTTTAGAGCGGTTCTGTAATCCACAACTCCATCTCGTGCTCAGAGTAGCAGATGCACTCTGAGTTTGGTTCTGTTTGTTTACGTGTGCTGAGAGAGTTATACTGTATTTAAAGAACTCCAAATTCACTTTAATGTCAGTTTTGCTTAATTCTAAATATGTTTGTCCATTACAATTTAATATACAAATATAAATAAAACGCCCCATGGCACGGGGTAAATGGTAAATGCACTTATATAGTGCCTTTTTAACCTTAACGGTAGGCAAAGCACTTTACACTGTGACTCATTCACCCATTCATACACCAATGGTGGCAGAGTTGCCATGCAAGGTGCTAGCCTGCCATTGGGAGCAACTTGGGGTTCAGTGTCTTGCCCAAGGACACTTCGGCATCTAAAATAAGGAGCTCATTATACAGCTGTTGTGAATCTGAACTCAGCTACACAAAAACTCTTCATGCAGCTGTCTGCCAAAATAAAAGCTTGACTATTTAGAACTCATTGGTTTAACTCAGTGCATTAGATTTGGTTTTGACCATTAACCCTTTCAGAAAATTACAGTTCTTACCTGCTCATCTGAAATGCCTGTCTGCTTTCCTCACTCTGAAAAAGAAACCACACACAGATTCTTTTTCACAGAATCACTTACTAGTTTTTTTGATCATATAACAGTTCATATTGCAATCAAAATATTGTTTTAAAAAAATATAGAAAACAAATGACTTTCTGTCCAAATCATGCAGCCCTATTTCATTGTATAGAAACAATAGTTGTTTTCATTCTGCTAAATTTCTCTTTGTGTTCAACAGAAAGGTGAATAAATAATTACAGAATTTCATTTTTTGGGGGGGGGGGGAGAATTAGCAAGTGTTGAGGTTTAACAAATTAGAGTTGTGCCCTGTGAAGAGAAGTGAAAGTGCTGTGTAGACATACGAGCAGAAATCCTACCAATTACTTGATGGATGACAGTGTAAAGAAAGATGCACAGTCCATTTGAAATGTCACTCAAGTGTGGTGAGAGCGGTTCCAGTGTACGGGGTGTGGCTGTATAGACATGCAAGAGACCAGATCAAAGTAAGATAAATGTGATCATCTTGAGAGAGGAAGGAGTCTTATGAGACAGAGTAGGGTCTACTTTTAGAAATATAGAGTTACACATTTTTAGCTTACACCAGATGATCTTCACGCTTTTCAGTCTTGTATTAGAGGATGAGTCAGCATAGTTGGTCCTTCCTCATACAGCATTCTGACCTTTGCTTCCGAAAGGGTGAATTTGATGTTGAAGCAAAACTAAGAATGTTCAGCACATGCATTTTTGCTAAATAGCTAATAACATAATTGTAATTGTCTTTTTCCCTTAAATATTAAACAAAAAAATAACCAGTCAATTATGATGTTAAATGAAGACATTAAGCAATTTTTGTATTTTTTGACATCATTGCAGAATGTCATTGTCACTTCCTCCCTCTTGCTCTCAATGATTACTTGCCAGATAGCTGATGTCTTTCATCAGTACTACATTTGCTGGCACAGTGTCCACACCTTACAACCCCCTGGTGCAACATTTTGTGTGTTTTAGTGACACAGTGACATTGACACGCTGGTTTTCAAGTTCTCAGTAGCTCATAGGTCACTCCTGCAGTTCCCTTTACAAGGAATCAAAACTTCAAAAATTGCAATTCACAATACTTAGTTGCTAAGCCACAAAACCCTTGCATGGGGTGCAGTGCTCATAGTTTCGTGTGTGTGTAATACACACAAATGCATGCATTCATGCTTAAGCTATACACACAAATTAAGGACCACGAGTCCATCTGAGCAACAAGTGGGTTCCTATTTTGTATTATATTTGGATTTAATTTTCCATAGTCATATGCTTATTTAAATGCCCACACCATAGGCCTTGCCATTATATATAACATAAAGCCTGTTACAAGTTTTCAAACCTGATTTGCTGTCTAGTTCTCTCTTAAACACAAATGAGGACCCCCATAACCTTCTTTTTTTATATTCAGCTGTTTTCTCTTTTCTCTCAGAAGTGGAAATGGTCTGTATCTCAACCATAACAGGTCAAAGGATCAGTAAAGTCACAGTAATGAACCATAAAGGCCAGCTCTATTTCCTGTCCAATACTGAATTACACTGTTTCACATGGTGCAAAATTCCCCCATCTCCATTTCATGTCACTAACACACTTCGGTCGTTGTTAGCTTCTCCTTCATGGTTTGTTGGTGATTTTAATGAGTTTTTGGCTCAGACGGCACAAAGCAACAGTCTGCTGACAGTAAGTGAGAGGGGCCAGAGTTTCCAGGAATACTTGATACTCTTGTGGTCCTGTGTTTTACTTGTTTATGATCAGATTGCAGGGCAATGAAATTCAGTGGATTGGGCCCCTTGCATTCCAGCAGGGAGAAGGTGCTGTCACTTTTATGGAAAATACTTAATAGAGAGTTGGAAAAGAATTTTCATAACATGTAGTTACACAATTATGCCCCGTAAAAGTGTAAGTTTGCCCAAAGGCCAAACAGATGTGTAGACAGATTGTTTGGATACATAAAATTAATTTATGAGATGATGCTCGAAGAAAATAACATGAGGTTGAATAATATAGTAAAATGCAATGTGTTTGATTTTGCAAACCATTCAGTGGCCATGAGGTAATATAAGTGCAATATAAATGTGCAACTGAACATTTATTGATACTGTATATGTCCTGTATATGAAAACCATGCTTTGAAAATCCAGCTGGACTCATTATGTTGAACTAGGTCTCTGCGTGCTCCCACACAAATTGTTTGTTTAGCACACTCACGTCACACCACAAATTGAGGTTCCAGTGTACGAGGTTTTTACACACCTGTGAAAATGCCATTCTTCTCTTACAGTAGCTTTAGGGACCACATTTGTATGTTAAATCATGTTTGTAAGTTATGACTAACCTTATGATGGCCAGTAAGACAGCAATTTCTGAACCATTAGTTGGTTTTAAAGAACATCTCTGTGATTAGCAGTATAACAGTATCATCCAGTCAATCCACTGAACATCAATCTGTAGTTTTGTCCTCCAGTTGACCTATAACTGCACCAATGTTACTTAAAAAATTATTGTAATATAGTTATAATTAGGGAACAACAGGTCTAAAGGCTGAACCTTTTATTTATGTTTATTTATTTTATCCCCTTTTCTCCCCAACTTGGAATGCCCAATTCCCACTAATTAGTAGGACCTCGTGGAGGCGCGGTTACTCACCTCAATCCGGGTTAAATAACTGCACCTATACATAGGTTTACAGGTATAAAAAAAATATATATTTATTTAAAACAATTCTATAAAATTAGAAACATGTTTAAAAACATACACTTTTTAAAATTAATTTGCTTTTGTTGATGAGGGTTTTAGAAAGTAATTAGCAATATGTAATGCAATTACTTTTCAGACAGAGTAATTATTACAGTAATCTATTTACACTGTAGAAGATGTAATAAGTACTTAGTAATTACTTTTTAGAGTAACTTACCCAACTCTGTTAATAAAAATACAATTATTAGTGTTGATTTCAACATAAACGAATACATTTGTAAAAACAAAAGTTGTATATGTTACTGTTACATTAGTTAACGCTGTATGAACTACCAAAAACTAACAATTACTAGATTTATAAATGCTGTAAAAGTATTGTTTATTGCTAGTTCATGTTAACAAATGGAACCTTATTGTAAAATGTTACCTTGTTATTTTATATAAAAAAAAAAATGAAATAACCCTAAAACAGTAATGTTGCAATAAGAATCAATTGGAAATATAGCAGCAAGCAGCGATGACGGGCCCAAACACTATGGGTATATTTCCACCCTGTGACTTTCGGAAAAATGCAAGGTGGACACATGCATTTTGGCATTTGACATAATTCTAAAAACTTAAGCAATTTTGGTAAATATAAAAGGACTATTTTAAAGTCTGCTGTAAGAGCCACACTTCCTGCTGCCAAGTGATTGTCCCAAAATAGTCACATCCATGTGATTAGGCCCGATTGTTAGGGAAGGTAGAGTCACTTGGGGTAACCTCATGATTAGTGGTTCTTGCTCTCAATGTGGCACGTGGTAAGTTGTGCATGTATAGTGGAGTGTAGCATGATTATCCACATGCAGAAACTCCACAGTGTCATGCACAACAAGCCACGTGATAAGATGTGCAGATTGACTATGTCAGAAGCGGAGGCCACTGAGACTTGTCCTTGCCACCCGAATTTAGGTGAGTAACCGTGCCACCACGAGGACCTACTAAGAAGTGGGAATTCAGCATTCCAAATTGGGAAAAAAAGGGGATAAAAATAAAACAAAAGCATGCAAAGTGCCTCAAAAACACTCAAATATAAGAAGAAAGGAATAATAGCAAGTTGTCAAATATTCCTTTACAATATTACATCAACAGTGTCTTGACATTATTCTATAGAATTTTGAAGCAATTCAAGTAAACACAAGAGGGCTATGTCAAAGTCTGTTAAAAGTGCCATACTTCCTGCAACCAGTTGTTAGTACTATGACCGTGACTCATAATAGCCACATCAATGTGATCAGCCCCCATTACCAAACATACAGCTGAATATTCATCAAAATCACACAATGCACTCAGAAGAAATAAGGCACTTCCCGATTCCAATTTTTTTTCCATAATTTCTTTCTTTGCCATTACACCATTCAAAATGTAAAAAATCTATTTGCAATTTAGCTTCTACAATGTCTTGGCATGATGTTGCACAAATTTGGTGCCAGTCACATGAGTCCCCTAGGAGGAATATTTAAAAGTTCAGAGCCTGCGATTTTCTGAAAATCCAAAATGGCTGACTTCCTGTTGGGTGAACCTAATGACTACAATTATGAAAGTTGTCTGGTTTGATGAGACCTATATATGTACCAATGTTAGAGACTGTGGGTGAAAATGGAGGTGCTACAGAGGCCGTCTTACACACCCATTTTAAAAGGGTTGCTACAGAGCCCCATCTACATGCCCATGCATAACATTTTGCCCAGACCTAATGTCCAAATATTTTGATGTGCGTGCAAAATTTCATGAAATTAAGCATTCCTATTGGCTCAAAAACACCCAAATATAGGAAGAAAGTAATAACACTTAATGCGTTGCCTTGGCAACAGTATTTAAGATATCAAATATCACTTTACAAATTTATACCAGCAGTGTCTTGACATTATTCTAAAGAATTTAGCAGAAATTTTATCAGTTCCCATTACCAAACATATAGATGAATTTTCATCAAAATCATACAATGCATACAAAGAACTTCCTGTTTCACATTTGTGCCCTTAATTTATTGCATCACCATGGCAACACTGTTCAAATTATCAAAAATCTGTTAGCAATTTAGCATCTTCAATGTCTCAGCATAATATTGCCTAAGTTTGGTGCCAGTCCCATGCATCCTCTAAGAGGAGTATCAGTAAAGTTCAGGACTTGCAATTTTCAGAAAATACACATTCAATCTAAAATGGCTGACTTCCTGTTTACTAATGACTGTCATTTTGAAAGTTGTGCAGCTTGATGAGATCAATATATGTAGCAAGTTTAGTGACCGTAGAAGAAACTGACCCCACCACTTTTGTCAAAAGGTGGCGCTACAGAGCTCCCCAACCATGCCCATTTGTTAACTTTTGCCCATGCCTAATGGCTGACAACTCTGATGTGTGTGTGCAAAATATCATGACATTTCAATCATGCCAAGTACCTCAAAAATGTGTGAATATACATACAAAGGAATAATTACATTTAATGTGTTGCAAGGGCAACACTGCTGAAGGTATACAGAATTTTATATTGCACTGACTTGACATTATTCCCCAAAAATTGAAGCAATTCAGGTAAACATAAGAGGGATATTTCAAAGTCTGTTTGGTGGCGCTACAATCGTGACCCACAATGGCCGCATCGCCATGGCAACACCGTTCAATGTATATAAAAAATCTGTTTGCAATTTAGCATCATCAATGTCTTGGCATGATGTCACCCACATTTGGTACTTGTAACATGAAAGCCCTAGGAGTAGTATTTAAAATTTCAGAGCATGTATTTTTCAAACAATCCAAATTGCCTGTTGGGTGGAGCTTATGAATGTCAGCACGAAAGTTGTCCGGCTTTATGAGATCTACATGTGTACAAAGTTTGGTGATGGTAGCTCAAAAGGGATATGCTACGAGCCCCCTGAACATGCCCATCTTCTAGGTGTCGCTACAGAGCCCCCCACATGACCAACTTTGCCTAGCCTTAATAGCCAACAACTCTGTATGTGCAAACTTTCAAGAGTTTTCATGCGTGTTAAGTACCCCAAAAGTACAGAAAACCTTAAAAAGGAGAATCTTAGATGAACAATAGGGCCTCTGCACTTTCAGTGCTTGGGCCCAAATAATAATCCTTAGAAGAACAATAGGGCCTCCGCACTTTCAGTGCTTGGCCCCTAAATAATAATGATCCTTAGAAGAACAATAGGGTCTCTGCACTTTCAATGCTTGGGCTCTAATAATATTCATTAGAAGAACAATAAGGTCTCTGGATTTTCAGTGCTTGGGCCCTAATAATCCTTAGAAGAACAACAGGGTCTCCACACTTTCAGTGCTTGTGCCCTAATGATAATAATCCTTAGAAGATCAATAGGGTCTCCGCACTTTCAGTGCTTGG